>JAJJWX010002809.1:0-596246 GCA_023529315.1 Papaver bracteatum
GTAACCTTATCACGAGCCATGCAACAGATCACCTTCTATGACGCACTTTGAACGACATTTTCCTCTTGCAAAATTTTATTCGCGAACTAGGGTGTACGTCATAAAGGTTCGTCCCATTCTGATCTTACATGATCATTTCTTGCTAAATTTTCAGATATTTTTCATTCTCGCTTTTTGATCTTGCAAATATCGCATGCCTCTTTTCATAAATTTTTTTATATTTAATCATTTCATTTTAATCATACATTATCATTGTTGCGGTTTTGTTCGTGTCTTCTTTCGCATTGTCATGATTATCTCCGATATTGCTTCGATTCTCTTTCCTCCATTTTGCTCTCAATCTTTCTCTCTCTCTATTAAACGTGTTTGTTCAAGATAATGCCATTCCTTCGATTTTCCCTCCCATGTAATATTATTCTTTCTTCTTGATTTTTCATCACCTTGGTTGTTTATTCTTGATTTACGTTTTGAGGAATTTCTCCATGTGGAATGTATCGATCTTCAATTATTTCTTACGTATTATCATCCTGGATTTTGCACCTCCTGCTTAATATTTTCATCAACATTTTCTACATGTATCTTTCTTCCTTCGATTGATCTTGAACTTGATCTTGTAGTGCTTCTTGACCTCATTTTGTGGTCTCATATTCTCCATTCTCAATCATGATTCTCATTTCGTCAAATTAGCACATTCTTCCTCGTTCTATTCTCCTCTTCGTGTTTTATTTGTCGTCAATGCTTCTAATGCTTCAATCTTCATTTCCATGAATTATTCCTCCAAATGCTTCTGATCCTCCTCTACTGGTCATTTTTAATTGTCGTTTCTTTCCCTTCCGTTTCATCTCGCCAATTTGACTGCCATGTGTGTACACTCACTCTATCATAATCTTTAAGTTCTATTTTGCGTTAGTGTATGCTGAATTGGTTGTTGAATTTGATTTTCTCCATTGTTTTCTGTATTCATTCTTGAAGATTCTCCAACTTCATTTCTTTTTTCACAGTCTCTTACTCCTTCTAACAGTTGTTGGTTGTGTTAAAGCATTTCTTCTTCTAGCCATCTCTTCAATTCCATGAATTGAAAATTATATGAAACTTTCACCAACTACTCCAAATTCTTTCAAATCACAATACTAATCTCATACTAAAACAAGGAAAAGTCCCTGTTTCTAGCACCAATATGTAGTAGTAGAAATCCCACACTACACCTCACAAGAATTCATACAACCAAATCATTTTTAACATCAACAATCATAATTTTTATTGATAAATCTCTACAAATTTTACAAGACGAAAAGGAAATAAAGCTAAGAAATAAAAACTCCAAGCCTGAATCTCTCTATCCTAATGACTTGCTCACTACTCAAAAATATCTCTCTCTTTACTACCGTTCAACTCTTTTTATATTAGGTGATTCACATAGTGGAATATTAAATAATTTGTCCTTTACCTCGTATCCGACTTGTGATATTCTCAAGAAGAATTCTATTGTTAATCTTCGTATCAAGGGTGTAGTGTAGGAATTCCTGCAACTACAGCTCTCTTGAGTATATCCCCCGTATTTGGCCATCTTGGAATCATAATGGTAGCGTGCTTACATCTCTCTAAATTCACCATATTTGAGATGGGCAGTGGTAAGCAGTCCCCAGTCATACTACTTTGGTAATGCAACTACTTCTTCTATGGGAGACAGATTCTGAAAGCGCCTCTCATTGACGTAGTTACCGTCGATCCAGATATAAAATATCTTGGATATTGTTTCACCATTGTGGCAGTCATGCATATGGTACTGGAGTTTGGATTTTGTGATTTTGGACATGCAGGATGTTGTATCTCGGTGGTCTTCCTCTTGCTGCTCTAGCAAAACTGCTTTACAGAAGGCTGAAGCTTGCATTTCCTGTTGGTGAGATATATGTTTCCACGAACATCATGAGGCTCTTTATGACAGGCAAGATTGTTCTTTCTAGCAGGGAAGGTATTGTTGCAACCTAAGCGTTTAGCAGCTTCACGAAGTTCAAAGGGTGTCTGAAAGCACATGATCTTCGACAAAGCACGATTGACAGATACCATCCTATTGATGCACAATTACACCACTTGTTGTTCAATCATATTTGGATTGTAACCCTTCAGTGCCTGAATTCTGGACCTCTTGACATAATCATTTGGATGTTCGTTGTTTCGCTGAAGCATTCCTCTTAAGTATGACAGAGTGATTCACCCAAGCTACGGATTCTTTCTCGACATGATGATTTAGACATCGCTATATTCTTAAGGCTGCTCCTTTGAGGTGTTGGCTTCAGTAGATCTGACGATGTCTCGGGTTTGCTCTTTTTCCATACTGACATAATAGGCGAACCCTTTATGATGATTTGGAGATGACAATGTTCGTTGAATCTTCCGAAACGCTTCCCGTTGTAGTGCGATTCAGACAAAACTTGATCCTTTATTGTCCACAAAGCTTTGGAGTTTCTTCACAGTTCGCAGAGGCGGCATCATGAGGATAGCTTGGGTCTTGGATGGGTCTACTTTGATTCCATCAGCGGTCACCTGGAATCCCACAAATTTGCCTGAAGAGACGCCGAAAGCGCATTTCAAAGGATTCATCTTCAACTTGTATTTACGGCACTCGAACACTTGTCGTAAGACTCCGGTGTGGGTCGTCCGAGCTTTTGATTTGAGTATTATATCATCCACGTAGTCTTTAACTTGCTTATGCATCATGTCGTGGAAGATTGCCATTATATCGCGTTGATACATTGTACCGGCATTCTTTAAACCAAATGGCATTACAGTATAATAAAATTTTCGAGAGGAGTTCGAAAAGTTGTCTTACTCGCGTCATGCTCATACATCCTTATCTGATTATAGTCGCTATATCCATCCATGAAGGAGAACATAACGTGTCCTCTGGTGGCATCTACTAACATGTCGATGTTAGGTAGAGTAAAATCGTCTTTTGGGCCGCATCTGTTCAAGTCTCTGAAATCTACACAACACCTGATCTGTCAGTATTTATTTTTCACTAGAACTACACTATCCAACCAGGTCGGATGATGGATGGGCTTAACGAATCCAGCATCTAGAAGATTCTGAATCTCAGTCTTGATTTTCTCTTCTATCTCGTGCCTGAATTTCCTCGGAGATTGCTTGATCGGCTTGGATCCATGTATGACATGTAGATGATGGGTGACCAATTCTTCGTCTAGACCGGACATTTCTTCGTACGTCCAAGCGAATATGTCCTGGTATTCTTTTAGAAGTTGCTCGAGCTCTGTGTGTTCATCTGTGGACAAGGTTGAGCTGATGGAGATAGGCCTGGGAAATTCTCCATTCCCGATATTAGCGATTTCGAATTTATCGGTCGTGGATCCGGTGCCATCCTGCAGTTGTCGTGGAGCATCCAACACCTCTTCATGTGGCTCGTCGTTGTTGTACCATTCCATTGGGCGAAAAGACTGGGTAACAATCTCCCCTGCTAATTGATAATAACGGCGTCGGTAGACGGTTTTCCCTTTCTGATCACGACTTGCCACAAAGGTTCGCTGCCTCTTAGTGTGAACGTGGGTCGTGGCTTTACCGGATGAAGAAGAACATCTTGTCTGCCAGAATGCATCGTGAGTATTAGCCCTCAATGATGCGAGTTGGTTCTCCTCCTGAATTGACACCCATGTGGGGAATGGGATGCAATGAACACTGTCTGATTCTTCCCGCAAATCTTATCTTGGTTCAAACAATTCCACTCCACATATTGGTGTATAATGAAACAAAAATGCAAGGATACGAATGACTTCCCTATTCAGTATAGTCTTCAGGCACTGGTGATATGTTGAAGGGACAATATTATTGTCATGAATACACTGTCTCCCCAGTATCATGTGGTAGTCCGGCTCTTTTTCTATGACTTCAAATTTCTCCTTTGACTAGACAGGCCCTATAGATAAATTCAGATTGACATACCAATACGTGTTGGTTTGGTTTCCTTCGAAGTCCGTCATAGTGGTAGGTTGTCGCATGACCTTGCTTGGGCGAACCTTGGACGTCCTGAGTGTCTTGAGAGTAATCACATTCGCAGATGCTCCTGTATCGATGAGCGCCCTCTTGAACTTTGAATCCTTGATGCGTGCAGTAATGTGCAGGGACCGGTTATGACCTTCTTCCGCTATCATATCCTCTTTTGTGAATGTAATGTTATTCACGGACATATCCGGTGCTTTGGAGGTTTCTGGACGCAAAGGAGTTAGTTGTATGTCCAAGGCTATCTGGTTGATTGCAACAAACGTCTCCGCCCGCTGATTCTTCGAGAGGTATAAGAGTTCGCACAAACCTTCCACTAGAGAAGTAGCCTCCTGGTCCACCGGCCTTTGGTTCATGGTGAAACTGTTGACTTGAGGAGGATCGATGTGAGGATCAGTCCCCAGTGTGGAAATCTTCGTGACAAGGGGACCGCTCATATCTGATGTCATCTTTACGAGGAGGTCGAGTATGTCGTTTATCATTTCTTTGATCAGGTCCATGTTCTTCGTGTGAATCTCCTGCACCGGTTCTAACTCGATCAATGTTATCATTCTTGCGGTTACACCATTAGACACACCATTGGGAGGAGAGGCATCTTCGCTGGAGGTACTTCGACCGGAATTTGAAATTATTGGGGAAGTCCTAAGACCAACCATTTTGAAATCAGCAAAATAGGATTGGGTGTTGATGGAAATGACTTCACAGCCGAGAGATTAATCTCTCACTATGGTCGCTAATTATTTATGGGTGAAAACTATTTCTGCCAGTTTTGGTAATTTGGGGTGTGTGGATGAGAAATGAATCTAAACCCTAAACAAATGCACTTCACGGGAGTGCTTTTGATTCGAGAGATCAATCTATACAATTATGCCTAAACCAAGAAATGGTAGTTCCAGACTTGCTTCGGTCACAAAGTGAAGGAGATGGGGTTGATCTTAGGGAGGGAAGCGAAGAATGTGTTGAGATTGTGAAGGTGTAGGCTGTTTATAACTTGTAATAGAAAGGTGAGCAGGATTACGATTAATGCAAGCAGGATCTGGGTGTTTGAATACGTTTTGTATTAACACTTGGTTTCTGTCTGTCTTGTCATTTTTTGGAAAATGGGGTGGAGAACCTATTTATACAAGTCTTTCAGCCTAACCCATGTCACTCGTGGGAAGTGGAGAAAGTGGAGTGATGGAGTAGTGGAGTTGCGTGTGTTAGTGTTACACGATCAGTCTTGCCCACTTCTCCCATCATCACTAACCATCCATGACTTCTTGACACATTCTTGTGATGGAGCGTTGTGCGCTGCACGTTGTATACCGCCAGACCAATACCCCAGTATGTATCCCCCAGTTTGTGACATGATTGATGTCTCGAGTGTGTGGATCGTGGGACCCACAGAAAGAAGCATGTGATGCTGGATTAAATAACTAAGTTATTGATATTTATGAAATATCGTGTGCATTATATGCAGGTAATGCATCGAATATATTCAGCATGTATGAAGCATCGTTGTTAAGCATCTTAAAATAGCATCATGTCCAGCCTACTTCTTGTGATGGCTTGGAGGCTGTGCAAGTAAGTCCTCTCTTGGCCGACCACATGGTGTGGTAGAGTGGTGGATGATAATCACCGTGATACCTCATTGACCAGTTAACTCCTGACCAGGGTTGTATAACCAAGCAGGTGAAGTTGAACGGACAAGATGATTTTAGAGACACTCATCTGTGACCGTTAGTGGAATTAGGGTTTATGAAGAGGTGTGCCAGCATCACTCTTCAACTTGGTCGAATCCAAGCTTGGGACACAATTTTGTCCAGGACGATCATGCATTCGTGTAGACGACATGATGGTGTAGGCGCCCATACCACATTGTCCCGTGAAAGTGTGATCTAGGCCACTCAATTTGTCCGGTAAAGTTGAGTGGTCGAGATCAATTTGCGACAGATATCAGGTGTCGCAAAAGCCGCGCGTCATGCCTACTTTGGGCGCTCATTTCGAGATAACCAAGCTTGGTCGGTCTTGGATGATTAGTCTGGTATACATACAGTGGGCTGGTGTACACATCCGTACCTTAATATCCCATAGAAACGTGATCTAATCCACTCAATTTGTCCGGCAAAGTTGAGTGGTCGAGATTTGTTTTACAATTGGGAGGTGTGGCCACGCCTAGTTTGGGCATGCGAATCGAGGCAACCAAGCATGATATGCCTTGGTCGATTGGGTGTGGAGATATATGGTCCCACGGTGATCACGTTGATACTCACTGGACCTACTTAATCGACTCATAAACCCTTCATTCGATCAGGTGAAAATGGACGCTCGCGATTATTCAAACCCTAATTAGGGTTTCACCGGCCGTGCATCATGCCTTGTTTGGGCGCACGAACTGGAACTACCAACTATAGTTGGTCCTGACTGATCGTTCATGCATGTAGGCGGGCCCACGGTATTTGTGTTGACATGCTCTGGGCCCTTTGAATCTACATCTACACCCTCCATCTATGCATGCGAAGATGGATGGTAGAGACTGTTTTTGCGACACATGTAATGTGCCGTAAACCCTAATTTAGGGTTTCACGTCTGCGCTGCTTCGGCTGGACGTATTAACAAGCTGTGTTACTGTTTTGGGGAGGCCGACCATGCGGGGCCCGCGTTGGGTCGGTGGTGAATACTCCAATACCTTCTTGAGGGTTATGGATTTGATCTGAGCCATCTAATCATGCTGGTGAAGTTGGATGATCGTGATCGTTTCTGAGACTGATATGGACAGTCCGGATGCTCAATCGGGCTAGTATAACACTCCGAGAGATGATTCTATTTGTTAGAGAATGTTGTAGCCTGTATGGGTATTTTGTGCATGCCTCACTATTGATACTTGGATATTCATTATACTCTGCTGAGAGTAACAATCAGTTTTATGCCGCACCAACAATGAGAGTTCTGCTGAGAACAACACAGGAAATACAAGGCGTATTATGCATTAATTAATAATTCCACAATTCACAGAATACTTGTGGATTGTTGCTACATGATCCAATCTAGGTGAATTAATAAAGCAGAGAAGTATTCACCATTTATCAAATAGCTTTATCCTTTGCAGGATGGCCGCACAAAAATTGGTTTTACAATTTTAGCCATGAACTAAAATCCACCATCAACACTTTTCGTCTTCATTAGAATCAAAATTGTCAGACATTTCATCAAGAGTTGCAGCAAGACCTTTGTTCCGGTGTATTTTTTATGATTTGGACACTCATTTGAAAAGCGGCCAAAACCTATACACTTAAAGCACCGAGGAATATCCTCGCCATCAGTTTCATCACTATCCCTGTTTTTAGGAGGAACACGATTACGGGGTTTAACTGATGACCTGGGTTTATCTCTGGAAAACCGTTTACTTCTCTTCAAAAGAAGGTCCCTAAACTGTCTTGTGATCAAATAGACTGACTTGTCAAGATCTTCATCTGATGAATCAGCCTCAGAAAGATCATCCTCGGAGATGTAAACACTTTTAATTTTATCAAGTACTTTAGTGTTCTTTTGTGCTTTGAAAGAAACATCCTTTCCGGATTTGGATGTATGCTCATGATCAAAGGTCTTTAATTTCCCAACCAGAGTATTTCTGGAAAGAGTTGCGAGATTATTTCCTTCAACGACGGCATGCTTCTTAGAATTATATCTAGATGGAAGTTATCTGAGAATTTTCATCACAATGTCCTTTTCAGGAATAGTCTTATCCAATGCAAAAGATGCATTAACAATTTCAGAAACTTTGTGATTAAACTCATCAAATGACTCTTCATCTGCCATACGAAGGTTTTACCAATCAGAACATAGGTTTTGAAGCCTAGCTTTCTTTTCAGAGGTATTCCCTTCAAATACAGTTTCTAAGATATCTCAGGCTTCTTTAGACTTCGTGCACGTAGTCACATGATGCTGAAGATATGGGGTAATGGCATGTATGATAGGTGGTACATCATAATATTTCTTTGCATCAAGGATTATTTCTGTATAAACCGGAGGATCATAGCCATTAACAACACGTACCCATGTTTGAAAATCACGAGCTTGAAGAAAAGCACGCATAACGATTTTCCACCATGAATAGTTTGAGCCATTAAAGACTGGTGGTACGTTTATGGAGATAGAATTTATGTCCATAGAGTCAGATCGTTACAAACACAGACTTATGAGGTCTTGAACATGTTTGCCTGCTCTGATACCAATCGAAAAAGCAGGGGTATAACAACCACACCCAATATTTCTCTTAACAATCTGTATGGACTAACTCCAATATACTTTTAAGAGAATCAACTAGACAGACATACTTAATCTTAATAAAAATTATATCAAAGAGTTATATCTCAATTTCTCGATTCAATCCACACTCAAACAAATAGGAATTTGGTATCCTGATTGAATACAAGAAAAATAACTTGAACGGTACCAAAGGCCAATGTTCAAGGATCAATAAATTTTGATCAACAACCAAAGGTTGGATTTACCAATTGATTGATTCAACGTACAACCTGTGATATTTTAATTATATAACAAAATATAATACAGAAAAAAAATAACACAGACACCAGAAGTTTTGTTAACGAGGAAACCGAAAATGCAGAAAAACCCTGATACCTAATCCAAATTTGAACACCACACTGTATTAAGCCACTACATACACTAGCCTACTACAAAGCTAACTTCGGTATGGACTGTAGTTGAACCATAATCAATCTCACATTGATTCAACGTACAGTTGCCCTCCTTACATCTGTGATCCCAGTAGGATACTACGTATTTGATTCTCTTAGCTGATCTCACCCACAACCAAGAGTTGCTACGACCCAAAGTTGAAGACTTGATAAACAAATCTGTCTGCCACAGAAAAGTATATTTAATAGATAAATCTATCTCCCACAGATAAACTTGCGAGTTTTGTTTCGTCTTTTAATAAATCAAGGTGAACCAATCGATAACCCGGACTTATATTCCCGAAGAACAGCCTAGAATTATCAATCACCTCATAATAATATTAATCGATTAACGAAACAAGATATTATGGTTTATCACAAACGATGAGACGAAGATGTTTGTGACTACTTTTATATCTTGCATATCAGATATATCAATCTCAAGCCAATCTTATAATTATACTTAACATGATAGAAACAACAATATTAGATCACGCAACTACAGAGAAAATGGTTAAATATGGCTTCACAATCCCAATGAAGTCTTTAAGTCGTTAACCTACAGGGTTTCGTGAAAAACCTAAGGTTAAAGGAGAATCGACTCTAGTTTATGCAACTAGTATCACACATGTGGTGCGGGGATTAGGTTTCCCAGTTGCTAGAGTTCTCCTTTATATAGTCTTCAAATCAGGGTTTGCAATCTAAGTTATCTTGGTAACAAAGCGTTCAATATTCACCGGTAGATGAAAACTTGATTAGATTCAAGCTAATATCTTTCAACCGTTAGATCGAACTTATATTGTTATACACAAATGAAATGCACTTCATTTAGGTTTAGGTAACCGTACCTAAATGTGTACACTTAGTTGGTTCAACAATAGTTAACCAATGGTTAGCCATATGAGCACTTTCATATCATCCTTATTCATCTTCACCATAACTAGTTCAGGTGACTTAAATGAACTAATTAGAGAGTTGTTCAATTGATAAGATCTCATAAAAGTATACAAGAAACAATTGAAGAAAAATCTATTTTGATTCACTCGAATCAATTCATGAACATTATAGCCGCAGTTTGCTAAGATTGCATTACTTATTATATAAATGTTTTAGTTCATGAACAAACCGATTTGAGAAAGTAACATACCTAAGTACACAAACGGGTACGCATACTTAAGTAACTGAATTGAGTTTGTTTTTCACTTTCAAACTCCATTAGAAATTCACGGACGTGAACTTTCCGCCCGTATGCGTACAGGTACGCATACTCACCCGGACTTCCAACAACCACCAGTACGCGTACGGGTACGCATACTTCAGGATCCCGGTTTTGGACTTTTACAAAAATATGAGAACACGATATGTTTAAATCCAAAGATGGTTACATGTTCTAAACTCTCATTTAAATCATTGAAACTTTCTTAGAGGATGTTATATAGTTGTTATTCATAAACTATTTTTCATCAAAGCGATTTTCAAGTTATTGAAATAATCAACGTGACTTTCGTCATGAGTAAATATGAACTTGGCCAAAGCGAAAGCTTACGAACATGTATTTCGAGGCATGGATAAGTGAGTTAAACTCGGCTCGAAATATCTCATGTGTATAATTGAAGTCTATATAGCAATACGAATTTTGTCTCAAAATAGGAATATATATACTTTTGAGTGATAGATAAGTTCAAGTTTCCGCATACCACTTTGTTGTTAAAGGTCCAGAAGTTCCCTTGAGTAGTTATTCGTCTTTATTCGATGAACGCCGTGGTGTCTAAGGATCAACTACTCTTACTATCCTAGTATGAGACTTAGCTATAAGTACACTAGAAATCAAGATGTATAGTTTTGGAAACTAAACTTGACAAACAAGCTTGAGATATTAACGCTTGCGAGTTCAAGCGAGCAATGCGCTAACAGTTTATGGTGGAGCCGTCTATCCGGAGAAAAAAGTACCCTAATTAGACGAAATCTCTTATGACCACTCGTTTAAAGACTTCTATGGGATCAAGAAGCTCTACGAGTACCGTTGGGGGGGGGGGGGGAACTAGATAATTGCAGTTTATTTTAGTTTTCGATTGAATAACAGTTGTTGAACTTTAATTACACCTAGTTTGTTTATTCTTGAAAATCTTCTCTTCTGATATAAGATTCACTTAAACTAGATCGAAGTATCGACGTGATCTTTAGAACTGTTTGTAGATCTAAAGACATCTTGTGATAATCCATAGTTAATTGACTCCGTTCTGTGCGTGATTGATCACATGAGATTCAAGTGGTGTTGTGCAGGTGTTTATTGAAGATTAAAGAAGATTTGAAGACAAAGAAGATTTCTAATTTGGTTTCTATATCTTTGGGTGTGCACAAACCTTGATCGGATGGGATCCAAATAGAATCGAATTTATTCGATTGATTAGTTGTGTAAGATCGGATTCACCTTATAGTTTCTTGTTTGATTCTATATTGATTGATTGCAAATCTAAACTCTGCTACTTCGGTAGTTATTGGATAGATTGATCTGACTAGGCAAAGGAGTTTATTTGTTAAACGGAAGAGCCTTTGCTTATGAACAATCAAGAGAGTTGTTACCAAACACATTTGTTGCTCATTTAGTGTTTGGAATACGATCCAAAGGAATTGTTCCAGTGCGTGCACTTATTGAATGTCGAAAGCGCATGGATACTGAAGAAACTAAGTGAACTATAGGTTTAGTTGCTTGGTCTCAACTATACGAAGTTGGTTTAGATTTTGTATAGCGGTTTAATTCTGAGAGTATTCAATTATGGACTAGGTCCGGGGTTTTTCTGCATTTTCGGTTTCCTCGTTAACAAAATCTTGCCATGTCTTTTACTTTTTTATTTCCATAATTATAATTGTTTATTGTAATTCAAAGTAAATTACACAAAAGTTAACTCCATATTACTTGATTGTGATCCTATAGAGTTTGGTTAAGTCTGAATCTATTATCAAGTAATCACACTTTGATCGTTTTATTATCTCGATCTCGTATCCATAGACGATCACATAAAGTGTAAATACCGATTTTTAGTATTGTCTAGACTTTGTTCATAGACAATCACTTTCGGCAAGAGGACTTATAGGTGGATAAATTAAAGATTGTGGTGTACTTGGGTACCCTCGTCTTTTCAAATAGTTTATGTGAGATAGTTATTCCCGTCTTCCAAGAATGTTTCAATGATCACAACGGAGTTTAGAACGATTAACCATTGATTGGATATAGCACAATATGCGTACTTGTATGCTAACTGTTGCAAGTTATTCCAAGTCCGGGAACCATAGTATGCATACCCGTATGCGTACCAGTTTAATAGTTGAAGTCTGGGAACTTAGTATGCATACCTGTATGCGTACCGGCTTAACAGTTCAAGTCCGGGAATTTAACTGAGTTTGCTCATGAACGACAGTATGCGTACCCGTTCGCATACTAGCAAACCCAGAACTCTAGCAACTGGGAAACCTAACCCCCATACCTTGTGTGTGATACTAGTTGCGACTAGAGTCGATTCTCCTTTAACCTAGGTTTTTCTAAAACCATTATAGGTTAACGACTTAAAGACTTCATTGGGATTCTAAAGCCAGGCCCAACTATTTTCTATGTAGTTGCGCATTTTGATCTTACTTTGTTCTATCGTATTGAGTATTATCTTCTCTAAGATTTGCATGAGATTAAATCTCCTATAGGTAAGATAAAAAGTAGTCATAAACATCTTCATCTCATAGTTTGTGATTCCACAATATCTTATTCCGCTTTCATACGGTCAAGATCATTATGTGGTGATTGATATTACTAGGATGTTATTCGAGAATATAAGTCTGGTGTATCAATTGGTTAATGTTCACCTTGATTTATCAAAAGACGGAACACAAACTCGTAGGTATTTTTGTGGGAGACAGATTTATCTATTCGATAGACTTTTCTGTGTAAGACATATTTTATTATCAAGTCTTCGACTTTGGGTCGTAGAAACTCTTAGTTATGGGTAAGATCATCTAAGGGAATCAAGTGCGTAGAGTCCTACTGGGATTCAGAGGCATAAGGAACGCGACTGTACCTTAATCAGTGTGAGATTGGTTAGGGCTCAACTACATTCTAGTCCGAAGTTAACTTGTAGTAGGATAGAGTCTGTCGCAGCTTAATACAGTGTGGTGTTCAAATATGGACTAGGTCCCTGGGTTTTTCTGCATTTGCAGTTTCCTTGTTAACAAAATTTCTGGTGTCTGTGTTATTTATTTTCTGCATTATATTTTCTATATAATTGAAAAATCACAGGTTGTGCGTCGTTAAATCAATTAGAAAATCCGACATTTGGTTGTTGATATAAATTGATTGGCACTTGAACATTGGTTTTTGGTACCGTTTAAGTTGTTTCTTATAATAATCATGCTCGCGGATTTCTATCTGTTTGATTTTATGATTACATTAAGAAACAGAGATATAAGTCTTGGATGTATTTTTCTTGATTAAGTCTGACTGTCTAGTTGATTCTCTTGGAAGTGTATTGGAGTTAGTCCATACAGATTGCCTAAATGAAATATTGGGTGTAGTTTCTATACCCCCATTTTTTCAGAAGAAATTAGAGAGTTCATAACTCTTAATAGTACAATAAGAACATGTCAGTGTGTAGGATGGTTCAGGCACCATAGCCGAGCATGTTTCTAAACAAAGTGAAATACCTGAAACATGTAAGATAGAGTTTTCATTAGACCGGGTAAAATCCATTTTCCTCTGTTGATGGTGGATTTTGAACAAGGGTCAAATCCGTAAAATCATGATTCTGCATGCTTCTGGTACGGCTTCAGGCTGGTGACGATTTATATTTTACGAATCCATGGTGAACATGTCTTTCGAAAAGCCTCCACTAGCTGAGCGTTCGATCCCTGACATCTCATCGTGCACTCTATGTAGAATAATAGAATTGGGCGGTCCTCCCGCATAATTGTTTGTTAAAAGGGGCTTAACACCTTCAGGGCGTCAGTGATACTCATTGTTCCCTGACTACATGAGAGCAACTCCCCTATACATAGAAGAACGATTGGGCGATTCTCCGTAAGATTGAGAGAAACAGTACCTCAGGACAGTGACACTCACTGATCCTGACTATGTAGAGATACCGTGTATAGACTCGGGTGTTCTCCGTAGTGTTTAAGAGCACCCTCAGTATTAGCCGTCTCCTGACTATGCACATAGATTAATTCTGACGTGACATTCACCACTGAATTTCCAGAATGATCTATTATTGCTCTGATTCCATGGTCGAATCCACAGCCTAATCCCATGGAATGGCAATAACAATTGCTCTGATTCCATGGTCAAATCCACGGCCTGATCCCATGGAATGGATATAACAATTATATTATCTCATTACTCCGATTTCGTGATCGAATTTACTGCTAATCTCATGAAATGGTAAAAGATAATTTTAATTACTATGATTCTATGGTCGAATCCACGATCCCATGGAATGGTAATGCATTTTTTATTATTCCGAATTCATGGTCGACATCTGATCCTATAAATTGATAATAAATAACTAATTATTTTATTGTTATGTTTCATGAATTATTCTACACTGAATTTCATGAATTAGCAATAAATATTCAACCACCGGTCATATGGATCTTCACTGAGTAAGCCCTAAAAAAATGATATAAGTGTATTCGACAATGATGCACGACTGAGCACCCGGATGCACGAACGAGCATTCAAAAATAAGAACATATGAGGAATCCTACGCAAAACAGGAGAAAACAAATAATAATAAAATAATATGAGGCGTCCACAAGCCAGGCCCACTTGCCGGCCGGCCATGCCCTAGCCATGGCCGGTTCCTTGCCTCTCCCATTATTTTTCCCAATTTTTGTTATTTTTCATGAACTCATGAAAACTCCTTCAATTTAGCAACTTTCCTTGTTTGTGCAAAACTCATGAATCCCTCATAACTCCATGGATTCATGAAATAATATTATAAAATAAGGAAAGGTGCGCGGGACCCGGCAGCCTAGCCGGCCGGCCATGCACAAGTCGTGCCCCCCCCCCCCCCCCACACACCTTACAATCCTTAGCCTATTATAATAATCATTCCCAAATTTCATGAAACTCCTCGGTTTCAACAAAATTCGTGGATTCTCCATAACTTCACGAATTCATGAAATAATAATAATAATATAA
This sequence comes from Papaver bracteatum, assembly GCA_023529315.1. NCBI lineage: Eukaryota > Viridiplantae > Streptophyta > Magnoliopsida > Ranunculales > Papaveraceae > Papaver > Papaver bracteatum. The sequence goes on from JAJJWX010002809.1 coordinate 14,875, forward strand.
AATAGGGAAAGGTGTGCAGGACAGGGCAACATAGCCGTACGGCCATGCCCTATCCGTGGCCGGTCCCACACCTTGCAATCCCTAGATTTTATAATTATTATTATTCCCTAAATTCATGAAACTCCTCCGTTTCAATAAAAACTCGCAGATTCTCCATAACTTCATGGACCCATGAAATAATATTATAAAACAAGGAAAAGTGTGCAGGACCGGGCAACATGGCCGGCCGGCCATGCCCTAGCCGTGGCCGGTCCCACACCCTGAAATCCCTAGCCTTTTATAATTATTATTTTACTCGAATTCATGAAACTCCTTGGTTTGAGCAAAATTATGATTTCTTCATAATTTCTCAAATTTCGCTCAAATCATGAAAATTCAAGAGCCAACATGGTCACGTGACCGGCTAGCCTCTCACGGCAAATTTAGATGTTAAAATACTCTTATTTTAATATTTACAAAATATTGATCAATTGAGCATACATGCTCATTCCAACAAAATCAAGAATTTCAGTCAAGATGAAACTCTTCTGAAAATTCACAATGTTGCTCGAACGCACATCAGAAAATACTGAAACTCTCTGTACGGAGACACGGACACCATGGAAACACACACATGCCCTAATGACTGACCAGGGTTATTCCTAGGGCTTGTACAAATCCGGTCCCATATGTTTTCATAATTCTGACCTAATTTGCTGAATTGCTCGTATTGGGCCCAAACTCTCTCCAACAAACTTGGAGATTGCTCAAACTGATCTAGTCCCGTGACCACCAAGAGAAGGTCCCATGATCTCTTGGTCAGTCCCATCTTTCATACCTAGGTTTCATCACCTAATGTTGAACCCAGCAGTAATTCAATAAATGATGAAACCAGCACTTAATCATCATTCCTTCACCAACTCTCCAACTGAGAACCCTGGTACATGCTCATTCGAGCAATTGGGAATAACATGGATGTCCACAAGCTCATGTGATCGGTCCCTCTTCTGCTCATGACATATTTTCAGCAATTCGTCGAATAATGATCAATTCATCAAAATTAGGGTTTTCGAACAAACGCTCAACAAATCATCATTCTGAACAAGTTCAAACACCAAATAAATGTATATATTGATCCGCAGAGATTAATCAAATAATATCTGGTAATATACCAATATTTTTATATTTTATTGGGTCACGTCACCAGTAAATATTTCTTCAAATTGAGCAACTTTGCTCAGTCGCTCAAATATTGATTCAGCTATCAATATTTAATAAATTGTTATTAATTTGTTGAATTGAACAACACTTTCTCAATTTCAGGTCAAATTATCAACATTTGTTAATTTGACGAATTAAGCAATACTTGCTCAGTTGCTCGTCAAATTCTCCATATTTAGTAATTCGTCGAATTGAGCAATACTTGCTCAGTTGCTCGAATATTGACCCAACTATCAATATTCAGTAATTTATCAGTATTTCACCAAATCGAGCAATACTTTCTCAGTTGCTCGAATAATCCACATGTATTCAGTAACTCATCAATATTCAACAACTTGTTGAATTTACAATATTTGCTCAGACGAGCAACATTAATGTTCATGAATCGTTGAGCATTTGTCAAACATGCTCGATTCAACAAAATATAGGCTCATTGTCTAATCAGTCAATAACTGATACACTAAATACACGTCTGTCATATGCAGACTCCACGATTCGTAAGACATCAATCACGTCAAATTAGGGGATAACAACTAGGGTTTTGGTCTAGAGACCTACAACACGTGGATTCATCCACGACGGGAAATGTGCGTAAGTTGTGTCAACGGTTGAAGGAGTTAGCAAAGTAGTGGGGTGAATGATCCGTCAAGTCTCCACACAACATGGAACTGACTTTTCCACGATCTTCCATCGGCATACTCTTCCACTCATGAAACCGTCACACTTACAGGGATCAAGGTGTTTACAACTCTGACAATATAAATAAGTCTCTGACAACGAACGATCATTAACAGACAACGTTTTTGGTCTACACAGAATTTCTCGATAAATTACTCTCAAGAATTCATCAATCCATCAGAACTTTTTTCGAACTCAACAGTTCACCAATTATTGCAGAAACCTTCAACACATCCACAATCCTTGATCATCACTAATCCCACAAAATTTCTCAGTTTCCCTCCTACAGATCAACCCATCTCCCTCTTTGAGACCGAATTGACTCTGGAGCGGCCATTGACTTGGTTTAGGCTGGAGTCCTACAGATTGATCTCTCGAATCTAAGTACTCCTTTTGAAGTGCATCTGTGTGAGGTTAAGCAGTTTTCCCGGTTCGAGGAGTCTCGACAACACGCTCGACTCTTTACTTTCCTAAAAAACCAGCGAACCGTTTTTCCCCATCTACATATTGGCGACCACAGTTGGAGACTAATCTCTCGGTTGCAATCCCATATATTTACAAAATGATTGGTCTTAGGTCTAACTCAATAACTTCGAATTCCGGTCAGAATCTTTCAAATGGTAATGTTCCTCCTTCCAACGCTCCAATAAATGGAACGGTCTATGCAGAAGTCCCAACTTTTATCGAGTTGGCAAGAGTACTGGAGGTTCATACGACGAACCTAGACCTAATGAAAGAAATGATGAACAACATATTGAACTTTGTCATCAGACTGACATCTGATCTGGGAAGCGCTCACGCTCAGGAAGTTCCATTACTGGTAGCTGACCCCTCAACCGATGATCATCCTCGAATCAACAGCTTCACCACTTATAAAAATACGGTGGATCAGGAAGTCACACATTTGATTAAAAATCTATGTGAACTCTTACACTTATCCAGGGATCAACGTACGAACACATTTTCCGCAATCAACAAGATATCATCTGACATTCCGCCGTCCCAGGTGGTTGAACAAGTGTACGTGATGTCTGAACCTTCGATCAATAACATCACCTTCACTGAGGAGGACCAAATGACGGAAAAAGACACAATCGAGCCATGTTCGTGATTGCCTCAATCAAGGATTATGAATTCAGGAGAGTCCTCGTCGACACGGGCACTTCCACGAATCTTATTACCATGAAAACTCTCAAAGAAGCCAAGATTCCAAAAACCAAGGTCGTTCATCATCCCATACTAATGACGGGTTTTGAAGGAATCCCGAGTCACACGTACGGGTACATCTACGTGGATCTGAAAGTAGGACCGATTTAATCTACTATAAAGTTCCACGTAATTGAGAAGAATCCTGACTATCACGTGATACTCGGGTGACCATGGCTCCATGATAATAAAGGTGTTCCTTCAACGTACTATCAATGTATGAAATCTTGGCTCAACAAAAAAATTGTCTACATCACAGCTTCAGTGTCTCCTTATGCTCCGATTTATGATGCTAAATTCCTGGAATCACCAAAGAACATCCTCGAACCTCCAAGCAAAATCTGCGCCACTCCACTCCCAAGTTGGGAATCTATTATGGAAACCGCCAAACCATCATCAATAGATGCTAAGTCCGTCAAACTTTCCACTACACCACTCAAATGTCATCAAAATCAAGGTATGGCTCATAAAAAGTCCAACTTTATTACTGATTACGACGCAAAAGGGAGAGTTATTTATATCCGTCGAAAAGATTAGCAATTAATAGGAGAGATCGATGAAAAGTCTCCCCGCCCTGAAGAGTCATGCCAGAGTAAGCAATAACCGGATGAAAAAATTTAAGACATGCCACGACAGCTACAAGACGGCACGAACTCCACCACAGACGACCTTGAGATTATCAACATTGGAACGGACGAAGACCCAAGTACGATTCTGATCAGATTTGCTCTCTCACCTGAGGAACGATAATGATTGATTGACCTTTTGAAATAGTATCAAGATATCTTCGCCTGGACGTACGAAGAGATGCCAGGCCTAGATGATAAATTGGTCACTCATCATCTCCACAACATTCCTGGTTCCAAACCTGTCAAGCAACCGCCTAGAAAATTCAGACACGAAGTTGAGGAACAAATCAATATGGGGATCTAGATAATGGGATTCATCAAACCCATTCAACATCCAACATGGATGGCGAACATTGTCCCAGTAAAGAAAAAGAATGGTCAAATCCGATGCTGTGTATATTTCAGGAACCTGAACAAATGTTGCCCGAAGGATGATTTTCCTTTACCCAATATTGATATGCTCATCGATGAAACCAGCGGTCATGACATATTTTCATTCATGGATGGATACAGCGGATACAACCAAATCAATATGTATGAGCATGAGGCTAACAAGACTGCATTTCGAACTCCCATTGGAAAATTCCACTACACATTGATGCCTTTCGGCTTGAAAAATGCAGGAGCCACTTATCAGCGAGCCATGACTGCAATATTTCATGACATGATGCACAAACAAGTAAAAGACTATGTCGAAAATGTGGTGGTGAAATCGAAGACTCGGGAATCCCACATAGACATTCTGAGACAAGTCTTCTAAAGATGCAGAGAATACAAACTGAAGATGAATCCTATGAAGTGTGCTTTTGGTGTTTCTTCCGGGAAGTTTCTTGGATTCTTAGTCACTACAGAAGGAATCAAGGTCGATTCAGACAAAGCATAATTTATTACTACTATGCCTCCTCCACGAACTGTGAAAGATCTCCAGAGTTTCATGGGAAAAGTTAACTATATCTGGCGTTTTATTCCTGGACTTGATCAACTTATTGCTTCATTCACCCCTCTGTTGAAGAAAGGAGCAAATTTTGTATGGATGGCCGTTCAATAGGAAGCATTCCAGAAGATACAGCAAATACTACTATCTCCTGCTGTCATGAAATCTCCAGTGCAAGGACGACTACTAATACTTTACATAGCCTCTAGTGATGTCGCAATTGGAGCACTCCTTGCTCAGGAAGATGAAGAAGGCATCGAACGACCAATCTACTACTTCAGTCACACAATGAGGGATGCTCAACTCTGATATCCAAAGGATGAAAGGGCGTGCCTAGCATTAGTTCATGCAATTCAGAGGTTCAGGCATTATCTCCTATCAAACAGAGTCGTGCTGGTATCCAAAACTGATCCCATAAAGTTCTTACTGTCAAAACCTGCTTTGATCGAAAGACCAGCGAAATGGCTACTTCAAATGTCATAATTCGACATAGCCTACATTCCTCCAAAAGAAATCAAATGGAAAGAAGTTGCAGATTTACTTGCTGCTTTCCCTGGAGAAGACGTCACAATGTTGCATGAAGAGGTACCTGGTGAGTTTCCAGAAATTTTAATCATTCAGTAAGAAACATGGCTATTATATTTTGATGGATCAACTACTCCAAGCAATAATATTGGCGGAGCAGGAATTGTGCTATTATCTCCATCCGATGAAGTCTTCTCACATTCATTCAAATTGGATTTCCACTGCACTAACAATTCATCAGAATATGAAGCTTTTCTCTTAGGGTTATCTTTGGCTAAGAAAGCCGAAGCAAAGCACTTAGAAATCGGAGGAGACTCAAAGTTGTTGGTCAATCAAATGAATGGTGTGTACTCTCTCAAAGAAATAATACTTGCTCTATTCAGGGCCGAGGCACAACGACTGTTAACTTATTTTTGTGATGCAACAATTGTTCATACCGGATGTACCAACAATAGACATGCTGATTGTCTGGAAACTCTAGCATCCAAACTATAATTCGAAGGGTCCGAAAAATCTATCACTGTACAAAGACACTCTGTGTCTTCTACCTGGCTTACTCAAGTCGAAGATGCTTAATCAAGCGACTGGCGGGCGCCCATCATTCATGAATTGAGCAACTCTCTTACGGAAGGGAAAATTAGTCTCAAGGAGTTGAAAAACTTTTTCCTGCTACACGGGGCATTATACTATCGCAATCCTGATGGATCTCTGTCACGGTGCCTTGGAGATGAAGAAGCCACTGGACAACTCAAACACGTACATGAGCAAATATGTGGACAAACCCTGGTAATCACGCTCTACAGAAGACTTCAAAGACTTGGATACTATTGTCCCTCTATGGAAACTCATTCGAGGATGCTGCAAGAATCTTGTCCCAATTGTCAAACACCACCTCATTCGAAGATTCTAACAATCCATCACATTGGGGATTGGAGAGAACCTTACATAAAGTATCTCCGCGACAAAGATCTTCCATCAGAGAAGAATGGAGCAATCAAGCTTATCCAGAGGGCCAAACGTTTTGTCTACCTGGAAGGAATCTTGTATCGTAAAAGATTTGGTAGGAACCTCCTGAGTTGCTTGGCCGAACATGAAATTCATATAATCTTGAAAGAGATGCACGCAGGTAAACACCAAGGAAAGAAGAAACCATTACTTCAGATTCATGAGAAATATTATTGGCCAACCATGGAGGATGATGAAGCTGCTTATGTTTGGAGGTGTCATCAATGCCAAGTTCATGGTAATCTCATTCACACTCCTTGCCTTTTATTACATTCTGTGAGCAGTCCATGGCCCTTTTATAACTGGAGACTGGATATCATTGGGAAGATCAACCCGACATCTTCAAAACAGCATGAGTACATCATCACAGCAACGGAGTACTTCACCAAATGGGTCGAGGCTATTCCCCATCGAAGCACCATGGGGGTCACAATCGCGGATTTCATCAAAGAGTACATCATATGCAGGTTCGGTGTTCCTAAACATATCATCACAGATAATGGAACTCATTTTGCCAATAAACATGTTTCAGAGTTGCTCGAGGGATACGGAATCAAACATATTTTCTCCACACCCAACTATCCCCAAGGAAACGGGCAAGCATAGAGCACCAACAAGACTCTGATATGGATTCTTAGTCGAACAGTTCATGACAATCCACGAACTTGGCATGAAGAATTTACCATGGCTTTGTGGGCTTACCGCACCACACCAAGAAGCTTTATTGGGACTTCACCATACTCTCTTGTCTATGGCGCCGATGCTATTCTCCCATATGAGATTAAGATTCCCTCTGCCAGAATTGCAACAACCAGTGGGGTGCAATGAGATAAAGCTGAAGTGTCTAATTCGAGAATTGCTGAATTGGACATATGCTGGATTCGAGAAGAGCCAAGGTAGAAAAATACGTGGAAACCTACAAACAAAGAGTTTCCAAGGCATACAACAAAATGGTAAGACCTCGAACATTTCAGGTAGGAGATTTGGTTTTAAAAACAGCAAAACATATCTAGCAAGACATGTCCTCTCTCAAATTCTCTCATAAATGGGAAGGACCTTATGTAGTTATCAAGGAAGTGTCTAGCGGGTACTACAAAATCTTTGCTGTCAACGGAGGAATCGAAGGAAACACCATCAATGGCAAATGGCTCAAGGCGTATTATGCCTGAACAGTTATCGAAATATTGAACTTCTAAATGTAATTTTATTTCCTCCAAATGAATATGCAGTATGCTCATTCATTCAAAATTCAAAGTATTTCATGGATCTCACAAGAATCTTTCAATCATCTACTTTATTCAAAACAAAATCTCAAACCTACATAAAAGGTCTTTATCTCAAACACTCACTCAAAACAAACCATCCAACAGAGGATAATCTCTATAGAAAACTCTGTCAAGCATATTATGGAAATTTTAGGTCCGCACTCTCAAGTCCTGTACCGCCTTCTCAACTCTTGCCGACTCCAAAGTGAGTATATTCTCCTCCTCTAATATGGCAGTGGTTGAAGAAATTGCGTCAGCAGTAGCTGCCGCCTTGTGAATTTTGATTATCTCAAGTCGATGAAGAAGCCAGCCTGCAAAGTTTCGAAATTGGAGATCATCTCGTCCCATCTGTGCAGTTCATGATTTTTGACATCTCGCAGATGTGTTTGGTCCATCTCTTCAATGATCGGTAACAACCCGGCAACTGTAGTCATAAGGGTTGGTAGAAAACCTTTCCATACTCTGGTCGTAGCAATATGCCCGTATCTTCTCCAAATTTTGGTGTACAGGGGTGCGTGACACTTGGGGATGACGAATCCACCAACCACTTTATTATTCGGATAATTATTGATCATGTGAGCCTCAAATTGGAGTCCATCTATTGGATACTCATGAGTTTGAACTCTAACCCCAGCCTCTACGGAATCGGTAGAGTTCTCATCACGATTGCTGCTATCATCAACTACAATCACGGATTTCCCGTTCTTCCTCTTTCTACCATCGACAACAACATAAACGTCAACCTGCGGTGGAATGAAGAAATATTTAATTTTATTGATCTTCGAGCATGGTAAAGTTCCAGCCGAGAAGTTGTGGAATTACTTACGGATATTCCCGCATCGGCATGAGCTGACCTGTACCGGGCAGGAGCCTTGACAGTTCGTTTGGGTCTCAAGCTACCGAAGGAAAGTTGATTCTTTTGATTATCCTGCAACAAAAATTTCTTCTGATCAATCATCCTGATCGAACAAAGATAAGAAGAATATATAACTTACCAAGTCGGATGTTGTCGTAACATCTTATGCATGAGATTCACTTCAGGAAGAAACACTACTTATGGACATGGTGACACGAGATGGTGATCAAAATTTCTTCTGATAATACACAAGAGAAGCATATAGACGACTGTTTAAGTAAAACCCTAAGAACACTAACGGATAAACAAGTCTGTTGCGATTTCTACTAGAGCCCTAAAATATTGAATCGGATACATGACGTTGGGAGAAGCGTAATAATACTGGGTGACTGATAGTTCGGGAAACAGTCAATATCGTGACTATGGATTGATCGTCCGGCAGGCCACGTGTCACATAGAAAATTCGTGTGATCACATTCCGCGGGGATTATTGTCTACATGGACATTGGTCCATCGACTGGAAATGGGAGGAAGAATCAAGTATTGAAGAAAAAAAATCAAATCACGTTTACAAGAATGATAATCCCTAAAGAAATGCCTTTACAACCAAGCTGTTCAAATAACCAGAAAGTATCTACTTCAACGGAAAACAAATAATCTCAGGGAGGTTCATAAGCAAGATCAATCATCAGATTCGTCGGAATCATCAGATTTGACAGAATTATCAGATTCTTTATCGTCATCTTCTTCATCAGAATTACTATCAGGGCCATTGACGAAGTCTGGATGAATGTCAAGATCGTCCGAATCCGAGTCTTCCTCCTCTTCACGCTCAACCTCTTTGATAGCTTTCTCAATCTCCCTATTACGTCGATCCGGCTTGATCTTGCGTTCTGGTGGCACCCACATAGGTTCATCTTCCGAAGCATCGGAATCGTAGGGCACACCATCAGCTCGAGTTCGAAGCGTCTCCTCAACTGCTGCTATTCTGTGCCGAATTCAGTCTTTTCTTCGCTGACGATTATCCATTTCATCAGTCTCAGCTTTTCTATTCATGATCTCAACATAAGTAACTCTGCGGTTGTTGAGGGGTCCTCCAGGCTCTGTTTTCTTAGTACGTTTCATCTTAGCCCGTGGGTTCGTCTTAGCTCGTGACTTGGCTGCAGGAACTTTGGAATCCTCTTCAGAAGAACTGGAAGAGTAGTAATAGTCATAATAGATGATATTGTTACTAGGAGTCACCATTGCCTGGAACCAGAAACATGGGATCACAGATATGCTAACACCAAATCCACAGAAAAAATGGTAATCCTTAACTCTTACCTATTTATGATTTCACGAACTTAGTGATAACAACGTAAAACCTCGAAAACTTGTTCGTTCTTTCAAACCTGCAGAGCCGAACAAAAACTTATCTTTATTTAAAGTCAACGTTGGCTTTTCATGAACTATGAATAATTCACACAACCTTCCATGTGAATATTCGCCGATTTTTACGTGTGCATACACTATAAAATCGCCAAACACACACATACTACGAATCCATCAACACATAGAAATATTGTTTGATATCAACAATTTTCATAAAACCAAAGCATGATTTATTTTCTCTTTTCAAAAAAAAAAAAACGTGAACAAGTCACGTAAATTAAAAAAAAAAAATCGTGAGTTTAATAGCTGATAGGTGTGATAAACACCTAATTTTATATCTAGTATTTATGCTTTCTTTGCGAGTTTTAGTGTGAATTATGTATCTTATTCTTACTTTTGAGTGTATTAGGTGCTTTGGAGTCGTTTGGAGCAAAAGAAGGAGAAATTAGCCATTAGGAGCTACAAAGTGCTAAAAGGAGCAAACAAGTAAAGTGTTATTGATGAAGAAGGGCCAAAGACTAATTTTAACTCATTTCACTCAAGGAATTCTTATCACCATCTCGAAGAGAATTCAAACGCGAAAAGAACGCAAAAAGAATGAGGTCATTCCGAGTTCGTATGAAGAAGTTATGAGCAAAATGGTGAAACCAATTTGGATTAGGTTTTCTGTTGGGCCTTATTGGGCCTGCGCGAAAAGAGAAAGGAGAGATGCGTTTTGGGCTTGCTATGGACGTGAAAATTAGGGTTTTTGGTGGATTTTGAGAAGACTAGACCTAATTTTGGAACAAGGAGAGCTATAAAAGGAAAACTTCTACAACTTTTGGGAGAGATCTTTATCTTATATCATAATATTCTACTACTTATTTTCTAGGGTTTGCAATATGATAGAATTTCTTATTCTTCTTGTTATGAACTCCATGAATATGAATACTTAATTTTATTATTGGTTATGGAATAATTGGATTTCACATAATATGGTTTTTAATATGATAAATTAGTTTTGTCTCCATACTTTATCGTTTGTGATTCACAATTTATAGTGTTATATGATTTGAATGCTTGTTTGATCGAGTCGCGAATCGGTTGAGTTTGTTTTCATCTCTATTGCTAGTTTAGGGTTTATTATACGTAAAAGTGATACTCCTTGAATGAAAGTAGCATAAATATGATTATGGTTTGTAGTGATATATTCTTATGATCGTATGTGAATTATAACCTTTGTTAAATTGAATTAGTGCGCTTTCCACGTTCGATTGCTTTGATTGGCCTGATTTCATAGAATTTAATGCATCTAGGGAATTAAACTCTGATTAGTGCTTTTACACGTTAGGTTGTTCTTTTAGATAGAACTCATATTCGCATCTTTTAATGTGTTTGTTTATGACAAAAGGGAATTTGCGGGATATTCTTGCGATCAAGATATTCTAGGGCTTTTGATAAAAGTTGAGATTAAATATCAATTCTAATTATTGTGAAGAAAACATATTTGTGAATGAAGATGAATCCTTAACCAATATTCTCAATACTTTGATTTGTTTATTTTTTTTTGTTTTCCTTTATTTTATTTTAGCATATAAAAATCAAAAAAAAAAACCCTGGTGATTATTTATAAGAAACCAATAATATTTTGACAACCTAGACCTCTCTGTGGGATCGATCCTTTCTTTCCCTTGCTATATTTATATTTTGAGTAGTAAGAAAGTGTAAATTATTTTTGACGCATACGACAGCGATCAAATTTTGGCGCCGTTGCCGGGGAGGCAACGGTTGTCACTTGTTTTTGGTTTCTTATTTTTGTTTTTTTTTTGTTTTGTTTTTTAGTTTTTCTTATTTTCTGGGTTTTAACCTTGTTTTGAGAATCGTATTTCAGGTACTTATTTCTCATGGATGGAGCATATTGGAACAATGAATACGGTTTTCAACAACCCCAAAAACATGACAACTTCCAATAATTCCAGGGGTATAATCAAAACCAATTCATTGGTTATGACCAATATTCCATGGAATCTTATGGTTTACCTCAACAACCTTATGGCGGGTATGGGTGTGAACAACCACAAGGATTGGAGGATTCTTATGCTCGTGAACAACAAGTCTCTAATTTGTTAGACAATTTTTCCAACTTTGTACAACAAGAGTTTCAAAAAGCTAAAGAGACTAGAGACGAGCAACTCCAAGAACTTCGTGAAGGTATTGCTAACTTGCGAAGAGGCATTGATCAATGTAAGGAAGGTATGTATATTCTAATGTGCATATGGTTCGTGATGAATATTTGATTGATGCTAATGTTGAAAAAGGCAAATCCTTGGGCACTTTTGTTGATATTTGTGTAGCTAACTCAACTCTTGATCTTAATAATGATCATTCACCTATTCAAAAGGATGAGTTAGAGTTTAGCAACATTAAATTCAGCGACGAAGAACCTTATGTTAACTATGGAAGTGACGGTGATTATGATACATTGCTTGAAACAATTCATGGTGACAACAATGAGGAGTGTACAATGGAATCTTTTTGGGATCAAGATGAAGACGAAGAGGAATATGATGACACTAGTGCAGCTTGCTCAAGCATTAATGCAGCAGCTTGTGGTTCACTCACTGAGAAGACAATCTCGCAAGCAACTAGTATGATTGAGAGTATGGCCTCAAATTCTCAACTGTTTTATACAAGATTTGACTCGAATATCATAAGGGTTAGAGAGATAGGGGAGTCACCGTATACAGAGCACCGTTTAAGTACAATTGAGAAGGCGATTCATCACATAACTTCTGTAGTAGCTCCATCATATGAAGAAGAGGCTGAGGTTAATGCTTTATTCCCTAACCCTAGGCCAAGGTATGATCCATATTCTAATACTTATAATCCAGGTTGGAAAGATCATCCTAATTTCAGTTATGCCAACAAGCAAGCTGCAGCTCCTAATCCTTATGTGAGGCAATGTGGTTTTCAACAATAATTTCAGCCACAACCTCAACAACAGAATCAAAGCTCTAGTTTAGAAGAGACGATAAAAGTTATGATGCTAAAGCAAGATGAAACGCCCAAAGAGCAAAAGGAGATATTTCAACAAAACCTATTATATCAACAAAAGAATGATGCTTCCGTTAAAGACTTACAAGTACAGATTGGGCAATTGGAAACCGATATGAATTCACTAAAAGAACAAGCATCAACAAAATTTCCATCACAACCTTTTGTGAATCCAAGAGAGCATCTCAATGCAGTAACTTTAAGAAGTGGGAAACAAACGGAAGAGCCAAAGCAACAAGAATTGGTTAATAGCGACATCAAAAAGGAAGTATAGGAAAGGAAAAGCCAACATCAACCCGCCAACCTAAGGACAAGGTTCCCATCTTTACCACACCACCTCATTTCCCTAGTCGTTTTTCCAAATCAAAGAAGCAAGCTCAAGATAAGGAGATCATGGATATTTTCAGCAAGATACAATCAACATCCCATTTATTGAGGCCATCAGAACCGTACCCAGGTATGCTAAGGTTTTGAAGGATTTGTGTACAAGGAAGGATAGGTTAATTTCTAATGAAATTACTCAGGTGGACGAAAGTGCAACAACTATGCTATTGAAGAAGATTCCTGCAAAGTGTGAAGATCCTGGTGGCTTCACAGTGCCAATTACTATTGGTAATCAACGATTTGAGCATGCTTTGCTTGATTTAAGAGCATTCATAAGTGTTATGTCAGCAGATGTTTATGATTCTTTGAATCTTGGACCTTTAAAATAGGAAAAGATTACTATTTAATTGGCAAAGAAGTCCAATATATATCCCAAGGGAGTCGAGGAGGACGTGTTAGTTCAAGTGAATCAGTTGATCTTTATGGTTGATTGCTACATTATGGATATGCATAATGGAGATAATTTTTCATCTACTTCGTTACTTCTTGGGAGACCGTTTATAAAAACTGCAAAGATGAAGATTAATGTGGAAAATAGTACACTCACTATGGAATTTGATAAGGATATCATTCTATTCAACATATTTGAGCCCATGCGTTATCCTAGTGATGTGCACTCCGCTTTCTCTATTGATTTTATTGATTCGTTAACACAACAAATGTTTAATTTGAGCAATGAAGATGAACTTGGAGTTGTGTTGCGAAATAACATTGATTTGGACGTTCATGGGCAACCGAATTTCGACGTCGACTTAGTCAAAGAGCTAGTGGATATGTGTGTTGCTTTAACATCATTACAAGAAGCTCGAACGGGTAATATCTCTTATGTTTCTTTACCCGTAACTAATGAGGTTCCTTTACCTTCTGTTGTGCAGGCACCTAAACTAGAATTGAAGCCTCTTCCCGATCACTTAAAGTATGCATATTTGGGTGATAAAGAGAAGATTCCGGTGATTATTACAAAGAATCTCACTACCATACAAGAAGAACGTCTACTTCGAGTTCTGAAGGAGCACAAAACGGCCATTGGTTGGACAATTGCTGACATTAAAGGCATTAGTCCATAAATGTGCATGCATAGAATCCTTATGGAAGATGATAGCAAGCCAGTACGTGGTGCTCAGCGTAGTCTTAATCCCCCAATGATGGAGGTCGTGAAGAAAGAGATCCTCAAATTGCTAAGTGTGGGGATAATTTACCCAATTTCTGACATCAAATGGGTTAGTCCGGTACAAGTGGTGCCTAAGAAATCGGGTGTCACTGTTGTTAGAAATCAAGATGATGAACTTGTTCCTACAAGAGTTCAAATAGGATGGAGAGTGTGCATAGATTACAGAAAGATTAATGCCGCAACTAGAAAGGATCACTTTCCTTTGTCTTTCATTGATCAAATGCTAGAGAGGTTAGAGGGACACTCACATTATTGCTTTTTGGACGGTTATTCGGGATACAATCAAATGGTTTTTGCACCGGAGGATCAAGAGAAGACTACATTTACTTGTCCTTTCGGTACATTTGCATATAGAAGAATGCAGTTTGGTCTTTGCAATGCACCTGCCACTTTTTAGAGATGTATGGTCAGTATTGAAAATGCGGGGGTCTAACAACCTCACCCAATATTTCGATTAGCAATCTATATGGACAACTCCGAGTTGTTTTCTAGAGAATCAACAAGACTCAATCAATAGAAAATATCTCAAGTAGTTAATATCTCAATCTCTTGATTTGATTTACTCAAGCAAATATAATTCGCGAGCCTAATCAAAGAGAGATAACTTGGATGGTACCAAAGACCAATATCCAAGTGTCAATTGATTTAAATCAACAACCAATAAGGTCGGATATTCTAATCAATTGAACAACGCATAACCTATATTATTTCAATTATATAACAAAATATAATGCGGAATAGAAATAACACGGACACCAGAATTTTGTTAACGAGGAAGCCGCAAATGCAGAAAAACCCCGGGACCTAGTCCAGATTAAACATACACTGTATTAAGCCGCTACAGACACTAGCCTACTCCAAATTAACTTCGGTCTGGACTGTAGTTGAACCCCAACCAATCTCACACTGATCTAAGGTACAATTATGATCCTACGCCTCTGATCCCAGCAGGATATTTTGCACTTGATTCCCTTAGCTGATCTCACCCATAACCAAGATTTGCTACGACCCAAAGTTGAAGAAATAAGCAAACAAATTTGTCTCACATAGAAAAGTCTACAGGTAATAGATAAATTCATCTCCCACGAATAAACCTATGAGTTTTGTTCCGTCTTTTGATAAATCAAGGTGAACAAGAACCAATCGATAAAACCAGACTCATATTCCCGAAGAACAACTCAGTTTCATCAATCACCTCACATTAAACTTAATCGACGCAGCGAAGAAGATTATTGAGGAATCACAAACAATGAGACGAAGATGTTTTTGACTACTTTTATCTTGCCTATCAAAGATAGAAATATCAAGACAATTATTACCATTGTACTCGTACGATAGAAATAGAAAGATCAGATCACACAACTACAAGATAAGTAGTATCGGTCTGGCTTCACAATCCCAATGAAGTCTTTAAGTCATTAAACCAAATTTAGAGAGAAAACTCAAGGGTTAATGGAGATCGACTCTAGGTTAGAGAAAACTAGTATCACACAACAAAGGTGTGTGGGGATTAGTTTTTCCAATAGCTAGAGTTCCCCTTATATAGTCTTTCAAATCAGGGTTTGCAATCAATGTTAGCTTAGTAACAAAGCATTCAATATTCACCGTTAGATGAAAACCTGATTAGATACAAGCTAATATCTCTCAATCGTTAGACCGAAAACTTAGCTTGCCATACACACATGTACTTGACGTTTTGGGTTTGTGTAACCGTACCCAAACGTGTACAATGGTTGGTTCAATATAAGTCAACCAAATAATAACTTTCATATCAACCATATTCTTCTTCACCATAACTAGTCCAAATGACTCAAATGAACTAGTTAGAGAGTTGATCAATTGCTATGAGATCTCAAGTACTACAAGAGACACAATTGAATCAAAAACGATGTGATTCATTCGAATCATTAATCATGAACTATAAAGCCATGGTTTGCAAAAGCATCCCTTAGTAATTTAAGAATAAGTTCATGAACAATGTTTTCAGACATAACCTCTTGAGTTCGCGGACTCAATCTAACCGGTTGAAGTTAATAAACTCCAGCAGAATTTCTCGGGATGAGAACTTCCGTCAGTTCGCGGACTGCACATGAGCTTCAACTTCAGCAGATATTCTCGGGTTCGAGAACTTACGCCAGTTCGCGGACTGAGTTGCTGCTCACGTTCCGGTTCCAATTGATCAACAAAGTTCGCAAACTTCGGTTCAAGTGTTAAGGACTTATACTTATATGTGTTTCCACAACAATGTTTATATCCCCCAATGGTTATATAGTCTAAACTATCATTTAAATCATTGAAACATTCTCAGAGGACGTCATATAGTTGTTTTCACGAACTAGTTTTCGTTAGAGAGAATTCCAAAGTGATTGCAAGATAACATGACTTTCGTCACTAGGCAAAGATGAACTTGGATAAAGCGACAACTTTACCAACACACATTTCGAGAAATAGATAAGCGAGATATACTCATCTCGAAATGTCACTTGTGCATATTCTTAGTCTATATAGTAAAATGATTTTTGTATCAAGATAGGAGATAGAGTAGATAGACTTTTGAGTGAAAGATAAGTTCAAGTCTCCACATACCTTTTAGTCGATGAAGATCCACTGGTTCCTTGAGTAGTCCTTCGTCTTGTATGATGATCGCCATGGAGTTCTTGAGCTCAACTACACTTTCTATCCTAGTCCGAGACCTTAGCTATAATAGACTAGAAATCAAGACTATATAGTTTTGATCACTAAGATTGACAAACATGCTTGAGATAGCAACACATGCGAGTTTGACCGAGCAGTGCTCTAACAATCTCCCCCTTTGTCAATTTTAGTGGCAAAACTATTAATACATATGGAATACAAAAATTATATAAATAAATTTTGTAGCTCCTATTCCATATGCCTAATCTTCAACAATACTCGAAATATTCGTCACTTCCAAGTAGTCCAATGATCCCAAAGGTTGTAAGTTTAGTATCATCGTTGTTGAAAATCCGTAGCTATAACAATGAGAAAAGCATTGGTTCTCAATCATTGTTATACAGTGTCATAGTATTATTACACAGCGTCAAAGTCCAATTACATCACAACTTCAACAACAATACTATGGTGATACTTCACTCCCCCTTAGTCAATACTCCATCTCACATGGAAACCACTCCCCTTTACATAATGATCCGAAAAACATATGTATTTGTAGTGTGAACTACAATTAATTCTCCCCCTTTTTGTCAATAAAATTGGCAAAGGTACAAGAACGGGATCCTAATGAAATTTCCGTAAGAGATATTTCATGTT
This sequence comes from Papaver bracteatum, assembly GCA_023529315.1. NCBI lineage: Eukaryota > Viridiplantae > Streptophyta > Magnoliopsida > Ranunculales > Papaveraceae > Papaver > Papaver bracteatum. The sequence continues at coordinate 32,423 of JAJJWX010002809.1, forward strand.
TGTTTTTTTTGATAAGTCAAAAATTATATTAATGAATAGCCAAATACAATAGAATTTAACAAGAAAGAGGAAAAAAAACCTCCCCACTTGCTAACTAATTAAAACAAAAATAAGTTACATTAGGGAATTCAACAGCAGTTAAGAACTCCGGTCTACCATTGTAGTGCATTCCCACTTCATTATCAAGGTAACAACATTTCTTAGCCATCTTGTCCGCTGCAAAGTTAGCTTCCTTATAAAAATGAACAAATCTTATAGAATCGTATCTCCGACTCACTTCTAACCAGAGTTTTCTTGCAAACCACGGTAAACTTGAATTGTTAAAAGCTTCCAGCACACTTGAATAGTCCGAGCGAATGCAGATGCGTTTGACTCCCCATCTTGTAGCCCATTCCATACCAATAATGATTCCATATAACTCAGCCAGATAATTTGTAGTAATACCCAAACCAATAGACAAAGCTCCCACAACATTGCAAGAAGAGTCCTTAGCCATTACACTCGCGCCCGCTCTGCCCGGATTCCCTCTCGAAGCCCCATCACAACAGATTTGAATTTCATTGTCTTCCGGAGGAAGTCAAAAGCATTAAGTTGGTTGGTGGAACCTAACATTTCTATGCTTAACTCTAAAGAAGTCCAAAATCACCACATCTTCAGCTGAATTTTTCATGAAGCCCTTCAACCTGACTGAAAAGTCTTGAATGAGTTTCAAGACCCTTTTTAAAAACATGTTCCAGTTGGGCTGAATCCTGTCAAAAACACACATGTTTCTCGCCGCCCACAGCTCAGACCTGATAACCATGATCGCCAGCAACCAAAGATCTCGCATCATCTCACTCCTTCCCATAGCTGCCTTATATGCTATTACCAGATTACTGTCAGGCTTCAAACCAAATATTTGGGCTAACCATGTCCAAGCTCTAGCTGCAAAGATGCAGCTAAATAGGACATGATCTAAAGTTTCCTCCGTATTTCCACAAAGGCAGCACTTGTTTGCAAGAAGGATTTTAAAAAAAGTTTGAATTAGATCATAAGTTGCACATACTCTTCTCTGGAATTTCCAGTTCTGAGCCGCTAAAACTAGGTGGATTTGCTTCCTCCACAGGATAGAGCTCCCTTCCATCAAAGGGTGTTTTTGTCTCAGAACTTCCTTCGCCGACTTGACGCTAAAAACTCCTTTCTGATCTGGCATCCAAATTATGTTATCCTCCCATCCACTAGGCGTAGGGAGGTCAGAAATGTTGACAGCAGCAGCCTCAAAATGCTCCAAATGAACTTCATCGAAGTTCCAATGATCCTCAGACCAAAGATGACCCACCTTAATGTTTCTATCCAGACCTTGATTGTTTAGTATGTAAGCTAGACACTCCTTTGTGTACCAGATATCAAAGTACAGGGAAGTTGACATTACATCTCCCAGTAGAACTTTAGTGTTGTTCTCCATAATCTTGTAAACGATGCGAATCCCTGGAAGGACTGTCGACTTAATTCCCCCAGCCTTGATGCAACCATTACGACCAAATAACTTTGCTCTCAGAAAACCTGCCACTTCTTCTTCGAGTTTCTAATTCTCCACCACAGGTGCATAAGGAGAGCCTTGTTCATTGTAGCCATACGAGTTAGGCCTAGTCCTCCCTCCCGAAAAGGACAACACACTTTGTCATACGCCACTACAACTGCCCTACTGATCTAAGAATCCCCAAACCAAATAAAATTCCTAATTGCTCTCTCACACTGCAAAATGAATTTATTCGGCCACTTATAGACAGCCATGTTGTGAATAGAATAACTCGCAATTACCGCCTTGACCAGCACTATTATGTCATGGAAAGATAGCATTCTGCCCTTCCACCCTTCTAAGTTCATCTTTATTTTGTCTATCACATTCGCAATGTGGTGGTATCTCACAGTGCCCTACATTAACTGAACTCCCAAGTAACGATCTGAAACATAGCCACAGACATTCCCAAGATACCTGCAATGTAGCTTCTTCTACTCAACGGCCCCCCACCAAAGTAAAGCTTGCTCTTTTGATGACAGATGGTCTGACCTGAAGCCTCCTGGTACTTAATCAACAAATCCAACAAATTATGAATGCTTTTTAGATTACCTTTCGAGAAAATCATTATGTCGTCTGCAAAAAAGAGGTGGGTAGGAGAGAACCCCTTTCTAGTTACCATATGAGTCATTTTCTTATCCTGAAAAAGCTTTGTGATGTTTCTACTAAGAACATCTTCTATCAACACAAAGATCAACGGAGACAACGGATCGCCCTGTCGCAGTCCTCTAGTAATATTGAAGTATCCTTCCGGGATACCATTCAAAACAATAGATATGTTAGCTGAATTTAAAATATCCCCCAGCCAAGCACACCACTTTTCTGAGAACCCATATCTACGAAAGACCTGGAAAACGAACCTCCAACTGACTGTATCAAAAGCCTGTGAAATATCCAGTTTCAGACCAATGTTACCATCCTTCCTCTTGAGGTTCAGCTCATTTATCATCTTCGAAGCCAAACTGATATTTTCATGGATATTACGGCCCTTCATGAAAGCTACCTGTTCCTCCGAAACCAGCCTATCCAGCACTCTGCTCATTCTAGTATCCATAATCTTAGTAAAAATTTTAAAGAAAAAATTACTTAGACCTATGGGCCTAAAGTTATTAAGCGTGCTAGCACCTCTTACTTTAGGCAGCAACATAATCAATGAAGACTTTATCCCCCTCGGGATATGACCTGAACTCCAGCAAGATATAACTGTCTTTATCAGGTCTTCTTGAATAATATCCCAGCACAGACGGTAGAAGCAGACTGAAAAGCCATCCGGCCCTGGAGCACTATCCGGATTCAAATCGAAAACATCTTGTTTTATTTCCTCTCCATAAGGAATAGTGTCCATAGCATTAGATTCCTCTAAAGTTATTACTGGATGCTTATAGTTGAATAACTCCTCGTCGATATCCATCCCCTGACCATTGAACTTTTCTTCATAAAAACTCACAACATGATTTCTCAGCTGGTCATAATCAGTAATCGAGTAACCATTAGCATCCACCAATTCTGAAATAGTGTTATTGCTCCTCCTGATTCGAATACTATTATGAAAGAAATTCGTGTTGGATGAACCTTCCGCTAACCACTGATTTCTTGATTTTTGTTTTAACATAGTAACTTCCTATAACCTGGTTTCTGAAAGAACTGCCATAGCATCTTTCATAACATTTAGCTTAGCCACATTACTCGGATCGTCATCAGAATTCATAGCCGCTGTCTCAAAAAGAAGCTGATCTTGTTTAAGACGCGAATTGATATTCCCAAAAACTGTAAAATTCCAATTCTTGATTGTCCCCTTTATCCTTTTTAACTTAAAATGAAACCTATAATCCTGCGACCCATAAGACGGGGCATTCCAACTGTCAGTGACCATGTTTATAAAATCTTCATGGAAGAACCACATTTTTTGAATTCTAAAAGGAGCTTTCTTAGGTCTTGGAGCCACAAAAGGATAACCAATCAGAGCCGAGTGGTCATAAATATCCCTAGTCAGAGCTTTGCAACGCCAATTTTCGAACCTAGCTAGTAAAGCACTATTAATAACAGCCCTATCTAATTTACTGATGATTCTATGAGCGCCAGATTGGCCGTTTGCCCAAGTGAAATTTGCACCCAAAGAGTCAGCCTCAAAGATATCACTCTCATCTATCCAATCACTAAACTCATTTATGATCGCAGTTCTAGGTTCCAGTCCTCCCTTTTTTTCCTCCAAACGTAGAACACAGTTAAAATCTCCCATCACTAGCCAAGGAGTCAAAGAATTTTGTAGAGTAAGTTGCTGCCAGAGCCTTCTCCTTGTGACTTGGACATAACTAGCGTGAACAAAGAAAATCTGCACCCCTTCTACCGCCACTGTTATAGCTTGTTTACTCTTGTTAACCACCAAAATAGAATTCCCCTGCTTTGAGCAAATCCAAATATTTTCCATACTCAAGGAAGAAGCATTGTGAATAATATCTGGAGAGTGTCCCTCCATCTGCATACTTCTACCAAACCTCACCGTAGTAGCCACCTTTGGTTCCGCAAGACAAAAAATATCAGGTTTAAACTCTCTAATCAAAACTCTAATTTTATATTGTGCCGCTTCACGAGCAACACCGTTAATATTCCAGTAGAGAACCCGCATAACTAAACTCTGGGGTTGTTTTTCTTGGACAGCTTAGTTTGGTTTTCATCAGTAGAGGTTTCCCTAATGCCCGGAGAGTATCCCCTGCGCGCACGAATTCCCAATTCTGAATCCTCATCTGTGGCTATGTCTGAAAAATATTCATGTTCCTTTAACGAATCAAGAGTGGCTCGTATGGCAATTATTTGATCATGTTTGGCACGTCTCTTAGCTTCATCTATTTTCCCCAACACCGATATTTCCCCAAAACTTGTACCTAGAATGTTGAATATGTTGTGAGAAGACACTTTCGAGCTACCTTCCAGAGTATCACACAATGGAGTTGTGGTGGTAACTGGAATCCTCTCAGGGAGTCTAGACATAGTTCCGGCAGTCCCTCCCAAGGGGGTCACTGGAGTATTCAACGACCTTGCCTTGTTATGTGGAATAGATTGAGCTGCAGCCGCATTATCTTTTTCAAACTCTGCCGCCGCTAACCTCATCGAAGCTTCATATTTTTGTAGGCTATCCATCAGTTTCTGGTTCGGTCCCCCCCAGGGCTGGTCAATTTTTTCCGGAACATATGGGATTACTGGAGCAGCTTTGCCCTTCCTCCTCCTTCTTGGTTCCTTCCAATCGTTCGTAGGTTGTTGATCTGTGGTTCTTTTTGTAACAGCTGCAGTAATAATATCTTGTTGTTCATCTGTAGGGATGGTTGGAAGTTTGTTCTTAGCAATATCAGCATTCTTTTTATGTTTCTTTCTACATTCAGGGTCAGAGTGCCCAATTAAACAGCATTTAGAACAAAATTTTGGTCTCTTTAGGATTTCAAACGGTTGTGCAAATTGTAGACCACCCACAGAAACAATAATTTCATTAGATAAAAGTTCAGTAAAATCAATATCAATCAGCATAGAAGCAAAATGACCATATTCATGAGCTAGAGTATGTTTATCAACCACTATAGGCGTACCTAGAGCTTTCCCCATAGCCATCAGTGTCTTTTCGAGCCAAAACTCCATTGGAAGCCCTGGAAATTTAACCCAAACAGAATCTCTAGATGATCTATGTTTCTCAGCATCAAAACTGGGGTACCACTCCATTAAGCTTAACTTCTACTGATCGATCATCCATTTTTCTGCTTCCAAAATATTTTCTCTATCCTCCTGCGATTGAAGCTTGATAATGAAAAAACCTCGATTCAATGGAACATACTGAAATCTCCCCTCGCCGAGCTTCCACTGTAATTACAATTTCTTTTTGACATCTGCAAAGTTAAGTTCTTTGAAATCTAGTCTCCCGATGAGACTAAACTTCCAGATCGCGCATCCCTCTAAATAAAACTCCTCCGGGATGACAATAGTATTTTTTCCTTCTTTTCTAGTTGGGTTAAGCAAAGAATTAAGATCAATAATCGATTTGGGTAATTCTTTTTTCCCTTAAGTCGATCTGCATAAGTTAGACTCTTTGTTTTATGAGGTAGATCCAATGGATCTCCCATATTGAGAAGTTGGAATTGATCAAGTTTTGTATAGAGCTTTGATCATTTGAACAGAATGGAATGATTAGTGAGATATTGAACAACGAGTTTCACCTGAAATTTGTGAAAGTGATTAGTGCAATAGTAGCTCAGAAAAAAATTTGTGCCCTAGTTGATCGCATGATTTTCATAAGAGATATTTCATGACCAAAGGTAAATGTTCTATCATCTTGTTTAGATGCAATCATAAATCCGAGGCCAAATGCATTCATCAAGGAGTTTATAAAGATACAAGATAACCCCTAAAAATTCCACAGCCGCACTCCCCACAAAGATTTGGAAATTAAGGGCAAGTTCAAAAGAACTCTCCCCCATAAGATGTCATTCCCAAGGGAACAACAAGAGCGACCTTAATTTCAAGATTAATGAAGGATTTCTTTAGACTCAATAAATTGCATACAAGTATGAATTTGGAATTCAAAATATTCAATCATATTAACCAAAGAGAACCATGATTAATTTGACTAAATATGCTCAACACAAGTAAACTTATGGAGACTTAAAACATCGATTAGATTATTCACAAGAAAACCCATAAATAGTCTAACCGGATTACACAATTAAACTAATAATCACAAAGTAATCTATTCAATTGTCCACACTCGACATGAGAAAGATCTATGGAGTGCTAACTAAATAATCACGCAAGATGATTGATTTAGTTTATTTGGGATCAACATAAGAGATTATGGAACCCCGACTAAGATTATCATAGAAAATGACAACCTTAACCGTACATGTACTCAACATGAGAGAACTCATGGAATACAAACTAAATAACCACACAAGTTGATTAATTTAGTTCTTAATGCTCAACATATAGCATCTCATGGAACAACCAACCATGCTAATAACAATCGACTTAGTTGTATTGCTCAACATGAGATACACAATGGAGCCTTCACGGTAATACGTAATAATATGGAATAATTAAGATCTATACCGTGGATTTAAAAAACAAGGACCTATTCTATTTTTCCATCACAAGGTGACATAATAGGCTTTATCCTTGAATCACAAAAGATTTTAACCTATCTTATATCAATAGTTGACAATATATGCTTAGATTTTGTGTTTTACCAGAATTCCATTCATTCCTTTATCAAAATTTGCACACCAATACATGAACGTCTTTGATTTTGACAAAATATGGGATAATCAAGTTCACGGACGTAAACATACAAATCCCATCAAAATATTGCAATACATAAAATCAAAAAGATTAATACTGCAACCATCATCTTCCAAACAACTTTATAATTTAAACCAATAAATCTAAAAACAAGAAGATGAATTCATTGGATATATCTATGTGTAATCACAATCATGGCTATTCCAAAACACTAGTTATTCTTCTAAATAAAACAGAAAACATAGAAGATTTACTAGACAAGGTGAACTTGATTTGCAACTAAAGATTTAACAATAGTAAGTTCATCAGATGCTTTCTTCAGTTCATTCTTTAAAAACTCAAGATTTCTTGTTGCTATTCCAAGCTGTTCATGAACGACTTCAAAATCACGAAGAACATTTCCTACCAATTGTGAAGACATCTGAACTGGTAGGTTGTTTTCATGATCAATAGCCTGATGACAGATTATGAGAACAGGGTATTCATGAAACTCAATAGCTTTTTCCTCCATGATTACTTCTTTGTTTCTTTTCTCCATTGTGTCAAAAATCCAGTAGAATCTTTTTATCCTTATAGAATAAAGTGTCAATTTACAACATATATAAGGGGGTTCATATAAAACCCTAGGCACAAGAACAACTGTGCGGCTTTAGTGGCCGTGCACAGGAGGTCAAAGCTGACCAAAAACATGGAGAACCAAACAAGAAGAGGAGAAAAAAAATTCAACAAGGAAATCGTTGACAAACATAATTGAACATACTTCGAAGGGGACTCGAAATAAATCCTTAAGATAAGGAACAATACATACACTTTTGACATCTTTCTCAAGACACTTTTCTTGATAACACAGGGTATCCTTATTATTTCAGAAGAAGGATACTTCAAAAAGCAGTCATGGTGTGGTAAGATGAGCACTTTGCCCATCATGGTTGAATTCTCCTTTAGAACAACATAGAGATGAGTTTATAGCGCCCCCAAAGCTATCAGCTGACTAATATAAGAAATTAACTAAGTAAAGAGGCACTAACAATCTGAATCATTCACTTAAGCATTCAATTAAGAAATCTGCTACAAAACTTAACCCAAAAAACTAGCCCCACTCTGAAATACATATAAACAAGAACTCCTCTCAAATTTTACAAATACAATAGTAATTCAATTTGCAAATAGAATATACAACATAATAAACATAGTAGAAGACTCAACGCTACGAAACTTCCGCTGCGCAACTCTGATATGTCTCTGAAACTGAAAGTGGGAATGGGTGAGCACATCATCCCTAAAAGGGCTGCCCAATAGAAATAACAAATAGCTTTCAAGTAATCATTAATATTATTCGAAGACAATGCAGGTTTAATCGAAAGTCGGTAATACAAGGAAAGACAATGAAACATAAAGTAGAAACTTCTTCATAGACATTCATAAATAACAGTAAACATCCATGTATGAGATGTATGTTGCTGCACATAAGGGAAGAATAATATTGCGGTGGATCACCCTAGACATAATAATATTGCGGTGTATCGCCCTAGCCATAAAATACTGAATATATATAAAGGAAGAATAATATTGCGGCGTATCACCATAGCCGTGTAATATTGCGGTGTATCTCCCTATCCATAGAATACTAATATTGTGTTGGCACACATCTCATACCACATAGTGCACACAAATATATGCATGAATTTCACAACACCAAGATTGATTTGTAAAACAATAATGAATCCAACCACCTCTTTTGATAACAAGTCTCGCCTACCTCGAGATCCACGATCCACTGGTTCATCCTTTGAATCAATCGTTGTTAATATAGACTAACTGTTAATCATACAAAAACTCTAAGAATCTAGCCAAGATGGCTCACACAAGAATTATACAATTTTATCTAATGGTTCTAAGCCCATTATGGTATCTCATTCTCCATATTTAACATAACTAAGAGTTTACTAATCCAATTAGGTTGATTCTATAGTCCATTAGATATGTCTTATGAATAACTACAACTTTGTAGAAGGAACCAAATGCTAATTCGGACCATAAGAGGTCCAAAACATCTAATTAAAAAAACTGGCCTAAGCCCAAGTCCACCAAAGTCAACTAACATTCATTAACGGTCGAACTAACGGTCAAGGGTCAACTAACAGTCAAAGTCCAAGGTCAAGTCAAGGTCCAGGGTCAATGGTCAAATAAGTCAAACATGAATCGGTCAACGATTCAACTCAGGTCAAGATAAGGAAAACTCAGTGAGTTAACTCAGTCTACAAGACTGATTCAGGTGAGTCAGGTTCAGAGACTCAATTAGATTAACTGAGTCAGCTAAGTCAGATACTGACTGGGATGACTAACAACCTAAAGGTTCTGCACAGGCCAGAGCCATTGCTCAGGCCAAATAACACTAATGCAATCAATATAATTATCAAATCAATTACTAAGCAAACTTTGAATTCCAATTATAATCAAAGACTATGCCTGCCTGCAATTGCAGCTTTTCCAAGCTTTCACAACAACTATTATCTATAACTCTTTGATCACCATTCTTCATAAACTGAACTTCAGAAAACACCACAACCAAAACCAACCATCACATACACTTCGTTCTAACTGACACCTTCACCACATTATATTTAGCATCAACTGCCATTACCAGTTCAATACATTCTTCATATCACTATAGACTAGTCACCCTATTTGCGGAATTGTCGTATTCATTTTAAACCTCTGCACATTATTACCACCACTTACGTCTATTTGAGATTTACCTTTAACTCTATCTCAGTAGCACAACCTTCACAGCAAACCCATTCACAACCACAATCTCAATCTTTATTATCTCCAATCCACATAACACCCAACAATAACATCCATTCAACCCATAATATATTCACCAGTTCACTTTTAACTTTATATCATTACTACCAATTCATGCCATTCAGTTACAGTTCATGCATACACATCTACACCCCCAGACCTCAGCACCATAGTCACAAGAACCCATCTAATCCATCACAGCAGCATCCAACAACTTATTTCGCCAATATTTTCAACTAACTCAAATCACTAACACACTTACACAACAACAGCACAATCCATATTATGTTTTAATATCATTTCTATCTCCTACAATTTCATTCTCAACTATAAGCATCTACAATCCATAATTCTATACCAACACAACTTCATTCGCAAATGAATTCACAGAGAACCCTGTAATTCAAATCACTACTAAATCCTAATTACCCATATTCATTATACAATTGATGTAATTTAATAAATTACTCAATGAACCATAAGACAATCAAATATAAGAACCCTTAAATTAGATTACCTTTTCTATTCTTCCTGAGTTCGATCCAACATCAATAAGAATACCATCATCTTCTTAGCACGAGACTCCAATCCAAGTTCTTCATCAGCTCCCAAAACCAGAAACCCTAACTCACTGATTCAATCCTCAAAGAACCCCACAACTTCCATCAATCATCAAATAAGAACAAACTCATTTGTTAATTTTGTCTTATTCATCATTAATCGAACCTCTAAACAATTTTTGGAAACCATAATTATTCAATTCTTCATCATAACCACTTCAAAACATCAATTGAAAAATAACCCATTCGTTCTTTCACTATTAAGAACTCAATTTCATCCTCTATATTTCATAAGTCTTCAATCGATTCCATCTCTCAGGAACCCTAACTTCAGTCTTATTTAATTCGTGATTTCTTCTTCATCCAACGACAAACCAACCTTAACACCATCATCAGTAATCAACCTCCAACGTATCCCCAAAGTTTCTCTTCGATTTTGACCTCAGAATGATTTCACAAAATCGCCAGAGGCGATGAGTAGAAGCACCAGAAGAATAAGGGAGAAAGAAGAAGAATAAATAAGAATGAAGAAGAATACAAAAGAAATCGAGTTTATCTGCTCGATCTAGAGATAAGGTCGGCCAAAATACTAAGGCGTCCAAAACTTGGATAAGGGCTGCCAATTCGGTTAAACTGTAACATAACTATTTTTCCATCAAGTTCAACTGATGATATCTTCTTCGTCCGGAATCCGAATGACACATTCGAGTAGTCCTTTTAGCACAACTTTTCGAGTTCTATCTAACGGTACTAGTTTCGTATCTAGATCGTTGTTAGATTAATTTCTATTAATTAACGTTCTTGCTAGACTAATCGAGTCACTATCGGCTAATTCTTCACTTGATCATCACTAGACCGGTCAAATAGTGTTGACGAGCTTGAGGGTCCTTACATTCTCCCCACCTTATAACATTTTCGTCCTCGAAAATCGAACCGTCCTTCTAGTCTCCAAAACTCCCCACCTTTTAGAGAAATATTATCTCTCAACCAAATGCAAGCATTGCTCATACTTACAAATGCACGAAAGAAAACAACTCATTCTAAAATGAGTTCAAAACAACAAGAAATGAAACACACCCTATGTGGCTTTCTACAACAAGAATCTATAATTTTTATCTCTAAGTTCAAAAGACTAATTTTCTATTTCATAATATGATTGTCTCTAAACTCACTACGGTAAATTTGATTCTAACAGATATGCACGTCTAAGCTCTTCGCACCAAAATTTATAGTTTAAAATTTAGTACTTTATCAATTTGTCATAGTTCCATATTTGTTATATACTTATCTATATAACTAATCCAAATTGTATTTCATGTAAATCTGTATTATCTGATATTTTAATTTTTACTGATATTATCTACTTTAAATCTCTTATTAATATAATTAATGAAATACTTTTATCAGAAGTGTTACTATTCACTATTTCTTTATTATTATCGTTATTCGTTTGTTGATAATTCTGTTGGTACTCTAAGTCTTAATTTTCTAAGTATGGTTTTACATTCACATAAAGATTACTATAACTGGTTTTATTTATTCATATCGAGTTTGTATACTATATATATCTTATTAAATTCTAGCGTTGGTATTTTAATTTTATTTCAATTTGAGTCTGCATAAAATTTTAGTGTATCATAGAAGTCATTAGATTTTCCTATCAATGTAAAGTATCCTATTAATATACAAATTATTTTATTTCAGGTGTAATATTGTACTAGGCATCCAAGCATTATTATTATTTCTTCATATTATTTAATTTTAATAATTTACTAAATCAGTTATCGAACTAAAAAAATAATTTGGGTATAAGATTACTAAGAATTTAGTCTTTTTATTTTACACAATATATTTGTACATTCTTAGGTTTAATTTAATAAATCTTATATTATCTATCTGATTTCAATGCAAAAGAATGTATTTCTAATTTTATTTAATTTACAAAATATGGCCATAAATAATTATTAATAATTTTGCGTAGATACTTGATCCTAATTATTATTTTAATCATTAAATATTTGCTAATGAGATTTTAATTAGATAAAGTTCATTACAATACTTTTTGATAAGTGTTAATATTACTTTTGTTATGATTATTAGTGATCCTATTATTATTATTAACACTAATGGTCGAACTATTATCTTAATTACTTTTACAATTTAAATTCATTTGTAATTTAATAGATCAATGGTTCTAATTATGGAAAAAAGATACTCTATTAGTTTCTAAACAAAATTTGGGATCTAACAGTTCACTAATAGAAGCAAGTCTTCCTAATATGAATGGTAATCCAAGCTTGTAGTTGGCATGTCCAGGTTAGCAAGACCCGACGATGGTTTCCCACGAACAAAGACAACACAAACACACCAGAATTTCAAACCTCACTATTCTCCAGTGCTAGATTATTTAAGTATCATTCAATTGAGACTAACTAATTTCTGGTTATCTATTGAAATTTCTAACTTATACCACAATTGGTTTCAACCTACAATTTTTACTTCATAGATACATACACGCAAAACAAGAAGCAAACAATCAACATATTGAAAAAATTAATCAATCAATTCAAAAATTATTTTAGTTTTTGATTTCTTTTAGTGATTAAGATTTATCTCACAAACCCAACCCAGTTCTAAACTAATCTAGTTCACTATTTGTCACTAGGTAATCCTATTGCTGCCCATGTAAGATCTAATAGTGAGCTCTGATACCAAATTTATAGCGCCCCCAAAGCTAGCAGCTGACTAATACAAGAAATTAACTAAGTAAAGAGGCACTAAGAATCTGAATCATTCACTTAAGCATTCAATTAAGAAATCTGCTACAAAACTTAACCCAAAAACTATCCCCACTCTGAAATACATACAAACAAGAACTCCTCTCAAATTTTACATATACAATAGTAATTCAGTTTTCAAATAGAATATACAACATAATAAACATAGTAGAAGACTCAACGCCACGAAACTTCCACTGCGCAACTCTGATCTGTCTCTGAAACTGAAAGTGGGAATGGGTGAGCACATCATCCCTCAAAGGGTTGCCCAGTAGAAATAACAACTAGCTTTCAAGTAATCATTAATATGATTCGAAGACAATGCAGGTTTAATCGAAAGTCGGTAATACAAGGAAAGAAAATGAAACATAAAGTAGAAACTTCTTCATAAACATTCATAAATAACAATAAACATCCATGTATGAGATGTATGTTGACGCACATAAGGGAAGAATAATATTGCAGTGGATCGCCCTAGCCATAATAATATTGCGGTGTATCTCCCTAGCCATAGAATACTGAATATATATAAAGGAAGAATAATATTGCGGTGTATCGACCTAGCCGTGTAATATTGCGGTGTATCGCCCTAGCCATAGAATACTGATATTGTGTCGGCACACATCTCATACCACACAGTGCACACAAAGATATGCATGAATTTCACAACACCAAGATTGATTTGTAAAACAATAATGAATACACCCACCTCTTTTGATGACAAGTCTCGCCTACCTCGAGATCCACGATCCACTGGTTCATCCTTTGAATCGATCGTTGTTAATATAGACTAACTGTTAATCATACAAAAACTCTAAGAATCTAGCCAAGATGGCTCACACAAGAATTATATAATTCTATCTAATGGTTCTAAGCCCATTATGATATCTCATTCTCCATATTTAACATAACTAAGAGTTTACTAACCCAATTAGGTTGATTCTATAGTCCATTAGATATGTCTTATGAATATCTACAACTTTGTAGAAGGAACCAAATGCTAATTCGGACCATAAGAGGTCCAAAACATCTAATTAAAAAAACTTCCCTAAGCCCAAGTCCACCAAAGTCAACTAACAGTCATTAACGGTCGAACTAACGGTCAAGGGTCAACTAATAGTCAAAGTCCAAGGTCAAGTCAAGGTCCAGGGTCAATGGTCAAATAAGTCAAACCTGAATCGGTCAACGATTCAACTCATGTGAAGATAAGGAAAACTCAGTGAGTTAACTTAGTCTACAAGACTTATTCATGTGAGACAGGTTCACAGACTCAGTCAGATTAACTGTGTAGGACCAGAATATCGCCATGATATTACTCTTGTGAGATTAACAACAATTCTGCGAACATCACCGCGACTTCTTCAACAACACTTCGCAAGTGTCACAGAATGATTTGAAGAATGACGTGATAACTGACGAATAAAGAAACACGGGAAGAGCATGATTATCCTGTAATGGTTACAACGCTTGCGAGAATGGATATTATAACTACTGCGATAATATCGCGGGTCATATTCGAAATTAAAGGACAGATTAGCTGTCATCCACTGTGTAACTATTCTATATAAAGAGACCCAGTAGATTCATAAAGGGGATGATGTATTTTTGAGTGTTGAGAAAGTCTTGAGGAGAGAGAAAATTCAAGAGAGCGGTTGTATTCTTGATTTCTTCCATTTTTTGTAAACATTTCTGAGAATCAAATAATAAAGTATTGTTTTTAATCTAAAATATGTCTTAATTACAGTAAATTGTTATCAAGGGTATAGTGTAGGATTTCCTGCAACTACATTTTGGCGCCCGAAACAGGGATTGAAAGTTGAAAATTATAGGAAAAAGCAAGATTAAAGATCAATATTGGAGTTAAGAAGATGATTGAACAAATTGGTGAAGCAGTTGAAGAAAACATAATTGAAGCAAAGGAGGATTACAGGAAGTTGGGGTGCAATACGATAACAAAAACAATAATCAACCAATTCCATGAAAATATTAGAGGAAAGATTCATAAACGAGATTTTGAAGGAAAAAGAATTATGACGGTGGAAAAAATATCACCTCTGAAGGATTGGGAAAAGCAGGAAATCACATTCACAGCAGCAGAAATACCAACAGAAAATTTGGATCATACATCTCTACTGGTAATCACGGTATCTACTATGCGAGTGAAGAAGGAAAAATCAACAAGATCTACAGAAGAATGGGCCATGAATAGAACTTTGGTGGACCCAGGAAGTTCTGTAGATATTATATTCTATCATACATTTAAGAAAATGGGATATAAGGATGAAGAGATGCTTGTTCAAATTATCACATTCATGGTTTTGGAAAATCTATAACAAAACCTAAAGGCGAAATAATGGTACGAATTCCGCTAAGAGAGATTGAAACACAAGTAACATTATGTGTGGTGGATGTGGAGGCACCATATAACATGATATTGTGGAGACCATGGATACATGCAATCAAGGCTGTAGCATCAACATTACATCAATGCATCAAATTTCCTATGCCTAGTGGAATTGGAGAAATTAGAGGAGATACTGATCTTGCGAAGCTGTGTTATCGAATTGAAGTGAGAAATTATGAAGAGCGTCCAAAACTGCGAAAAGCTCGCAGAAAATTGGCAAAAGAGGCAAAGAAGGAAGAAAAATTTAAAGTTTACATGATAAGAGCAAGAGAAGGAAAAGGAATACCCAGCGAGATCTCGCAAGAAGATGATGAGCCTGCGAGAGTCATAGAAACACCAACACCAATGGGAGAACCTGAGGCTAGCTACACCGCAGCAGAACCAACAAAGGAAGTAAATGTTGGAAGTGAACAGAACCTAAAATACAGAAAATTGGAACTAAAATGGGTGCGGATGAAGAAGAACAAACCATAAATCTCTTGCGAGAGTATAAGGATATTTTCGCGTGGAGTATGGATGAGATGCCTGGAATAGATCCATCAGTTGCATGTCATAAGTTAGAAATTAACAAAGATGCGAGACCATTCAAGCAAAGGATAAGGAAAATCGCAACAACTTATCACTCAAAAATAGAAGAGGAGTTAAAGAAAATGCTTGATGCTGGAATTATAAGACAAGAAAAATACCCGGAATGGATTGCAAATATGGTAGTGGTTCCAAAGAAAAATAAGGGGATCAGAATTTGTATAGACTTTACTGACTTAAACAAAGCTTGCCCTAAAGATAGTTTTCCATTACCAGATATTCCTCAAGTGGTTGAATCAGCACAAGAAATGATAGAATATCTTCATTAGATGGGTATAAAGGTTATAACCAGATTCCTCTCGCTGAAGAAGATAAAGAGCACACCGCATTTTTTTTGTCCAAGAGGATTATATTGTTACACAAAAATGCCCTTTGGGTTACGAAATGCTGGTGCAACGTATCAAAGAATGGTGGAGAAGGTGTTCACAAAGTGGATACACAAAACATTAGAGGTGTATGTAGATGACATGTTAATAAAGAGTAAAGAAGCTAAGAACCATGTGCAAGATTTGAAGGAGATTTTTGATCAAATGCGACTCTTTAACATCAAGGTGAATCCTGAGAAATACATTTTTGGAGTAGCGTCAGGGAAATTTTTAGGTTATATTGTATCAAAAGAAGGAATTCAAGTTGATCCAGAGAAAGTACAGGCAATTCGCGATATGCCAACACCAGCAACAGTGAAAGATGTACAGAAGTTGAATGGGCTCTTAGCTTCGCTAGGAAGATTTATCTCGCGATCTTCAGATAAATGCAAGCATTTCTTCAATATACTCAGGAAGGGTACAAAATTAAAATGGACATATGAATGTGAGAAGGCTTTTCGAGGAGTTAAAGAATATCTAATGAACATATCTATTTTACTGAAAGCGGATCCGGGAGAAGAATTATTGATTTATCTTGCGACAACATCGCATGCACTAAGCGCAGTATTACTACGAATAGATGCAGGGGTAGAAAAATCAATTTTTTACATCAGCGAAACGTTTAATTTTGCAGAGAGAAATTATTCAAAAATTGAGAAGCTAATTCTGGCATTGGTTTATGCAACCTTCAAACTTCGCATATATTTTCAGGCACATAAAGTAAAGGTATTAACAAAGGTGCCCATTGAATCAGTAATGAAGAACTCAAAAAGATCAGGCAGAGTTGAGAGATGGAATGCTCAAGTAGGGCACTTTGAAATCAAATACGAAGTCCTATCCTCGCCAAAATCACAAGTTGTAGCATATTTTTAGCAGAATTTCCTCTAGAAGATGATGAAGTTGTGGAAGAAATGATGGACATAGAATAAGAACATGGAGATCCAAAAGATCTATTAAAGGAACCCAACATATGGGAAATATTGGTGGATGGATCATCAAATGAGGAAGAAAATGGAATTGGAGTGGTCTTTATCTCGCCAGAAGGAGAAAAAATGGCTTTTTCATTTCGTTTGGAATTCATATCCACTAATAATGAGACAGAATATGAAGTTGTGGTGCATGCTCTAAAAGTCGTCGTAGAGATGAAGTTGGAGAACGCAAGGATTACCAGTGACTCGCAATTGGTTATTCGCCAGATAAAAGGAGAATACACAACAAATGAACCATCTCTGAAGAAATACAAGAAACTTGTTGAAGAATTGCCTGCGAGAATTCCAAAAATAAAATGGAGACATATATCAAGAAAAGATAACCGACTCGCAGATGCTTTTGCATTCATATCAAGTATGATGAAAAACCCAGCTGCGAGATGCATAAGAATTCAGACGCTTGTATCACCTTCAATTAATAAAGAAGAAGAAGAAAAGGCGGATGTAATGATAATAAAAACTGACGCAGAAGAACTAGCCAACGACATTATCGCATATTGGAGAGTAGAACTTCATGCATACTTGGCGACAGGTGAAACACCAAGAAATAGATTGGAGGCGCACAAATTAAAGAGTCGTGCAATAAATTATGAATTAAGGGATGGAGTATTGTATCGAAAATAATGGGCCATTACTTAGATGTTGACACGGGAAGAAGTTGAAAAAGTGTTAAAAATGTTGCATAGAGAAGATATTGGTAATCATAGCGGAGGAAGATCTTTGGCTTATAGAACAAAAATGCAAGGCTATTATTTGTCGTATATGCATGAAGATGAAAAACAATTATCAAAGCGTTGCGAAGATTGCTAGCGATATGGAAAGAGGATACATGCACCGGGGGCACCATTATCATCTTCAAAGAGTGTGTGGCCTTTTGGAAAATGGGGCTTATATATTGTGGGACCATTTGTGCCAGGTTCAGGGCAGAAGAGATACTTAATTGTCGCCACAGATTACTTTACAAAGTGGGAAGAATTAAAAGAAGTACATCACATTCGCGATAAAGATATATTTACATTCATCTTTGAAAATATCATCTGCAGATTTGGAATTCCAGCACAGTTGGTTTCTGATAATGGAAAACAATTTGAAGGACAAAATATAGAGTTGCTACTCAATGCATTTAAGATAAGATGTGGACAATCTACTCCATTATACCCACAAGATAATGGTCAGGCTAAAGCAACTAATAAGAAAATTGCAGACATCTTAAAAAAGAAATTAGAAGGGTACCATAGATCATGGTGTGAACAGGTACATAATGCAGTCTGGGCTTACAACACAACCAGGAGAGAGGCAACTGGGATGTCACTTTTTTGTTTAACATATGGTGTTGAAGCAGTACTACTAACAGAAGTTGCTATTCATACAACAAAAAGAGAGGTTTGGGAGAAGAATCTTAATGCTAGCATGATTCTAAGAGAACTTGATGAACTAGAAGAGAAGAGAGAAAAATATTTACAACATATGGAAAATTATCAGCGAAGGTTGGCTCGCGAATATAACAAGCGAGTCAAAAAATGTGAGTTTCAACCGGCGATTTAGTTCTGCGAGAAATACCAGAGTACCAGCGAGAACGTGGTGGAAAGTTGGCGAGAAAATGGGATGAACCGTATATCATTAAAGAGATATTTGGAACAAGGGCATACATGTTGGTGGACCCAGAAGGCAGAGATGTTGGTCAAAGACTTGGTAGACCATGGAACAGATTATATTTAAAAAGATATTATCAGTAACAAATTTTTAATGAAACAAAGAAGAAATGGGCAAATTTTTTTTTTACAGTTGCGAGTTTATTCGCAAGGTTATTCAAGATTACATAAAGAATGAAATATTGCGATATACGCAAAAGAAACAAAGAACGGGACGAACCTTTATGGCGTACACCATAGTTCGCGAATACAATTTCGCAAGAGGAAAATGTAGGACCTAAATACGTCATATTAGGGGGTATCTCTTTGCGTGGCTCAGGGATAAGGTTATACCGCTGCTGGAACCTGAGACACGGAGACTGGGGTCCATCTCTTTGAGATACCTATCCAGGAGAGATACTTTGGATTTCCAACTATATAAGGTTATACCCTGGTTGGACGACCAAGGGTCTCTTCTAAGGGGTGCAGAGTATGACCAAGGTGCCGAGGTACACGGTTGATCCAAGGATGCCATGGATGGACGAACCTACCCTGGCCATTCTTGCTAAGTCTTGGCTATGATGCACTCGGCCCGAAGAAACCCCCACTTAGGGTGCAGTCTCGTAACTATAAGCCATATAGGCATAAAGGATAAGAGGCTACGAAAACAACTGGTTGTTGTTAAGACTGGATGGGAGGAGCTAGTCTTATATGGCCGATGTTCCCTCCTTGAAGGGGCAACCAGGGGGGAGTAAGGGTGGCACCCTCCATTAGGGAGCTGATAAGTGTCTTAAGACGGCAATGTCATGGGGCTTTGTGTTTGCAAGAACATTTAGGCATGTCATATTGTCGCGTGACAAATACAGAGGCAACAAGCCATAAGAAAAAGTTAAGATGAGATCAATGGGTTTTTACATGAAAGTGTAAATATGTCCAGCGATTTCATCGCAAGACGGCTATGTCATGGGTCTTTGTTCTCGCAAGGGAACTTAGACCTGTCATATAGTCACAAAGAATTGATAAAATACAAGAGCTAAGGAAAGATCAATGGGTCTCTACATGCGAATGTAAGGACTTCCTGCGATTTTGTCGCAGAAAGAAACGTGGCGAAATAAGACCTTTAATTAGGAAGGCAAAATAAGACCACAAGAATAACCCTACCCATTAACTATTTCATTTTTCTAAGATGCATGAGATTTGTTCATTCCAAGAAAGATAATGAGGGGCAAGTATGGGAATTGATAAATAAAATACCATTATCTTTCTCGCAGAGTATTGAGAAGAACAGAAATTTAATAGAGCTCCAAAATGAGTTTTAAAATTGAAAGGGGTTACATCATTCGCAAGAAAGAGAACTAAAAGAAAGAAAAAACAAAATTCAAGCATTATCTTTGCCAGAGTTATTAGCCTCGCCAACATTCTTCTCATGATTAGTTTGAATTTCTTCTTCATTTGATGACTCATTAACGGTTGTTCTATCGCCAGTAGCTACTTTAGTTAGAGGAGATTTTTCTTTATCCGCCGAATTTTCCTGAGAAACATCTTCTTCATCACTTACATACTCTAGATCACTAGCCATGAGAATAGGAATTTCATCATCATCTACTTCTAGAGGATTGACTGATACAGGGGAGAGAGCGTTAGATATTAAGATGTCATTCACGAGAACCTCAACACTAAGATGAACTTTACGAAGGAAGCCTCTGTCGCGATTCCTAATTTCCATGTTCTTGTAGTATTCAAGATAGTCATATCTTCTTTCTGCACGATCGCGAGATTGGACATAATTGGCTAGAAGTTCACCATTTTCTTTGCGGACTGAAGCCAGTTTATCAGCCAAGTCAGAAATGGTGGTTTGAAGATTTTTCTCAGATTCTGCGGGGGAAATAGATAAGCCAGAAAATTATTCAGACGAAGATCTTGCAAAAAATATAGCAGAGAAATTTGAACAGAAAAATTAATAATTAAGGAAGTCAAAATGACTACCTTCTCTTTGCGAAGATAAGTTTTGAATTAATGATAAGAAACAACTCTCCCACTGGTTCATGGCATCATCAAATTTATCTCCAATTATACCCTTCAGGCGAGATTTTATACTTTCTTCTTTAGAAAGGAGATAAGCATTTTCTTTCTCCAATAAGGAATGAGATTCTTTTAATCGGGAGAAACGTTCTTTGAGTTTACTAGCCTTTACACTTAGAGATATCCTACCCTGGATGAGTTTATCCTTCTCAGCTATTGATGATTCAGTTACTTCTTTGAGTTCTTCTTTCAATGAAGACAGAGATTGTTCTTGATTGTTACACACTTTCTGAAGAATACTTAAATGCTGCGAGGAGATCGCTATCTTATTTGAGAAGCTGCGTTTTTCTTGAGATAAGGTCTCATTTTCATCTGATAATGTTTCTATCGCCAAATTAGCTTGGGTTAACAAATAAGAAAGACGAGTAACTTTGCTATTGAACAGACTTTTCTTTTGTATTAGTTGGTTATTCTCATTGGTAAGATTATATATTTGGTCGATAGAATATGAATGAAGGTTATATAATCTATTATATTGGTCCATCCAAGAAACTTTCTCAGCACGAGCTTCTTCAGCAATAGACTCAAATCGGAATCTCTCCAAGAATCTTGTCCGATTTACAACTAAATATATGAACCAAGGGTTTAAAAGAGAATTAAGCACAGAAAAAATGAGAATTTACTAAAATAGAACAACCAAGAGATAACATAAGGAAAATTATACCTTTTAGTTCCTCATTTTTATTATGAAGATTCTCGCAATTCAGTAAAGAGTTGCGAAGCTTGTGTTGAATAGTATTGCATTCTGAAGTCTTAACCCGAAGACTCTCTTTTAAAATTTCAATTTTTTTTCTAGAGATGTCTTCGCAGCTGTTTGTTCAGAACCAAAATACTTGCTTAAAGCTTCGAAGACGCCACGCTTGACAGGATTAATGAAGGAGTTTCTAGTGTCATCAAGAATGTCAGACAATACTCTAAAAGCAACGTCTACATCAATTAAAGCTTCTCTAACAGGAGGGAGAGATGTAGATGGTGAATTGGTAACAATGGCAATTTGAAGGTTTGAGTTATTTGTGTCATCAGGAGGGAGAGCGTCTGGAAAGGTAACATTTGGAAGTGAAAATGAATCAACTTGAGAAGTGACTACAGTAGAAGAACAATGAACTTCATTTGAAATAATATGGGGAGTTTCACTTATGAGAGGGTTAATTGAGGCAGGAGTATTGGGAGTGACACCGTCGCAAACAAAAGATTGGGGCACAATTTGCGATGCTATATGAGTGGATTTTGAAGAAGATAATGAGGGAATAGTAATTCCGTATTCAATGGGTTTAATCTTGCGAGATTGCTTGC
Source organism: Papaver bracteatum (assembly GCA_023529315.1). NCBI lineage: Eukaryota > Viridiplantae > Streptophyta > Magnoliopsida > Ranunculales > Papaveraceae > Papaver > Papaver bracteatum. The sequence goes on from JAJJWX010002809.1 coordinate 54,752, forward strand.
GAGGTTCAACAACATTCTCATCATCCTGCGAATAATAAACTAGATAAGAAACAGAGGAAATAATATTGTTATTAAGAAAACACGTGTTTCTTACTACCTTATGATTCACACGATTCCTCTTCTTTTCAGCCAGTTTCTGTTGCGAATTTTTGAGAAGCTTAGGGTTTTGAGATATAGGTTGCACGTTAGAAGTAGTTTCACTAAAAAGAAGACACGGTATGGGAATTATGAAAAATCAAATAGAAGAGATCAAATAAATTAGATAAATATAGTTTAGACAAGCAGAATCGAATTTAATAATAACAGAAGAGAATGTTTATACCTTTGAGACTCCATTAGAACAGTAGCAGATGAACCTGTGAAAGAAGAAAAATTGCAGACGGGAAAGTTTACAGAGAAGAGAAAGGATGAAGAAGACGAAGAAGTAAAAGAAAAAGAATATTTCTTAACAAGTTATCTCTTTTAGAGACAGAAGAAGGGTAACCGGATTAACCGGTTAAAATAGGAGCATTTGACACGTATAAGCGGTCATACCTAATTTACAGGGCTTTGTCGGAGAAAAGAGATGAAAAACTAGGTAGCTGCGGCATTTTAATTCTCATAGTCTTTCCTTCTTCGCAGAAAAGACATGAGAAGAGGCAAGATGTAGGACCAGAATATCGCCATGATATTACTCTTGCGATATTAACAGCACTTTTGCGAACATCACCGCGAGTTCTTCAACAACACTTCGCAAGTGTCACAAAATGATTTGAAGAATGACGTGATAGATGACGAATGGAGAAACACGGGAAGAGAATGATTATCCTACGATGGTTACAACGCTTGCGAGAATGGATACAATGACTACTGCGATAATATCGCGGGTCAGATCCAAAATTAAAGGATAGATTAGATGTCATCCACTATGTAACTATTCTATATAAAGATACCCAATAGATTCAGAAAGGGGATGATGTATTTTTGAGTGTTGAGAAAGTCTTGAGGAGAGAGAAAATTCAAGAGAGCGGTTGTATTCTTGATTTCTTCCATTTCTTGTAAACATTTCTGAGAATCAGATAATAAAGTGTTGTTTATAATCTTCAAATGTGTCTTAATTACAGCAAATTCTTATCATGGGTGTAGTGTAGGATTTCCTGCAAATACAAACTGAGTCAGCTAAGTCGGACACTGACTGGGATGACTAACAACCTAAAGCTTCTGCACAGGCCAGAGCCATTGCTCAGGCTAAAGAACACTAATGCAATCAATACAATTACTAAGAAAACTTTGAATTCAAATTACAATCAAAGACTACGCCTACCTGCAATTACAGTTTTTCCAAGCTTTCACAACAACTATTATCTACAACTCTTTGATCACCATTCTTCATAAACTGAACTTCAGAAAACACCACAACCAAAACCAACTATCACATACACCTCGTTCTATCTGACACCTTCACCACATTATATTTAGCATCAACTGCCATTACCAACTCAATACATTCTTCACATCACTATAGACTAGTCACCCTATTTGCAGAATTCACGTCTTCATTTTAAACCTCTGCACATTATTATAACCACTTACGTCTATTTGAGATTTACCTTTAACTCCATCTCAGTAGCACAACCTCCACAACAAACCCATTCACAACCACAATCTCAATATCTATTATCTCCAATCCACATAACACCCAACAATAACATCCATTCAACCCATAATATATTCATCGGTTCACTTTTAACTTCATATCCTTACTACCAATTCATGACATTCAGTTACAGTTCATGCATACACATCTACACCCCCAGACCTCAGCACCATAGTCACAATAACCCATCTAATCCATCACAGCAGCATCCAACAACTCACTTCGCCAATATTTTCAACTAACTCAAATCACTAACACACTTACACAACAACAGCATAAGCCATCTTATGTTTCAATATCATTTCTATCTCCTGCAATTTCATTCTCAATTATAAGCATCTAAAATCCATAATTCTATGCCAACACAACTTCATTCCCAAATGAATTCACAGAGAACCCTGTAATTCAAATCACTACTACATCCTAATTACCCGTATTCATTATCTAATTGATGTAATTTAATAAATTACTCCATGAACCATAAGACAGAATCAAACATAAGAACCCTTAAATTAGATTACCTTTTCTATTCTTCCTGATTTCGATCCAACATCAATAAGAACTCCATCATCTTCTTAACATGAGACTCCAATCCAAGTTCATCATCATCTCCCAAAACCAGAAACCCTAACTCACTGATTCAATCCTCAAAGAACCCCACAGCTTCCATAAATCATCAAATAAGAACAAACCCATTTGTTAATTCTATCTTATTCATCATTAATCGAACCTCTAAACAATTTGCAAAAACCCTAATTATTCAATTCTTCATCAGAACCACTTCAAAACATCAATTGAAAAATAACCCCTTCGTTCTTTCACTATTAAGAACTCAATTTTATCCTCTATATTTCATAACTCTTCAATCGATTCCATCTCTCAGGAACCCTAACTTCAGTTCTCTTTAATTCGTGATTTCTTCTTCATCCAACGATAAACCAACCTTAACACCATCACCAGTAATCAACCTCCAACGTATCCCCAAAGTTTCTCTTCGATTTTAACCTGGGAATGATTTCACAAAATCGCCAGAGGCGATGAGTAGAAGCAGCAGAAGAATAAGAGAGAATGAAGAAGAGAAATAAGAATGAAGAAGAATACAAAAGAAATCGAGTTTATCTGCTCGATCTAGAGATAAGGTCGGACAAAATACTAAGGTGCCCAAAACTTGGATAAGGGATTCCAAGTCGGTTAAACTGCAAAATAACTATTTTTCCATCAAGTTCAACTGATGATATCTTCTTCGTCCGGAATCCGAATGACACGTTCGAGTAGTCATTTTCGCATAACTTTTTGAGTTCTATCGAACGGTACTATTTTTGTATCTAGATCGTTGTTAAATAAATTACTATTAATTAACGTTCGTGCTAGACTAATCGAGTCACTATCGGCTAACACTTGATCATCACTAGACCGGTCAAATAGTGTTGACGAGCTTGAGGGTCCTTAGAGAGTTATTCAATAAAAGTGAAGAACTTATACTGGAAGTGGAACTAGGAGTACCTGAGTTAGCAACTTTCCATGTTTTGGAGATGCCCCGTTTGAGTCTGCTTATACTTGTCTTCAGTTCTGAGACTCTATTATTTATGTGAAGAAAATATGGAACAGAAGTCTTGGAATCATAGCTTTTCACAGAAGGGGACATGAAACTAGAACTCTTTTTCTTTCTCCTTGCAATTTTCTCTTTTCAGGGTTGTTTGTTACCCATTTGTTGTTCTTCCTTCTACTTTGATTCATATTTTGTATTCCAAAATCATGGATATGAGACGACTTGTCAAGGTAGTTTTCTTTATTGTTGAATGTGCCTTTTACTTCAACAATATGAGAAACATGTTTAATTATTTCCTTAGACACCCATATAAGAAGGTTGTGAAATTTTTTATTTCTTAACCGAAAACGACATTTTCGCTCAGGATGTCCTTTATTTCCGCAGTAATAGCAGTTGAAGGAATTATTCTTAACTGTTCTCTTGTGAGTAATTTTGGGAGATATTCCTTCCTTAGGAACATTGCAGGCTGCAAATGTTTTCTCACATGAAGAATTAACGACTGCTTTGACGAAATTGATCTTACTAGTTCTTGGTGCGTCTATTCCTTTATATCCCAGACCACATGTATCACGATGTTCTTGACATGCTCCAATCATAGAAGTAAATTTCGTTGACCTAGTGTTGAATCTTCTTAGACTCTCTTCTAGTGATTTTACCTTATCAATAGAAGCCGAAAGATCAGTCTCTAATGACTTTTCTTTAGTAAGAAGTCTGAGTTCTTTGTCATTGAAACATTTCTGTTGAGAGTCATATCTTGCTTCAGTATCTGCAAGTCTTTCTTTCAACACATAGAGATTTCGGAGAAGATTGTCACATTTAGACCTTTTTGTACGAACATCTTCTTCACGATCTTTAACGATAGATTTTAGGATATTGTACCCACCATCATATCCTTTAAAGAGTTTTCTTAATTTTCTGTTTTCTTGACAAAGAGGAGCCATATACTTTCTCAGGCAGGCTGTTGATCTTTTTATCTTTAGCTTATGATCAAACATCTTGATATATTGTGAGACTTCCTCATCAATACTCGGTCCTTCTTCCGAATCACCGTCATCTGAAAGGTCATCCAATTTTTAATCAAGAGATTTTTCCCAATCAAATGTAGATTCAGTCACAGGATAGTTGACAGAGTTTTTCTCAGAATTTTCAAATCTTTGAACTTCACCTGAGTGCCTTTGTACTGGTGTTGCATTATCAGAGATACTACTCTTGTCCATAGATTCAGATCGCTACAAACACATACTTGTAAGGTCTTTAACGTGTTTTCCTGCTCTGATTCCAATTGAAAATGCGGGGGGCTACCTGATAGGTGTCTAAAACACCTATATATTTATCTATTGGTTATGATTTATTTGCTTAGTTTTCTTTTAAATTATGTATCTTATGTTTGCTTTTAAATATTTAGGAACTTTGGAGTCACTTGGAATAAAAGAAGAAGAAACGGCGCAAAAATATCATCTCATGTGCAAATGCTTTTGGAGGCAGATTATTTCTCACAATTTACTTTTATTTCTTCATCCATGTCTGAAAAGTATGTTAGCTTTAGTGATGCAACTTCCTGTCTGAAAAGCACGACAACTTTAGTGATGACTCTTATTGAGGAGAAGAAGTGAATGTGAGAAATAAAAGACGGATATTGTTGGTGGAAGGCGAAAGAAGGCTTCCATGTGGAGCGAAAAGGAGCACAAAGGACCAATTCATAGGCGAGCGAAGCTAGCTACGGTTGAACAGGAAAGAGGATGGGCGTGTCAGTTCTCTGGGACCGACAAATACTCTATCATTTGGTTACCCCTTATCTACCCTCACTGGGTGGCCATATCCAAACCCATTCCTACACAAGACCTAAAAATCAAATTCAGTTCCCAATCATTGGTATGTCTTTCTTTCATCCCACCTGAAATCAAGAGAGAAGGCGGCCGTGATGTTGAAATTGAGAAGAACACTTTGCTGCTGTAATTGAATCGAGAGAATGAGGAGAGTGGCTGTTGCAGCTGGCGGGAGAAATCAATGAAAAGAATGTTGCTGTTATTGGATTAAATCAGAGGTGAAACAGATCGAGAAGGTGGAGATTATAACAGGGTTTGGTGAGAAGCTCTTTGCCGTGGAAAGGGAGGATGAAAGAAGAGATTAATGGGTCATTGAGTTTTGTGATAAGAATGTATGGTGGGTAAATGTTTGTGAATGATTGGAGTTATGGGTTAGTCTCAATTGCAGGGAAGGAGGTGTGGAAGACTGCAAATCCAACGGAGTTATATCTATCTCCACTTTACAAGATGCACAGAAAATGTTTGAGGAGATGCTTGAGTCACCAGTTCTGCATTGGCTTTATGTTGCAATAACCATGGCTCTCTGGGGTGTTATCCAAAGGTTGAGAGGACCTTACAAAGCCATAGAAGTGGTGTTGGCTTGTGTAGTTGCAGGTTTGAAGCTACATAAATTTATAGATTGAATTGGTTGCTGTGCTGCAAGATGGAGTTGCAGCTTAGATGAATGTTAGGGCAAGCTTGAGCAGTTGAAAGTGGAGATGGAGTTGTTGGTAGTTGGTATGAGATGTTGGAATGAGTTGCAGAAGTGCAGTGATGGACTGTGGTGACTGAAATGGTTATGCATTGATGGCTGGTAACAGATGGAGGTACTGCTGGTTATAATGGCACTGAAATGTAAGAGCTCGAGAGTAAGGTGGATGGTTATCAGGACAACTGAAAATGGTGAACATCTACTGGAGCTTTCAAGACTAGTTTTCCCAGGCAAGGCTGGAATAGAGTAGAAGTGTAGTTCAGTGGGATATTAAACCTGGAGTTGAATAGAGCTTAGAAGCTGCAAGCAAGGTAGGTGTTTGGTGCTAATTGTAGTGGAGTTGTAGTCATGTAGCTGTTGTAGCTGATTTTGCAGTTGTATTGCGCATAAAGCAGCTGGAGAAGCAAATCAGGGGCTGCTGGGAATGGTGCAAGTAAATGCTCGCAGTCGGATAAAGCTGAAATGGAATGAAGCATATCAATTGCAGAAGGTGGATACTTAGATGTATGCTAGGCACAGGTTGGTAGTACGCAATGAAGTAGCGAGGAGTTGTTTGAGTCGCAGTGGCTCAGCTGGTGATGCTAGAAGTGGCCATGAGTAGTATAAGAAGAATGCAGTGTTGCAGGACTGGTGCTCTTGAGATTCAGATGGAGTGCTGCTGCCATGTTGTGGTGGCTATGAACTGTAATGGTGTATGCAACTGATTTCAGGGTAAGTAAGGCTTATATGCAGTGGTGGCTATGAGCTGTGGGTATTGGAGACAATGGAACTGATGGAGCTGTGGTTGTTTGGATATGGAATGAATGCAGGCAATGGATTGCAGCTGAGCAGTGAACTGGTGGCAAGAGAATTGGAGTCTGAGATGAATAATTGCAGTAAGAAGGTGATGGAAGAAGTTACAGTGGGTAGTGCAACATGATATGGAGCTACATAGTTGGTGTTGGTAAACAAGAAAAGGTGCTGGGATTATGCTAGTTCAGATGGTGAGTAGATGATGGAGATTTCCGTGGAAGCTGTGAGTAATAAGCTTTGCAAGTGGTCTTGTTTGTGATGATGCTGCAGTCAAAGAGCTGCAACAGAGCCATCATAGCTGGCTTTGAATCTGTGATTCACAATGATTGCGCAACATTGGGTACTGCCTGTGCAAGATGGCTTAGGCCATAGAAACTCAGATAAGTCAGCCTAGCTGACTCTGATCCAACTCATTCGACCCAGTTTGACTCAGTTGACCTGATTCAGTTGACTACTGACCAGCGACCGGCGCCGGATTCCGGCCAAATTTTGGCGACAACCCCATTTTTCCGGTGACTCGTTTTTGGAAGATATTTCTACTGGGATACTCTCACACATGAATTATATGGGCTTGGTGGATATATTTGGCTTGGACTTTTGAGTTATGACCTAGTTTGGAGAAAGAAAGCTACAAAAAGGGAGGACTTCTACAACTTTGTTTATCACGTATTTTCTATTATACTTGGAGTTTTGCAGAGAGCTGGAACTAGGGTTTGCTTCCTTGTTTTATTTTCATCTTCATTATTTCATTTATTATATTTGATGATGAACTCCAATATTATGAGTAACTAAAACTCTTCTTGATTAAGGGCGATTTCGAAGCCCGAAATATGAATCTTCAATTGATATGAAATAACTTATTCTCTTGAATTTATTTATGTTATTGATTGATTTTCTACTATGCTATTATTGTCTATGGATTATTTGTTAAGGGTTTAAGTTCGAAATTGAATCATTAATTCTTAATCTATTTGCTAGTTTAGATTTTCTTCGACCCGTAATTGTCTAGAGAAGATAAACACAAGTAGCAATATATGAGTACTGATGATGGGGCTTTGTTAAGTACCTGTATGTAGAAATAAACACTAGTAGGTGATTCATGCTTTTGAGTTCATCACTAGGAGCAACATTATCTCACAAAACTTAGAGCACTTGTTTAAGTCACACCTAGTAAGCGTACCTCTAGGAAACTTGGCAAGTAGGAACCGGTAGTCGAGCGCTTCCGTATCCGGTGAGCTTAGGAGATAGTAACGGAATAGTTAAGCGTACTAATTATTCTAGGGTTGTTAGTAACATGATAATGTAAAGAACTTGTCTATATATCAATTTGTTTTGTATTCCGTGGTCTAGAATGAACCTTTAATCAATTCCATCTCATATTTGAATACATTTTACAATTTTCAGATTTTCTACAACACAATCATCTTTGCTAAGAGTATCTTCTTAACAACTAGAAACTTTATACCTCCCTTGGGACGATCCTGCTTACATTATACTACTTGCTAGTGTAAAAAGTAGAGAAATATTATTTTTGCGAGATTCGACGCCTCGTCAAAATTTGCCGGGGAGGCAGTGGCGAGTTTAGTTGTTATTGTTTATTCTTAGTTTATATTTTTGCTTTTGGTTACAATTTCAGTTTACTTAATCAATCTTTTAGAATCTGATTTTCAGGTACTAGTTCTTTGGTGAATGCGCGGAGAAGGCAGACCAAGTCCTATTGGTATACGTCTTCGTTCATGCACTTTACTTAGAGATTTCATTCGAGCAGTCAATACTCCACTTCCTCCTAGTTCTACACCAAGTGAATTCTCGAACTCGGACGAATAGGAAGATAACACAATGGGATCTTGACCGCCTGGTCCAAGAACACTCAAGGAGCTCACTTCTCCAAACCTTGATCAGCAGCCTTTATGTATTCATCTGAATGGAAACATTGAGTTTAAGCCGCAATTGATCAACCTGCTGCCAAAATTCAGAGGTTTAGCGGGAGAAGATCCTAATCGTCACTTACAACAATTTCATCATGTTGTAACTAGTATGAAGCAAGCAACTGCAGATGCGGATATGGATATGATGACAGCATTTCCTTTTTCCCTTTTAGATTCTGCAGGAGAGTGGTTCTTTTGCTTACCCGCTGGAAGCATAACCACATGGAATGAGATGAAGAAATTGTTCCTTGAGAAGTATTTTCCAGCATCAAAAGCAGCTATGATTCGCAAGGAGATTTGTGGTGTTAGGCAAATGTCGGGAAAGACTCTCTATGAGTATTGGGAGCGCTACAAGAAGCTTCTAGATAGCTTCCCACACCACCAAATCAGCGATCAACTTGTGATTCAATATTTCTATGAGGGGTTGCTTTCTAATGATATAAATTTGATCGATGCCGCAAGTGGTGGTGCACTTACCAACAAGACCATTGCGGAAGCTACAAGTTTGTTGGAGAACATGGCTGCGAACACTCAACAATTCTACACTCGAGATGAATCAGCGGTAAGGAAGGTGAATGAAGTTGGCAATTCTTCACACATGGAACATAGGATGGGCAACATGGAGAGGATGATGCATCAAATAGCAGCGACTGTCATACCATCATCATCATACACCGAAGATGTTGAGCAAGCAAGTGCTATGTACCAAAATCAGTAAAGGCCGAGGTATGATCCGTACTCTAACACATACAATGCAGGTTGGAGAGATCATCCCAATTTCAGCTACGCCAACAAGCAAGCTCCAGTTTCCACACCTTTCAATCAACAAGGTGGATACCAATTCTTGCGAAAGCCGCAACAAGAATCTCAAGGCATGAGTATATATGACAAGTTGAATCTTATTCTCAACACAATGGTGCAAGATAAGCAAAAGAAGGAGATGGATATAAAGGACATACAAACACAAATGGGTCAATTAGCTACTACCGTGAGCAAATTGGAAGCACAAGCAGCTGGAAAACTTCCTTCACAAGCAGTGAATCATAAAGAGACTGTCAAGGCTAGTGAACTACGAAGTGGAAAGCAAGTAGAGAAACCGATAACATCACCGGAGGCCAATGAACGTGATTTAGAGAAAGAATTGGACGAAACAGTCCCTAAAAAGGATGATTCGGTGACACATTCTAACTCTAAACCTCTTGTTTCTACTTATGTTACTCCTCCACCTTTTCCTAGAAGGTTTGCAAAATCAAATAAGGAGACGTTGGACAAAGATATTTGGGAAATGTTCAAGAAAATCGAAGTGAACATTCCACTCATTGAGGCGATAAGGCGGTTTCCGCGCTGGGCAAAGTTCTTGAAGTAATTGTGCACTAACAAGCATAAACTGACCGGTAATGAGGTAATGAGTGTGGGGGAGAGTGCTTCGGCATATCTTCAAAAGAAACTCCCACCTAAATTGAAATATCTCGGCAGTTTTATTATTCCTTGCACAATTGGTAAAACAAGGTTTACAAAAGCTTTGCTAGATTTATGAGCATCTATTAGTGTCATGCCTGCTTCAATTTATGAATCTTTAAATCTTGGTCCTCTCAAAAGTACCAGCATAGTTATTCAACTTGCTGATAGATCTAACGTCTACCCGAAAGGGGTTGCTGAAGATGTTTTGGTGCAGGTCAATGAGCTTATATTTCCTGTCGATTTATATGTTCTTGATATGAGTGATGAAAACTCATCCTCGTCTACACATTTGATGTTGGGTAGACCATTTATGAGAACCGCTAGAACAAAGATAGATGTATTTGAAGGTAGCTTGACAATGGAATTTGATTGAGAGGTCGTTCGCTTCAACATATTTGAGGTGATGAGATACCCTAGTGATGTTCACTCATGTTTTGCTGTGGAGGAAACTGACGCTGGCTAAGAATGCAAGCGAGCTGAACGTCGGGCTGACGACGTTAAACCAAGCGCTAAGTGGGAGGCTACCCACCGGTTTTGTATCTTTACCTTTATCTTTGTATTTTTCAGCATTTTATCTTTTATTTTTCTTTGTTTTTGTATATCATTTGTGATTTCCCACCTTGAACTTTACTTTGAAGGACTAAATTTTACATTGAGGACAATGTAAAGTTTAAGTGTGGGGGAGCATTTATATGTTTGTATAGTTTTTTTTATGCCTTTAAATCAGAACAAAAAAAAACAGAAAAATAGAAAAACAAAGAAAAACAAAGAAAAAAATTGTGCTTTTTGAACTCCGAAATCTAGAAATTTATGCCTTTAGGATGACACTATTAGTGGATGGAACCATTGTGATTGCAGGAGTTGAGGAACCTATTAATTGAAAAGACGAACATAGCTCAGAAATTATAAATTATATGTTAGTTGTTACCATATCTCGGAATATCACCATATCACGTTCTATTTTTATTTTTCCATATTTATCTATTGTTCTCTAAGTGCTTTGGTGGGTCACTAAACATCGAGTTGTTATTACTGCTAGGATGAAATAGAGTGATTGAGTTACTAGAAAAAAAAAAAAGAAAAAAAAAAGACCGACTAATTAGACCAAACGGAATAAAAATGACACTTGGGAATAGCAGTATGTGTGAAACGTAGTCCCTGTCTCCGTTGCCTAAACAAGCGTGGAATGTAGGATCCAAGGAAACTATCATGTACTTGCTGAAAAGAAGCATGCGCTTAAATCCAAAAGATTTAATCATGCTGTCACAAAAAAAAAATGTGAAAAAGAAAAGAAAAGAAAAGAAAAGAAATATTATTATTGTTGAATAAAGTCACTCCTGGTTCCCTTGTATATGCCAGTGAGTTGATGTAGAAATAAGTTTGTTGACCACTGGTTCCCTTGTATATGCCAGTGTGTTAACACTAGAATTCAGACCAGTAGCTCAATCCAATAGGATGCATAGGTTCATCTTGGCGGTGACCTTCAGACAGATATGGGATACATCGATCACTTATAAATATTCGCCACATCTACCTATTTATCCATCTTCTTTATCTTTTCATTGTGATTGTGGTTAGTCAGATTCCGAGTATTGTGGTTTGTTCGACTTTCTAAGAAAAACTTTATGCACTTATATATGAACTGAATTTGCGCAAGGTATCTCCTCCTGTAGTCATTTTGGATTCATTCATTGATTTGTCACAAATATACGGAGTTGGAAATATAGGTTTTGTAGGAAGACCTCTTGTAAACCTTCACGATACTAAAACTCGTCCACTAGGGACACCTAGGGGTTCAAAGGCTTGTTATTTATGCTTAAAGTGACCGTAGCCTCAACGAGACGGAGTTGTATGTACGTTTTAGAATTATTTTGTTTGAATTGCTCGAGGACTAGAAAAGTCTAAGTGTGGGCGAATTTGATAGGTGTCTAAAACACCTATATATTTATCTATTGGTTATGCTTTCTTTGCTTAGTTTTCTTGTAAATTATGTATCTTATGTTTGCTTTTTAATATTTAGGAACTTTGGAGTCACTTGGAATAAAAGAAGAAGAAACGGCGCAAAAATCTCATCTCATGTGCAAATGCTTTTAGAGGCAGATTATTTCTCACAATTTACTTTTATTTCTTCATCCATGTCTGAAAAGTATGTCGGCTTTAGTGATGCAACTTCCTATCTGAAAAGTACGACAACTTTAGTGATGACTCTTATTGAGGAGAAGAAGTGAATGTGAGAAATAAAAGACGGATATTGTTGGTGGAAGGCGAAAGAAGGCATCCATGTGGAGCGAAAAGGAGCACATATGACCAATTCATAGGCGAGCGAAGCTAGCTACGGTTGAACAGGAAAGTGGATGGGCGTGTCAGTTCTCTGGGACCGACAAATACTCTATCATTTGGTTACCCCTTATCTACCCTCACTGGATGGCCATATCCAAACCCATTCCTACACAAGACCTAAAAATCAAATTCAGTTCCCAATCATTGGTATGTCTTTATTTCATCCCACCTGAAATCAAGAGAGAAAGAGGCCGTGATGTTGAAATTGAGAAGAACACTTTGCTGCTGTAATTGAATCGAGAGAATGAGGAGAGTGGCTGTTGCAGCTGGCGGGAGAAATCAATGAAGAGAATGATGATGTTATTGGATTAAATTAGAGGTGAAACAGATCGAGAAGGTGGAGATTATAATAGAGTTTGGTGAGAAGATCTTTCCCATGGAAAGGGAGGATGAAAGAAGAGATTAATGGGTCATTGAGTTTTGTGATAAGAATGTATGGTTGGTAAATATTTGTGAATGATTGGAGTTATGGGTTAGTCTCAATTGCAGGGAAGGAGCTGTGGAATACTGCAAATCCAACGGAGTTATATCTATCTCCACTTTACAAGATGCACAAAAAATGTTTGAGGAGATGCTTGAGTCACCAGTTCTGCATTGGATTTGTGTTGCAATAACCATGGCTCTCTGGGGTGTTATCCAAAGGTTGATAGGACCTTACAAAGCCATAAAAGTGGTGCTAGATTGTGTAGTTGTAGGTTTGAAGCTACAGAAATTTATAGATTGAATTGGTTGCTGTGCTGCAAGATGGAGTTGCAGCTTAGATGGATGTTAGGGCAAGCTTGAGCAGTTACAAATGGATATTGAGTTGTTGGTAGTTGGTATGAGATGGAGGAATGAGTTGCAGAAGTGCAGTGATTGACTGTGGTGACTGAAATGGTTATGCATTGATGGCTGGTAACAGATGGAGGTGCTTCTGGTTATAATGGCACTGAAATGTAAGAGCTCGAGAGTAAGGTGGATGGTTATCAGGCCAATTGAAAATGGTGAACATCTGCTGGAGCTTTCAAGACTAGTTTGCCCAGGCAAGGCTGGAATGGAGCAGAAGTGCAGTTCAGTGGGATGGTAAAGCTGGAGTTGAATAGAGCTGAGCAGCTGCAGGCAAGGAAGGTGTTTGGTGCTAACTGTAGTGGAGTTGTATTCCTGTAGCTGTTCTAGATGATTTTGCAGTTGTATTGCGCATAGAGCAGCTGGAGAAGCAAATCAGGGGCTGCTGGGAATGGCGAAAGGAAATGCTCGCAGTCGGATAAAGCTGAAATGGAATGAAGCAGCTCAATTGCAGAAGGTGGATACTTAGATGTACGCTAGGTACAGGTTGGTATCACGCAATGAAGTAGCGAGGAGTTGTTTGAGTCGCAGTGGCTCAGCTGGTGATGCTAGGAGTGGCCATGAGTAGTAGAAGAAGAACGCAGTATTGCAGGACTGGTGCTCTTGAGATTCAGATGGAGTGCTGCTGCCATGTTGTGGTGGCTATGAACTGTAATGGTGTATGCAACTGATTTCAGGGGAAGTAAGGCTTGTATGCAGTGGTGGCTATGAGCTGTGGATATTGGAGACAATGGAACTGATGGAGTTGTGGTTGTTTGGCTATGGAATGAATGCATGAAATGGATTGCAGCTGAGCAATGAACTGGTGGAAAGAGAATTAGAGTCTGAGATGAACATTTGCAGTAAGAAGGTGATGGCAGAATTTACAGTGGGTAGTGCAACATGATATGGAGCTACAGAGTTGGTGTTGGTAAACAAGAAAAGGTGTTGGGATTATGCTAGTTCAGATGGTGAGTAGATGATGGAGATTTCCGTGGAAGCTGTGAGTAATAATCTTTGCAAGTGGTCTTGTTTGTGATGATGTTGCAGTCAAAGAGCTGCAACAGAGCCATCATAGCTGGCTTTGAATCTGTGATTCACAACGATTGTGCAATATTGGGTACTGCCTGTGCAAGATGGCTTAGGCCATAGCAAATCAGATAAGTTAGCCTAGCTAACTCTGATCCGACTCATCCGACCCAGTTTGACTCAGTTGACCTGATTCAGTTGACTACTGACCGGCGACCGGCGCCAGATTCCGGTCAAATTCCGGTGACAACCCCAGTTTTCCGGTGACTCGTTTTTGGCAGATATTTCTACTGGGCTACTCTCACACATGAATTATATGGGCTTGGTGGATATATTTGGCTTGGACTTTTGAGTTATGACCTAGTTTGGAGAAAGAAAGCTACAAAAAGGGATGACTTCTACAACTTTGTTTATCACATATTTTTTATTCTACTTGGAGTTTTGAAGAGATCTGGAACTAGGGTTTGCTTCCTTGTTTTATTTTCATCTTCATTATTTCATTTATTATATTTGATGATGAACTCCAATATTATGAGTAACTAAAACTCCTCTTGATTAAGGGCGATTTCGAAGCCCGAAATATGAATCTTCAATTGATATGAAATTACTTATTCTCTTGCATTTATTTATGTTATTGATTGATTTTCTACTATGATATTATTGTCTATGGATTATTTGTTAAGGGTTTAAGTTCGAAATTGAATCATTAATTCTTAATCTATTTGCTAGTTTAGATTTTATTCGACCCGTAATTGTCTAGAGAAGATAAATACAAGTAGCAATATATGAGTACTGATGATGGGACTTTGTTAAGTACCCGTATGTAGAAATCAACACTAGTAGGTGATTCATGCTTTTGAGTTCATCACTAGGAGCAACCTTATCTCACAGAACTTAGAGCACTTGTTTAAGTCACACCTATTAAGTGTACCTCTAGGAAACTTTGCAAGTAGGAACCGGTAGTCGAGCGCTTCCGTATCCGGTGAGCTTAGGAGATAGTAACGGAATAGTTGAGCGTACTAATTATTCTAGGGTTGTTAGTAACATGATAATGTAAAGAACTTGAATATATATCAATTTGGTTTGTATTCCGTGGTCTAAAATGAACCTTTACTAAATTCCATCTCATATTTGAATACATTTTACAATTTTCAGATTTTCTACAACACAATCATCTTTGCTAAGAGTATCTTCTTAACAACTAGAAACTTCATACCTCCCTTGGGACGATCCTGCTTACATTATACTACTTGCTAGTGTAAAAAGTAGAAAAATATTATTTTTGCGAGATTCGACGCTTCGTCACAACCTCACCCAATATTTCGATTAGCAATCTATATGGACAACTCCGAGTTGTTTTCTAGAGAATCAACAAGACACAATCAATAGAAAATATCTCAAGGAGTTATTATCTCAATCTCTCGATTTGATTTACTCAAGAAAATATAATTCGCGAGCCTAATCAAAGAGAGATAACTTGGATGGTACCAAAGACCAATATCCAAGTGTCAATTGATTTAAATCAACAACCAATAAGGCCAGATATTCTAATCAATTGAACAACGCACAACCTGTATTATTTCAATTATATAACAAAATATAATGCTGAATAGAAATAACACAGACACCAGAATTTTGTTAACGAGGAAACCGCAAATGCAGAAAAACCCCAGGACCTAGTCCAGATTAAACATACACTATATTAAGCCGCTACAGACACTAGCCTACTCCAAATTAACTTCGGTCTGGAATGTAGTTGAATCCCAACCAATCTCACACTGATCCAAGGTACAGTTATGCTCCTACGCCTCTGATCCCAATAGGATATTGCGTACTTGATTCCCTTAGATGATCACACCCACAACCAAGAGTTGCTACGACCTAAAGTCGAAGACTTAAGAAAACAAATCTGTCTCACATAGAAAAGTCTACAGGTAATAGATAAATTGGTCTCCCACGAATAAACCTATGAGTTTTGTTCCGTCTTTTCATAAATCAAGGTGAACATGAACCAATCGATAAAACCAGACTTATATTCCCGAAGAACATCTCAGTTTCATCAATCACCTCACAATAAACTTAATCGACGCAGCGAAGAATATTTTTGAGGAATCACAAACAATGAGACGAAGATGTTTGTGACTACTTTTATCTTTCCTATCGGAGATATAAATCTCAAGCCAATTATTACAATTGTACTCGTACGATAGAAATAGTAAGATCTGATCACACAACTACAAGATAAGTAGTATCGGTCTGGCTTCACAATCCCAATGAAGTCTTTAAGTCGTTAACCCGAATTTGGAGAGAAAACTCAAGGGTTAATAGATATCGACTCTAGCTTAGAGAAAACTAGTATCACACAAGAAAGGTGTGTGGGTGATCGCTTGTCAGACGACACAAATATAATTCACTTCCTCACTTAACTAATATGAATATAGTATTCGATAAGAAAGAGTTCGTATCCACAGAGAGGCGATTGTTGTTATGCAATTTTCAGATTCTTATGTAACCAAATAACCCAAGAGTGTTTTTGTTTTTATCTAAGTAATAAAATTAAACAAAGAAAAGTAAATAGTTGGAATAATCAATAAGGAGAAGATATTGGTTAAGGGATAGTATCATTCACAAACATGTATTTTTCATCTATGATTAGAATTGGTATTTAATCTCTCAATTATCAAAAGTCCTAGGATATCTTGATCGCAAGAGTATCCCGTTTATTTCCTGATTTTATCACAAACAACATTAAAAGATGCTATCGTGAAATCTTCTTAAAAAGCAACCTAAAGTGTAAAAGCACAATTAGATTTAACTCCCTAAGAGCAATAAGTTCTATGAAATAAGACTAATCGATGCAAACAAACGTGTAAAAGCACTAATTCGTTTTAACAAAGGTTATGATTCATATGCGATTAAAAAGATGTATCACTACAAGTATTAACCACAAGTTGCTACTAGAAATCAGGGACAAACAACTTTTACGTATTGAAAACCCTAATATAGCTATAGAGATGAAAACAAATCCAATTGATTCCGGACTCAACCAAACTAGCATTCAAATCATATGATAATAAAACGATGAATCATAAACAATAAAATTGAGACAAAACTAATTCATGGAATCAAATAATCATGCTTGAAGAAATCAACTTTTATCCCATAACCAATTAATGTATTTAGCTACACATATTCATGGAGTTCATCATCAAAATATTCAAAGGAAGAACTATGAAACATAAAAGAAAGCAAACCCTAGAAGTTGTTCTCTGCAAAAGCTCCAAGAATAGAATAAAAATCTCCCTTTTCTTTCTTGTAGAAACTCTCTTTTTATAGCCCTTTGCTTTCCAAAAATAGGTCAAAGTCTTCAAAATCTTCAAGTCCACGTCCATCTACTAGTCCACCAAGCCCAGGTGTGAGAAATATGTCTCTGGAAAATTTGGGTCCAAAACTGGTCGCCGGAATGCTGACGTCATCGCCGGAATCCGGTCACCGGAAAACTTTCTCCGATCAATTTTTCCCATCTGCAACTGTCACCAGCAATTCTACACTTCCAGTAGCTCACTTTGCTTTTCTGCATTTCAAACATTTGCATAACCCATTTAAATCCAATTTTTATTCTTGCGAAAACGTACCCAAAAGCGTGACTCGTAGCTCATATGTGCCGCGCTCAACTCTTGTATCCAACTCATACCCCTTCACGATTCACTGAAACATTACGATCCCAACTTCCGATTCAGAAATCCGACAACCAGAGCTATGCTCACCGGCTCGCCATTTTTGCCGCGTTTTGCACAATTTCTGCAGTCTTGGTTTCTTGCCACCTGCATTTCAGCTTCATGCCAAATACATGCACCTTCTCTACAACCTCATCCAGAACATCAATCACTTGCTTTAGCTCCAGCTAATGTTCAACTGCAACCAACTTTAAATATCAGTGCCAACTGCGGTTTCTGCTCCTGCTTCAGCTCAATCTCACCATAACTTGACTGCAGCTGCTTCACTTGCTCCTGCGCTTAAAACTCCCAGCTCATCCATTCCTTTGGCAGCAACCACTATCATCGCTGCAGCACCAAATTGCACACATACACAACCAACTGCAATATTTCAAACCAAGCAGTCTCATTTCATTTCAACTGCAGCACAAAATCTACCAATTCCAGGCTTCCTTGCTATTTCAGGTCATCCAACACCACCTGATGCAACTCCTCCATGCCAGAAAAACATGCCCAAACCAAACCACACACTAGACATTCATTCCAGATAAGCCACCTGTAACAGCTTTCCATCACTGCATCATTACCAAGCTGTGTCACTCCACGCCTGACCAGAGCCAACTCCAGCTCAAACATAGCTTCATTTTTCCCTTGATGCTTGAACTGCAACACAACACCACTTGTAGCTACATCATAACTTCAATGATAGACAGCCTCAAAACACCAGTGCCATACATAGCCTGCAATCTTAAGACAATACCAGTTCAGCCCTGCCAACACTCCCATTCACTGTAATGAACTGCAGATGAGCATAGCCACCAACTTTCTCCTCTTATCAACCTCCATACACTTAAGAACTGACGACATAAACAACACTCTCGCCTTGACTTCACTATCAATTCCACCTTCCCATGGCCAATGGCAGTAGTGGCAGCTTCATGGATGCTTTCTCAAAACAACATACTCAAAACTTCTCAGAACTTGAATCCAGTTCAATGTCCTCTCAGGATGATTAGCAGGAGCTGCTGTAAAACTGGTCAGTTGCTCAGGCCTTTTAGCAAACAAGTTGTGTGCATCTAGCTAACTAATGTAGGTTGTGAACAGTTTGTATGTTGGAGAGTGCACAAACTCCTTCCCTGCAATACACACATTCAATAACAAACCCATTCTAGCACTGCAGCCATTACTTCAATAATTCTTCTCAATCCTCCATCCACCAACACCATCCTCACTGCCTTCCACTCGAGCAGCAACACCAGTTCATTGTTTCAGCTACCAACAGAAAACAATTCTCCCATCTATGCAATTGATAATACCCGTCTTCTCCATCTATGAATCCCATCATCTCTCAATTTCGGGGTCTATGCAAACAAATAATGGCAGCGTCTGTTGTTCCCTTCTTCTCAATTTTAGGTGATTGGAAATGATTGGAAATACCTCTAAATTTTAGAGTTATGTGGTTTGGGGTTGCCTTTGGATAGGTACACCCCAGAGAGATGTGGTGCACCCGATAATTACATCCATTGATAAATGATAAGGGATGCCCTCAACGACAATCCCTCAACGACAGCTGGTCTGTGTCTAGTACTTTTCCAAATAGAGTTTCCCCTTAATCTAGGCTCGACTCCGGATAGTATTCGCCTGTGAAATGACGACTTTGTCCTTTTCGCTCTAAATGAGTAGTTTCTCCTTCTTTTGCTCCAAACGACTCCAGAGCACCTAATAACTCAAATTCACACATAAAATACATAATTCACACGAAAAATAACAAAGAAAGAATAAATACTAAATATAAAATTAGGTGTTTATCACACCTATCAGTGGGGATTAGTTTTTCCAATAGCTAGAGTTCCCCTTATATAGTCTTTCAAATCAGGGTTTGCAATCAATGTTAGCTTAGTAACAAAGCATTCAATATTCACCGTTAGATGAAAACCTGATTAGATACAAGCTAATATCTCTCGACCGTTAGATCAAAAACTTAGCTTGCCATACACACATGTACTTGATGTTTTGGGTTTGTGTAACCGTACCCAAACGTGTACAATGGTTGGTTCAATATTAGTCAACCAAATGATAACTTTCATATCAACCATATTAGTTTTCACCATAACTAGTCCAAATAACTCAAATGAACTAGTTAGAGAGTTGTTCAATTGCTATGAGATCTCAAGTAATACAAGACACGCAATTGAATCAAAAATGATGTGATTCACTCGAATAATTAATCATGAACTATAAAGCCACGGTTTGCAAAAGCGTCCCTTAGTAATTTAAGAATAAATTCATGAACAACGTTTTCAGACATAACCTCTTGAGTTCGCGGACTCAAGCTAACCGGTTGAAGTTAATAAACTCCAGCAGAATTTCTCGGGATGAGAACTTCCGTCAGTTCGCGGACTGGGTTCGTGGACTGCACCTGAGCTTCAACTTCAGCAGATATTCTCGGGTTCGAGAACTTATGCTAGTTCGCGAACTGAGTTGCTGCTCACATTCTGGTTCCACTAGATCAACAAAGTTCACAAACTTTGGTTCAAGTGTTAAGGACTTATACATATATGTGTTTCCACAACAATGTTTATATCACCCAATGGTTATATAGTCTAAACTCTTATTTCAATCATTGAAACATTCTCAGAGGAAGTCATATAGTTGTTTTCACGAACTAGTTTTCGTCAGAGCGATTTCTAAAGTGATTGAAACATAACATGACTTTTGTCACTAGGAAAAGATGAACTTGGATAAAGCGAAAGCTTTACCAACACACATTTCGAGAAATAGATAAGCGAGATATACTCAACTCGAAATGTCATATGTGCATATTCTTAGTCTATATAGTAAAACGACTTTTTTCTCAATATATGAGATAAAGTAGATAAACTTTTGAGTGATAGATAAGTTCAAGTCTCCACATACCTTTTAGTCGATGAAGATCCACTAGTTCCTTGAGAAGTCCTTCGTCTTGTACGATGATCACCATGGAGTTCTTGAGCTCAACTACACTTTCTATCATAGTCCGAGACCTTAGATATAGTAGACTAGAAATCAAGACTATATAGTTTTGATCACTAAGATTGAAAAACATGCTTGAGATAGAAACGCATGCGAGTTTGATCGAGCAGTGCTCTAACTAGTATATTTTCTGATTACGCGGAAAACATCATTGAGGTATTTATGGACAACTTTAGCGTTTATGGTGATTCATTTGATATTTGTTTAAATAATCTTGAACTTGTGGTAAAAAGATGCGTAGACTCTACTCTTGTTTTAAATTGGAAAAATATCACTTTATGGTAAACCATGGTATAGTGCTAGGTCACGTTGTGTCCTCTCAAGGGCTCGAAGTTGACAAAGCAAAGATATACCTAATAAGAAACTTACAATACCCCACTTCGGTGAGGGATATTCGCTTGTTTCTTGGTCATGCAGGTTTTTACATGCGGTTTATCAAAGATTTCTCCAAAATATCAATGTCGATGTGCAAATGTTGCAAAAAGAGGTTGCTTTTGACTTCAACAAGGAGTGCAAAGAAGCCTTTAACAAATTAAAATAATTATTGACAACTGCGCCGATTATCAAGTCACCGGATTGGAGTTTGCCATTTGAATTGATGTGTGATGCAAGTGACTACGCGGTTGGAGCTGTTTTGGGTCAAAGAGTGGAAAAGTTGTCCCATGTGATTTATTATGCATCTAAGACCCTAAATGATGCTCAAATTAACTATTCTACCACTGAAAAGGTGTTTTTGGCTATAGTGTTTGCACTTGAAAAATTTAGATCATATTTGGTAGGTGCAAAAGTGGTTGTGTATTCCGATCATGCAGCACTTAGGTACCTACTTAAGAAGAAAGAAGCTAAGCCAAGACTTATACGGTGGATATTGTTATTGCAAGAATTTGATTATGAAATCAAAGATAAGAGAGGTGTTGAAAATAATGTTGCGGATCATCTTAGTGGACTTGTTGTGTCCGAAGAAGAACTTCCTCTACAAGATCGTTTTCCGGACGAGCAACTTTTCTCAATTGAAGATTTAATACCTTGGTACGCTGATATAGTGAACTACTTGGTTACAAGGCAAGTACCTAGTACAATGTCTAATTTTCAAAAGCTTAAGCTTAAGAAAATAGCCAAGCAGTACGTGTAAGATGAGCCCTACTTGTGGAAATATGGTGTTGATTAAATTATCCGCAGGTGCGTACCAAACTATGAATTTCAGTCAATTCTATCTTTTTGTCATTCTTATGCTTGTGGTGGTCACTTTGGTGCTAAACGTACCGCTCTCAAAGTCCTTGAGAGTGGATTTTATTGGCATACCTTGTTTGAGGATGCGTATAATTTTTGTAAATATTGTGATAGATGCCAAAGAACGGGCAATCTAGGTGCTCGAAATCAAATACCACTCACACCAATTCTCACTGTTAAGATATTTGATGTGTGTGGAATTGATTTTATGGGTCCTTTTGTCAATTCGAATGGAAAATTTTATATACTTCTTGCTGTGGATTATATTTCAAAATGGGTGGAAGCTAAAGCCACCCCTACTAATGATTCTCAAGTTGTTTCTGAGTTTGTGAAGAAATATATTTTTTATAGACATGGTACACCAAGAGTGGTTATCAGTGATGGAGGCTCACACTTCAAGAAATCCTTCCATGCTCTTCTTAAGAAGTACAACATTACACACAATATTGGTACGCCGTATCACCCACAAACTAGTGGGAAAGTTGAAATTTCAAATCGTGAGATCAAGTCCATCTTGGAGAAAACTGTTAACACAACATGGAAAGATTGGAGTTACATACTCAACGATGCACTTTGGGTGTATAGAACAGCATACAAAACACCGATTGGTATGTCTCCATATCGGTTGGTTTATGGAAAAGCTTGTCATCTTCCGGTTGAACTTGAACATAAGGCTTATTAGGCGATAAAGATGTGCAACATGGATTATGACAATGCAGGGAAACATAGAAAGTTACAACTTAATGAGATAGAGGAGATACGCAATGATGCTTACGAGGTGCTCGAATTTACAAGGAGAAGACTAAACTTTTTCATGACAAGATGATTTCTAGAAAGAGTTTTGTTGTGGGCAAAAAAGTTCTTCTATTTAATTCCCTTCTTAAGTTATTTCCCGGTAAGCTAAAGTCACGTTGGAGTGGACCTTTTGTTGTTACTAATGTTTTTCCTTATGGTGCAGTTGAAGTTACTAGTCTCACGAGAGGGACAATTTTCAAAGTAAAAGGCCAAAGATTAAAGCCCTATTACGAAAACTTTCCTACGGAGAATGTGGACGTGATTGAGCTTTGTGATTTACTCCCCCTGGAGGAGTAGTTTGGAGAATGCCAAGTCAGGCTGAGGACGTAAAACTAAGCGCTAAATGGGAGGAAAACCATAGGTTTTGTATCTTAAACCCTTTTATTTTTTGTTTTTATTTTTTTTGTATCATATTTGAATCCCCATGTTTAATTTCATTGAGTCCGGAATCTATTTTAGAAGAAAAGTATGACGAATACCTTTTCGTCAGAAAAATTCAGACTGCGCGTAGTTCAGTCCAAAGACCATAACTGTCTGACCGTTTAACGAAACACTGTGCCCTTTTGACACTGTGTATAAAACACATAGATGAACAACATTTGTGAAATTCTGTTTTCCAACTTCCTTACCAATTTGTACAGTTTTTACGTTTTATCTGCTGTTACGTCAGAATTCAGAATTTTCAGTTTTACACATTGATGACAATGTGAAGTTTAAGTGTGGGGGAGAATTTTGCATATAGATTTTTCACTTTTTTTACTTTTTTTTGTACATATCTGCATAAAAACCTCCAAATTTTAGATATTTTAGAGTCACTAGCATACTTCTAGGTATGTTTACATAGATAATTCTGACCGACATAACTGAACTTGGAAGTGTTAGGGAACTACATTCAAATTTATTACGAATTAGAGTGTTAAATAATGGATTTAATCATGCCGGTGATGCAAATGAGGTGCATGGAGAAATGCATTATTAGAGTTGTTGATCAATCATTAGTGTAGAGTACCCATTTTCATATCAACCAAGGCACCAGACCAAATTTCTTTATAAATGACTAAAGAGCTTTCTTTTGAGTGTGTGTCACCGTACGTTAATTCCAGGTAGAATGGTGAGCTACCCAACCTCCCACCAATAGAAGCACTATTTTTGATCTCTTGAGTGCTAATTTTTTCAATCATGAGGGTGACATCTATAGATGAAAACCACCTTCTTGTAGTTTGATTTGCAGTTAGCACCATTCTCTCGCTCGACAACAACAGATCCATAGAAACACCATCATCATCAACAAGTGGAGCGACATCAAAATATACAAGGAAAGTTGAAGACGTTTGAGGGTTACAAGCAACAATACAAGGAAGAGCAAATTTTATATCCAAGTAAAGCAACATACAATGAGAATATTTTTATATACATGTTGAAGACTTACACATAAGGAGCGGAATTTTATATCAAAGTATGAAGATTTATTTACAAGAGTGAAGAAAATCAAAAGATGAGAGTTATTGAAGTTTATGATACGAAGACAATACAAGTTGTGAAGATTAAATTGGTAAAGTACTTCTTTCATGACCATGTTAATTTAATTTAATTTTTATTGTTTTAGTTGCAATCTCTTCAAAAAACAAAAAAACAAAAAATAGAAAAACAAAAGTAGAAAAAAATAGAAAAGAAAATATATACAAAGAGATTTGCATTTAGGTTGTTATTTGTTCAATAAGGCCATGTGGAAGAAAAATATATAAAGAAGTTTCAAGCAACAAGGAAATTGAGGAAAAGAGTACAAATTATCATCAACAGTTGAAGACCGAAGACGATGAACAAAAAGATGAAGAAGACGAGCCGAAGGAAGACGTTTCTATTGGATGTTGTGAGAGTGGTGCTTTCATCACTTCCGGTCGGATGTGAAGGTGGTAAGTACTCTCATCCTTGCTATAATGGTTGATTTCCTTTCGTAGAGATCATCAGAAAAAAATATATTTGTTTTCCACGATTTTGTGGAGTCTCCAGAAATAATTCGGAAGGTTTCCTTCCCACCATTCAACGTGTGTAGGATTGTCTCTTCATTCCTACCTTTATACATGTGAGACCCATAAAAAAGCCACCTTATTGAGTGCAATTATCATAAAATCCTTTTAAGTGAGGCAGAAGTCGAGGAGAAATGCTTATTGATCTCTCTCAAACACGCATTCTCTCATTATGGTGTGGTTATTTCTCACTCGAGATTTAAGAATGAATATGTTCTTTGGTATTTCTAACTTCTTATTACTAGCATGCAGAAACTCTATGTCTGCATAGCTCTTTGGATGCTTGGGAAGCTGGAACGCTTTGAAGTTGGAATAGGTTTTGTGGGTATACCTCTCGTAAGCCCTCACGAGACTATAACTCGTCCACTAGGGACACCTAGGGGTTTAAAGGTCTGTTATTCATGCTAAGAGTAACTGTATCCTCGGCAACATGGAGTCGTTGTATTTTAGATAGTTTTCTCGAGGACTAGCAAAATCCAAGTGTGGGGTAATTTGTTAAGTGAATATTTTGCATATATTTAGTGTCGAATCCATGCTAGTAATTTCTATATATTCTTGTGAATTATTGTATATTACTCTTGTTTTCTCTTATTTATGTTTTGCTAGTTGAATCATCCAAAAGAATTGAATTGGCACTTAATTGTGCAATAAAAGAAGTTATCCGCAAGCGAAGAAGGGCCAAAGACCAAGTCGAACTCATCAAAATTGAGGATTTCTTGAAATCACCTCGAAGAGGGCGAAAAGACTTAGTAAATGGCGAAAGAATGATCTCATTCCGGCATTGTATGAAGAAGATATATGTGAAATAACCAATTAGGCTTGTCAGTTCCCCAGAACTGACATCTTACAAGAATGAAGTAGGAATTGTTGAAGGCACTCGCCTAAATCAGACGTATTACTCAGGGCCGCCACAGGTTATAAAAACACAAGCAATATCTTTTTCACGGGACCAAACCAGGGAGTTATTCTTCCTCGGTTCATTTTTACAGGGTTGAGGTGAGAAAATATGATACTTTGGGAAGAGATTGAGCTGCAGTTACTCCTGGCAGCAAGATAACAGAGAGTTAAGAAGAGAAATTCTCTCGGATGGTTGGGGACGATATATATGATGATGTTGTCAGAATTTTAGCAGGGAATGAAGTTTGAAAAGAATGCATGGGACGTTGTCGTGATCAATGGAAGATGATGGAAGCAAACACATATTTTCATTCACAAACACATATTTTCATCAATGACTAGAATTGATATTTAATCTCTCATTTACTAAAAGTCCTAGGATACCTTGATCGCAAGAATACCCCGCTAATTCCCTGATTTCATCACAACCACATTAAAAGATGCATATGTGAATTCTTCCTAGAAAGCAACCTAAAGTGTAAAAGCAAATTAGATTTAACTCCCTAAAAGCAATAAGCTATATGGAATAAGACTAATCAAGGCAATCGAAATGTGTAAAAACACTAAATCAATTTAACCCAAGTTATGAATCATATGTGACTAGTAGGATATATCTCTACAAGCACTACCCACATTTATGCTACTTAGAATCAGGGATTAACAACGTTTTCGTATTGAAAACCCTAATATAGCTCTAGAAATGAATGCAAATCGGATTGATTCCGGACTCAACCAATCAAACAATCAAATCATATACAATATAAACAATGAATCATAAACAATAAAATTGAGACAAAACTAATGCATTGAATCAGATTTTATTTGTGAAATCCACTTTATATCCCATAACCAATAAAAGGTATTTAGCTACTCATGGTTTTTAGATTCAACATAATTATTATCAAAAATAAAATGAAGAACATGAAAAATAAATGGAAGCAAACCCTAGTCGCTTCTCTCCTCCCAAAAACCCAGTAGAAAGATTGTGATATATGATAAGTCCCCCCTGTGGTGTTCTCAAACCCTTTTTATATCACTTCAATTCTTCTCCCGCTCCAAGTAATTCTCTCACAGCCCATTAGCCAAGCCCAATCAAAACAGAACCAAGCCCATCTGAGTCAGCTACTGGATCCTTGAGCCAACTCGGATAACTCGGAAACTGGCCGAGTTATGACCGATTCCTGGCTGTTCCAGGCCAAATCATGCCTACTTTGAGTCATCTTCCTAGCATTCATCTAATTCGAATGAACTGCAGCCATACTAAACAACACATAATCAAGTTCACTTCCAATAGCTCTACATGTATCTGCATTGAATTCACTTCCTTACCTTAAATCCTCCAGCCATCGAACCACTACAACTCTAGTGCGGTTTCAGTCTAGCCCTTACATCACTGTTTCAGGCTCTAACCATTCTATTCTTCCCATCAAAGGATGCAAATGCTCACCGCCACCAGATCCATTCAGCTCCACTATACACCCTGCTTGCGCTATATCAACAGATCCCATGCTTGTGTTCATCACCACTTTCTTGTCCCCACCACTTTGTATCACCGG
This sequence comes from Papaver bracteatum, assembly GCA_023529315.1. Lineage (NCBI taxonomy): Eukaryota > Viridiplantae > Streptophyta > Magnoliopsida > Ranunculales > Papaveraceae > Papaver > Papaver bracteatum. The sequence goes on from JAJJWX010002809.1 coordinate 82,041, forward strand.
GTACAGCTTCAACCTCAACTGACACTCAAGGCTCAATTTCAGCAGCAACTGCATTTACCACCCGACTTGCATCCAAACTACACTATCATCCCATTCTCAGCGTCGTATCCTTCAGCTCTGCCCACCAGAATAACCACCAATTTTATCTCAGTTTGAGCTTCAACTCCATACATTCTTCTCTGCACCTCAATTCCTCCTTGAAACAGCACCGTTTACCCATTCTGTAGCTTTTCTTATAATTCCATCAATCTCACTATCTCTCAGAACCTCAAGCACAACACCAATTGTTTCTCTCAAATCCACTACCATTCTTCTTACACCTCTGCAAGTCCTCAGCCAGCTCCACATTCCTTATTCCCTTGTTCTCTGCCTTAACACAACTGCATCTCCTGCAAGCTGCAGCATCTCTTGCCATCTTCTGGAGCTCCTCCCTGCAATGTTAATCTAACATAACTGTAGTTGCAGAATAACATACAACTACACCCTCAATAGAATTAGTAAAAACTCAAGAAGCTCTTGATGATGAATAACAATTTTCTTATTAATATTCTCAATTGATTACAAAGAAGTATCTAAATGGAACTAGAATAGTTACAACTTTCTCTATTCTCTTTCCTAAGATATTTTCTAACACTCACTAAAAGAACCTCCCGAATTTTACCTTTGAACTCCTATTTATAGTAAAACTTATACAGCTGTACATGAGTTGCGAAGTATCGCAACTCATACTCGCAAAATTACTCCATCCTCGCAAAACTTCTTATTTCTCCGCGCTTCTTCTATCATCGTATCACTTTGTAATTCTTTTCTCCTTTATTTATTACGATACTCGTGAACTATTATCTTGCGATATTCAGTACCTACATCTTGCCTCTTCTCATGTCAATTCTACGAAGAATAAATGTCATGAGAATCCCTATTCTCGTAAATTTAGTGTAGTTATTACCACCCTTCAGGTTCGCAACACGTCTTTTTACTTTTCCCTTATCTTTCTGACACATTTCTTCGTAACCGTTCTTTTCAACCGTTCACGCTTACTCGTATTAATGAGTTTTTATCTTCATCAAACTCTCTTATAAATATTATCCTTTGTTTTTGCTTTTTATTCTCTTATTCATCTTCTTCACCACTTCTGCCTCTGCAATCTTTTTTCCTTTCTATTTTCCCTCTTATATTCAATGGCACCAAAGAAGAAAACTATTGAACAAATTAATGCGGAACTTGCTGATAGAGACCTTATTCTTTCTGAGATTGAAGGTTATGATAATAAATCTTCTCTCTGTGTGAAGCTCTTTACCAACTATGTTTGGGATGATCAGAAAATTTTAATCTCACGAGCTCAAATCCTCGCAGGTCTTCCTCTTCCTCTTTATGATGTTAACTTTCCTTTATTCTACGAAATTATTTCCCACCCCAATTTTTCTTGTGCTATTTACCAATTGACTGGTGATTGTATTCTCCTCTTAGTTGAATTCTCAAATCGTGCCGCTTTTGGGAAATCTTTGTATTCAGTTGATCTTAGGAAACCTGGATTTGAAAATATAGAAATTGTTCCTGCGAATTATACAGTTGAGGGTTTCTTCAAGAATTACACACTAATTCCTACGAGGAAAGAAGATAATCGTTGGGGTGTTCGTCTTCATCGTAAAGCTAATATCGCAGCAGATGATCTTCTCATGCACGATATTGATTATGCTTCAGGAAATAATAAGACACCTCGTCGTTCTAATGATGAAGATTGGTATAAGTACCCTTTAATGTTATCAGGTTCTTATATTACTGAGATAGTAGAACTTCCTGCGAACCTTCGTAACCGCTATTATCAACCTTGGGTTTTTAGAAATGTATGTACTTCCACATCCTTATCTTTTTGTTATCCTTTAATTTAAAATGAGGTAAGAAACACTCTTGTATTTTTCTAAACAATATATTGTTGCCTCTGTTTCTTATCCTTATTTGAATTTACAGGTTCCACTTCTTCCTGAGATTGCTGCGAGTGAAAATAAGAGTTCTACTTCATCTAAAAGGCTTACTGCAAGGCAACAAACTCTTCGTTCTGCGAAGGTCTCCCAAGCTTCTGGTAGTCAAGATGATGCTCTTCGCAAAGGAAAAATAAAACTTCAAGATGTTGTTTACGAAAGGAGGAAAAAGAAGATACTCTCAACCAAATCTCATTCCAATGTAATTTCTTCTAATGAGAACATTGAGGAAGATCTTGGTGATGAAGATGATAAATATCCTGAGAAGGACTTTAGTTCTAATTCCGATACCCTTTCTGACAAAGGAGATGATGATAATGATGTTGATGAAGGTGGAAATGAAGATTATAGTATCCCAGAAACTTTTGCCTCATCAATGGTTGGCATCTTTGAGGCTTTCCTCCATTCTTCTCGTGGATTAGGAAATTCTCCTACAGCGAATGCTCGCAAACTTATTGCGAAGGCTTGTAAAGTTCCTACCGTAATTGATAATAAATCCCTCAAAGGAATTTCAAGATTCGTCTCTCCTGCTTCATTATATGCTTTAGGTAGCATGGTAAGTTTCTTCTCTATTCCTTGTTTATTTCCCTTATTTTGTTGATTTCTAACCCCTTTTTTCTTGTTTAGGTTGGAAGAGTTAGTTGTGCAAATTGCCGATTGGGAAAGACGTCATTCTATTGCTGAGAAGAAAACTTTGAATCGTTGTAAGAAGTTAGAGGTTGAAAATTCAAGTCTCCGTCAGAAAATAGAAGATCTAAATATTGATAACGCAGAATTAATATCTCGTCACGAATATAATTCACAATCTGCGAGCATCGCAATTGATAATTCTTCTCTTCTTGAGGAGAATAATCAATTAAAGCTTGAAAATTCTTCTCTTCGTAATGATAAGAAGCAACTAGAAGGTAAATTCTTTGCGATGGTAATTATTTTGGTTACTTTTCCTTCGTAATTTGCTAACCAATTCCTTAATTTCTCTCCTTGCTGCACAAAATTATGCGAAGATGAATAATGATCTGGAAACTCTCCTTGCTAATCGTAATAAGAAAATTTCTGACTTGAGATCTCAACTTCTAATTTCCAAGCATAACCATAGTTTATATGTCAAGCGTTTTCGAGCTAAGATGACTCGCAAGATTTTCGAAGATAATGAAATTCCTCTCAAGAAGTACCATACGCTCCTTTCTGAAGAAATTCCTGAAGATACTCCATATCTGGAAATCTCTGAAAGTGAAGTTGAAGATGATAGTGAAGTTGAAGAAGAAGATCATTTTGATGGGAACAAATCTCCTGAAGAATAACTTCGTTCTTTTTTTTTTTTTTTGTATATCTGTTCTGTAACTTTTCAATACAACACTTTCTTCTTGATTGTGCTTTTAATCAATCCAACAATTTATTTTTCAAAGCTTAATTTGAATTAATCTTTCTTTGATGTTTATTTCCCTTATTCGCATAACTTGATCATATGGAGAGAAATAATATATCTTAAAGACTTAGCTTAGTATTCCCTTTCCCCTTATTATTTCTTTTCAAATGATCAACTATCGCTGGAAGTATTAGAATATCCTTCTGAATTTATCTTACGAATTTTCTTCTTATTGTGATTATGAATAAAAAATCCTCCCTTCAAGTATAAGAAATATAAGCCTTTTGCTTTTTACGGAATGTTGCGAAGTAAATAATAAATCTCCCCTTGAAGTATAGAAAGTATGAAGTATACAAAATATGAAATACCCTTAAGAAGTATAAGAAGTATTAGCAGCATTCAATTTATGAAGAATTGCCCAATATATGAAGAAGTATAAAAATTATTACTCATTGTATGAAGAAGTATAATAAGTACTTAACCTTCGCAAAATTAAATATCCGTTGAAGAAGTATAATAAATATGAGATATTCTTGAAGAATTATAAGAAGTATTCCACTTTTTGTAGAAATATTCAATATATGGAGAAGTATAAGAAGTATGTAATTCTCATAAATTTTTACGAATATGAACTTATCTGTATTTGATTGCTATCAAAATCGCATCTTTTGTTAAGTCTTCATTAAAATTCTTCATTGATGTTGTCTTCTTTGATAGGACTTCTTGAAAAAATTCTTCAATGATATTGACAGAGTTGTCTTCTCTTCAAAATTTCTTGATGTATATTCTTGTAAAATTTCTTCAATGATATTGACGAAGTTATCTTCTTTTCAGATCTTCATAATGTATATTCTTGTATAATTTCTTCAATGATGTTAATGCAATGAATTTCATTAATTTATGTGGTCTTATCATGCCTTCCTAAGTAAAGGTCTTATTTTGCCACCTCTTTTGTAGTAAATTTTTGTATTTGCGATAATATGACAAGTCTGAATATTCTTGCGAACATACAACCTCGTGACATTATCGTCTTGCGATGAAATCGCAGGACGTTCTTACACTTTCATGCAAAAACCCATTGATCTCATCTTAACCTCTTTGTATAGTATTTTAGCCTCTTCAGGAATTGTTGCGACAATATGACAGGCCTAAATATTCTTGCGAACATAAAGCCCCATGACATTTCCGTCTTGCGATGAAATCGCAGGACGTCTCTACACTTTCATGTAGTGACCCATTGATCTCATCTTAACTTCTTTATTATGTTCTGCGAGTTCTTTATTCTTTTCTTTCTTTCTTTTTTTCTTTTTTTTTTTTTTTAAAAGGCTCGCAGAACTTCATTTGTTGCACAAATATGACAAGCCTTTATGTTTTCGCAAACAAGAAGCCTCGTGACATTTGCGTCTTATAGCACTTATCAGCTCCCTAATGGAGGGTGCTGCCCTTTATCTTCCCCCTGATTGCCCCTTCAAGGAAGCGTACATCGACCATACAAGGTTAGCTCTTCCCATCTGGTTCTGCCAACAACCATCTTTTGATCGCAACCTCTTATCCTTTTTGCCTATAGGGCTTATAGTTACGATGTTGCACCCTATGGGGTATCTTTGGGCCAAGTGCATCATTTGCCAAGACTTTTCAAAAATGACAGATGTGGTTCAACCTCACCCGGCACTCTTGACTCAACCGTGTACCTCGGCGCCTTGATCGTTTTCTGCACTTCTTGGGAAAGACAGTATGCCTTAGTCGCCCAACCTAAATCCTCTTACACCGCATTTTATATTGCGTAATGTCGTTAGATTAGGTGAGAATCCAAGGTGTCTAACCCGGATAGGTACCCCATTATTGGGTTGTACCCCAAATTTTTTACCATGTACTGAGGGCCCTTGGTGGTGTTCCGGTTACCCTTAGACACGTTATAGGTACCCCCTTAAATGACGTACTTTAGGACTTTGCCTCTTACGAATTATAGCTTCACGAACTAGGGTGTACGCCACAAAGGTTTGCCTGTATAAAATTTTCTGCGGCTCTCTTTCTTTTTTGGAGGTTGATCACAGATTGCGGTCTTTTATTCGCAAATTAATGAAATTTTAATCGGAATATAAATTCTGTAAATTCGTAACTTTTCCCAATTTCCTGCGAGTAAACAATATTCGTAAAATTTATCACGAAATAAAAATTTTGTTTTACCACATACCTTATTTCCACGAGTAAACATACTGATTACCTTCTTGTTTTATTATTTTCCTTCTTCTTTCTTCGCAAATCACAATCCCTTATTATCATCGTAAATTTCTTGTATGATTATCATCGTAACTTTATCCTCTTTTTCCTTAATCCTCTGCCATTAAATTTTCACTTCTTTTCACAGCCTTTGCTCTTTTTCTCCAATTTTTCTTCTCAGCAGTTTTTCCTTCGCAAACTTCTACTTCTATATCGTAACATTTATTTCCCTCAGCCCAATCACCCTTGATAATTCCAATACCCTTCATATGAGGAAATTTTATGCACTGATGTAGAGTGGAAGCTACGCCTAGAATTCCATGAAGCCATGGTCTTCCTATCAAAGCATTATATGGTGATTCGACATCAACAACGCAGAACAGAATTTCAGTTCGCATTCCACTCAATGGAATTCGCATGCTCACTTCTCCTTTGGGCTTGTTGGCAGTTCCATTAAAACCATAAATTCTATAAGTAGAAGGTATTAAATCTGCATCTTTTCCCCCCATAGTTTTGTAAGCAGAATATAAGAGGATATTGACAGAACTTCCCGTATCAATCAAAATCCTATTAAGACCAATTGATTCTTTCTCCATATCATCTTCGTTTTCCTCCATATTCATGTAGATTGCTAATCTTACTACCAATGGATTATCATGTGCTTCACAACCTTCTGGGATTTCAGTGGCTTCAAAAGAAATTTCACGTTTCTGCCATTCTTCAAGTCGTGAAATTTTTGCGATGTTCATTACTTCCTTTCCTTCGCCATCCCTCGCATATACCCTGCTTAACACATTATCATGAAAATCCTCTATGGTTTTATATGAATGAACAATGGAATTACAGAAAACATTCCTTGCTTTTGACCCCACTTCTATATGTAGGATTTCTTCTCCCTTTTCTTTTGTTGTTTTCTCCCTGCGAGTTATGGCTGGAGCATGTGGTAATTGTTGCGACTGTGTCTGCTTAAGTAAAAATTGATTTAGTTTTCCTTGATCAATCATTCGCAAGATTATCCTCTTGATATTATGGCAATTATTTGTAGAATGTCCATGGAAATGATGATATGATAAAAATTCATGACTTCTTGGACCCATTGGTGGTTCCTTTCCCATGTTCCATGGAGTTGGTATATTCTCTACCAGGATAATTGCTTGCCATATCTTTTCTACACTCGTATTCAAAGGTGGCAACTTTATCTCTTTCCTTACCATTCTTTGACCTCCTTGACCATTGTTATAATTTTGTCTCTGGTTCCCTTGTCCAAAATAATTTTGCCTTTGTCCCCCATAATTTTCTTGTTGTTGATCTAGTCTTGGAATTTGGTTATTTTCTATTCGATTATAGAAATTCTTCTCTCTATCATACTCTTCTTGATCTCTACTGCCCATTGCTACCATCTTTGGCTGGCTATCATTGATTTTCTTCTCTTCTGAAATTTGCGAAGAAGTTTGTGAGGATGTTTGTGAAGTACCTGCTACTACATTGATTATTTTGGGAAGTAAATTTGCTCCTCCCTCTTGATTGCTAGTGTTTGCTACTGGATATGACTCCATATTGTTTTGCTTTTCCTCTAATGTAATGTATTCTTCTTGCAATTCTCGTAACTCTGTCATCATTATGGAATTCTTTCTTCTGAAGATTTGAACATACAATTGTTCAGTCGCGAACATCGCATTTATGAAGGACAGAATCAAGTATCTCTCATCCACACGCCCTGCCATATCACTGCACATAGTCTTCCATCGTCTTACCAAATGCTTCAAACTTTCACCCACTCTTTGTTTTAAACCAAATACATCTTCAATACCTAGCCGTGAAGAGTGATTTGTGATATATGCTCTGAGGAAAGTTGCTTGCAAATGACTGAATGATGTAATAGTGTTCTTAGGGAGTCCTTCGAACCACTTTAAAGCTTCCCCTGTTAAACTTGATGCGAAGTACTTGCATAACACAACATCATGATTCTCTCATTGTAACATGCATCTTATGTATGCTTTAATGTGCTGAATAGCACATGAAGTCCCATCAAAGATACTGGTAAGTGTGGGCAAATTGCATTTTGGTGGAATTCCTCCCAATTGTACTTCTCTAGCAAATGGAGTCCTCGCACTTCTTCTATTGCTTCATCTAATTGCCTTCTATCTCCTCCTCTTCTATTGTTTATCATCCCTCTCATTTCTGCTAATTCTCGAAAGATTCGTGCATTTGCCTCAGAATTCTCATCCATTGGTCTTTTTAATGCAACTTCTCTTCTTCTACGTTTTTGCGCTTCCTCCCTTGCGATCCTTCGCATTCTATCATATTCTTCATTAATGTTTTCATTTGCATAATTTTGCAAATATCTTCTTTCTAAATTATCATAATTGTTCAGTTGCATAGCATCTTGGAATTCTTGTTCTTCCCTTTCTATTCTTCTCATTCTTCTCATGCGAATATCGGGAATTTCTTCTTCTTCATTTCTCCTTCTTCTGTGACTTATTTCTTCTTGATTTACTTGTACTCTGATTCGAGAATTTGGTTCATTCCTTTCCACTTCTGTTTGTTGATTTACAATTCTTCTCTTAATTCTTTCATACTCAACATTTTGTTTGTTACGAACTTCTTCATGTCTTCTTACTCCATTATCGTGATTGTTTTGATGTATTGCTTGTTGTCTCTCAGTTTCTTCCATAAGTTGATGTTCTTCCTCTCGATTCTAATTGTTTTCTCTAGGATTTGGTCTTGTTCGTAAATTCTCCATGCTTTGTTCATGGTTTGGTATTAAAATGAAACGATTCTCTTGATTTCTTTCACTTTGATTCTGCTCTTGTTCTTGCATATTATTTTCATTATTGATTATCGATGAATTTTGTCCTTCTCTTTCTGTTCTAACATTTGATCTTGCAACACTTTGAGATTTCCTCCTTTGTAACATCTCATTTTCCATCCTCAATTCTTGATTTTGTCTTGTTAATTTGGCACATTCTTCAGCTTCGATCATTCGTTCTTTTTGGATTCCTTGTCTCAATGTTTCTAACATCTCCCTTTCTCTTTCAAGAATTGTTCCTCCCATCAACCTCCCATTTTCTCTGATTTGTGGTTCTCTATCTTCTTCTTCTGGTGTATTAGTTCTCCAAGTGTGTATACTCACTTGATCATGATCTCCTACTTGTTGAGCTTGATTTCTTCGATTACTCCTTCTCCTAATAGGTTCTCCTGTTATATTTGCTTCTCCTCCTGCTAATCTTACACTTCTTCTTACTTCAGTTAATGATTCTGATGTGTTTCTTCTTCTTGTCATTTTTCTGGTACAAGAATTCTTCAAATCCCTGTTTATAGCGCCAATTATGTAGTTGCAGAATAACCTACAACTACACCCTCAATAGAATTAGTAAAAACTCAAGAAGTTCTTGATGATGAATAACAATTTTCTTATTAATGTTCTCAATTGATTACAAAGAAGTATCTAAATGGAACTAGAATAGTTACAACTTTCTCTATTCTCTTTCCTAAGATATTTTCTAACACTCACTAAAAGAACCTCCCGAATTTTACCTTTGAACTCCTATTTATAGTAAAACTTATACAGTTGTACATGAGTTGCGAAGTATCGCAACTCATACTCGCAAAATTACTCCATCCTCGCAAAATTTCTTATTTCTCCGCGCTTCTTCTATCATCGTATCACTTTATAATTATTTTCTCCTTTATTTATTACGATACTCGTGAACTATTATCTTGCAATATTCAGTACCTACAATAACACAGCAACACCAGTAATTCCTTCTACTCTGGCAATTCAGCTCAAGCACAAAGCAACACCCCTCGAGCCATCTCAGAGCACCAACTGCTACCTCAGTTCCAATTCAACAACAACTACCCATAAACAACCATAGCACCTTTACAGGATTCAAATTCCACCTGCAGTTACAAGAAATCCTACAGCTTCATAATCGATCCAATGCCACCGCAATGCCCACACGTTAGTGCACTTCATGCCTGCATTGACCTGGTACTATTCACTGCAATAATACCATCTCTGAGTCCTCCATTTATGACTTCTCATGTAGCATCATACCTGTAACCTTAGCAAGCCATATACCACCAATGCAACTGCCAATCACTGCCTCCAACTCAATTTACTTCCTCCTAGCCCAGACTCAAACCTGCAATACTCTCAACAACATCACATAACCACTTAAACTCAGCTGCAATATCACCCTCATTTCAGTTGCAGTTGCATTTTGTTCAATACAATTTCATGACCACAACAGCCAAAGCCCCTGCAATTTTGACTAGTCCGCATAGCAAACATCCAGTACAAACACCACCAAATCCATTTGAGATGCTCCATTGTGAACTGCGAGCCTTAGCGACAACAATACTCCTTTGTCATAACCGCAACTGCCATCTCAAATACAGTAGCATCTTAACCTTCTCTGGCCAGCACAGTAAATCCCAGCTCAGGCCATAAACACAGTATAAAATCACCACCATTTCATTAACTTCTCATCACTTGAGCAATCTCTTCTCAGCTCTTACACAACCACAATCAAATTCATTACTCCAGTAAACTCCTTCAACTGGGTCATACACATGCTCATCAACAACATCAATTCTACCCTATAATACCAGCTCCACCTATTGCAATACAGCCTAACTCTGCCTTGAGAACCACAGCTCCAAAAACCCTTGAATTTCATCTCTATTTGCAGTTGCAACATCACCAACTCAATGCAGGTAACAACTACCTTCTTTACTCATCTTCAATTGCGGCTGCATCAATTTATATCAACAGCTTCTTCTCTTCTTTATTCTCTCCAACCCATTGCCAACTCCCATGATAATCAACAACATACACATCTTGTCTGCAATCCTACAAGAACTGCATCCAACAGCAGCAATTCTCGGATACACTTCATCCACCAGAACCACACAACATCACCAGTTCAATTATCATCTCCATATCCATGTTCCATAGACTCAACTCTTCCCCTTTATAACTTCACAACCTGAAATACTCAGATTCAGGAACTTAACAGCAACACCCATTATCTCTTCTTCCTTTAAGAACCCTAATTTCATCTCTCAGCTCACCTTCACTCCCTGTTCTTGATTCACTGCAATTTAATGGTAGCATCAAACCCTAAATCGACATTCTATTCTCCTCTGAGTAACATCCTCATCTTCTTAGGAAGCCTTCACATCCACAGTTCTTTGATTCAAGTTCAACAACAACATCATCTAAATTTCAAACAACTCGAATCGCCGTTTCTAAATTTCTGCTCTCTCTCTCTCTCTCTCTCAATTTTAGTGAAGGAAATAATGAGAAGATACTCCTCTCTGAATTTTAGGTATTGTGTAAGAATGGGTTGGATATAACCACTCATAAGTAAAAGATAAGGGGTAACCAAAAATGATTTATGCACCCCTTAAGTATATGTTGGCACCATGATGCCGGTCCGTTGCTTCTCTAGACTAAGATGTCGTGGCAGTCTCATATTATCGGCTCGGCTATGCTTCGCGCCTAGTAAAACTCGCATATGAATTGACCTCTTTGCCCTTTTTCGCTCCAAATGAAAGCTTTTTCCTTCTTTTTCCCCCAAGTGTTCCATTGCACCTAAGAACTCAAAACTAAACATAAGATACATATTTTACAAAATAAATAGCAAAGAAAGTATAAATACTAGATATAAAATTAGGTGTTTTACAACACCTATCAAATTCCCCCACACTTAGACTTTGCTAGTCCTCGAGCAAATGAAATAAAACTTATTCTAAAGGATACATACAATTCCCGTGAGCGTTTACTAAAAGAAAATACCCACAAAACCTCCATTTCCAACTTACAAGTTCTCCGAAATGATAGTATCCAACGCGCTAAGAAGACATAGAGATTCTGCACACTAGTCATAATAAGTTAGACACATAAATGAACACAATCTCATTCTTAAAAGTTGAGAGAGAAATAACCATCCCTTATCGAAAGAAATTCGGGTTCGGAGTGATCAAAAGTCTTGACTCTGCCTCACAAGAAAGGGTTTTATGAAATTGCACTCAATAATAAACAGCTCTTTATGGGTCACACATGTGTCCAGGTAGGAATGAAGAGAGAATCATGTGACACGTTGAATAGTAGAAAGGAAAACCATCTGAAGTGTTTTGAAAAACCACATCTTTTATACATTTTGAAAACCCTTTTTTTCTGACGATCTCTTAGAAAGGAAATCAACCACTTAAAGAAGGTGGGAATATGCTTACTTACCTCGTTATCCGTTCGGCGTGCAGCTAGCACCACTCTCACAGCATCCATAGAAACGTCTTCAGTCTTCAATCTTTGTCTTCGTCTTCAACTGTCGATGATATCTCTTGAACTGCGTAGAATCTTGACAATGTGATTCTTTCCTCTTATTCCTTGTTGCTTGAAACTTCACTGTAGATATTTCTTCGTCCGTTGGCTTATTGAATGAATACAAAACCAAAATATGAACTAAACAAACCAAAATATGATGCAATGAATTTTTTATTTTTATTTTTTAAGCATTAAATACAAAATGAAAACAAACAAAAATAAAAACTAATGATGATCCTAAATAACTTTTCTCTTGTCTTTTTTTTTTTTTTGAGACGAGAATATAATACAAATAAAAATGCAAGTACAAATGCCATGGTGTGAGTACTTTACCGCTTGATTATTCACAACTTGTATGTCTCGATATCATAAACTTCTTGAATTCTCATCTTTATAATCTTCACTCTTGTACAATAGTCTTCAACTTATAAAACATTCTGCTCCTTGTCTTGTTGCTATACTTGAATCTGAAATCTGCTCATTTTTGTACCGTTGCTTGTAAACTTAGAACGTCTTCAACTTTCCTTCGAACTTGTGATGCTTCCCTTGTTGATGATGATGGTGTGTCTATGGACCTGTTGGTGTAGAGAGAGATAAAGTGGATGGTGCTAACTGCGAACAAGATTACAAGTGGTATGTAAGTTAGCAATTCGATGTCACCATTCATGATTGATAAAATAACACTCAAGAGATCAAAATAGTGCTTCTATTGGTGGGAGGTTGGGTAGCTCACCATTCTACCCGGAGTTTACGTACGGTGACACACACTCTAAAAGCACATATTTAGACAGGTACAAAGAAGTGAAGGTCGGTGCCTCTCATGATGTAACATGGGTAGTCTCCACTATAGGGGACCACTACTCTACTACCGAATTCAGTCCTCACCATATTTGCCACTGGCATGGTTAAATCTAACTTTAACTCTCATACAAGTAAGAAACCCGATCATGTTCTCTGTCATCTCTATGTTCAGTCACTCTTATGAGAATCTCGATGTAATCTTAGCGACATGGATACTATGTGACTCTAAACTAACTACAAGCTGGAGTTTTTCATGCACTAATTTACACAAAAATTGAAAAATTTGAAAAATTTACAATGCAAATGCTTAACCACTCCCCCACACTTAAACTTTACATTGTCCTCAATGTAAATTGAATCATCCAAAGTGAGTTAAGGTGGGAAATTATGCATGACAAATGACAAGAAATCAGAAAAATAAAATCAATATAATACAAGAAAAAGCTAAAAACAAAACAAGAAAATGAAAATAAGACAAGAGATACTCATCCTATGGGTTGCCTCCCATTTAGCGCTTGGTTTAAAGTCGTCAGCCCGACTATCTCCTTGCTTTCTACGACTCCTCCAGAGGGAGTGCGTCCACAAAATTAGCTCCTTCCACCACTTCGGAAGTGAAATTCTCATAATATGGTTTCAAATGGTGCCCATTAACTTTAAGTTCCTTTCCTGTAGCTATGCTACGAATTTCTACTGCACCATGAGAAAACACATTAGTAACAATGAAAGGTCCGATCCAACGTGACCTTAGTTTACCCGGAAATAAATGCAAGTGAGAATTAAATAAAAGCACTTTCTGCCCAACACAAAATTGTTTTCTAGAAATCATAGTATCATGAAAGGCCTTCGTTTTCTCCTTGTAAATGTGAGAGGTTTCAAATGCATCATTGCGAAGCTCCTCTATCTTTTGGAGTTGTAACTTCCTTTGATTTCCATCCCCATCCATCTCCATATTGCATTGCTTAATCTCCCAAAACGCTTTATGTTCAATCTCCACGGGTAAGTGACAAGGTTTACCATACACAAGCCTAAAGGGAGACATCCCAATAGGTGTCTTGTATGCGGTTCTATAAGCCCATAAAGCATCATTTAGCCACATGCTCCAATCCTTCCTTGTTGGATTTACTGTATTTTCTAGAATTGACTTCACCTCTCGGTTAGACACCTCGGCTTGTCCATTTGTTTGGGGATGATAAGGTGTTGCAACCTTATGTGACACATTGTACTTCTTCAACAAGCTTTGCAAAGTCCTGTTGTTAAAGTGAGAACCCCCATCGCTAATTATGGCTCTTGGAATTCCAAACCTTGCAAAAATGTTAGCTTGCACAAAATCTGAAACAACCTTGGAATCATTAGTAGGGGTGGCCTTAGCTTCCACCCATTTAGAGACATAATCAACAGCAAGTAAGATGTAATAATTCCCATGAGAGTTGACAAAAGGACCAATAAATCAATACCCCATACATCAAAAACTTCAATAAATTGAATAAAGGTTTGTGGTATTTGATTTCGGGCACCTAGATTGCCTGTTCTTTGGCACCTATCACAAGTTGTGCAAAATATATGTGCATCCTTAAACAAGGTTGGCCAATAGAAACCGCTTTCAAGTACCTTGTGAGCGGTTCTTTTACTTCCAAAATGTCCTCCGCAAGCATAAGAGTGATAAAATGACAAGATAGAATTAAACTCAGATTCGGGAACGCTCCTTCTCATTACTTGGTCGCTGCCATGTTTCCATAAGTATGGATCATCCCATACATATTGGATCCCTAACCTCTTTAGTTTGTCCCTCTCAGCACGAGACAAGTTCTTTGGGATTTGTTTAGTTACCAAGTAATTCACAATGTCAGCATACCATGGTTCTCCAACGGCAATTGAGAATAGTTGCTCATCCTGGAAACTTTCACGCAATGGGATAGCTTCCTTGTCCACAGCAAGACGGCTCAAGTGATCCGCAACGGTGTTCTCAATTCCTTTCTTATCTTTGATTTCAATATCAAACTCTTGCAAGAGTAAAATCCAGCGTATGATCCTTGGTTTCGCTTCTTTCTTCATTAGCAAGTACCTAAGAGCTGCATGATTAGAATAAACAACAACTTTTGTACCAATTAGATAAGAGCTAAATTTCTCCAATGCAAATACAATAGCTAAAAACTCTTTTTCAGTGGTTGTGTAGTTTTGTTGAGCCTCATTTAACGTTCTAGAAGCATAAGAAATGGCATGAGGTATCTTCCCCACATGCTTCCCAAGCACCGCACCAATCGCGTAGTCACTAGCATCACACATGAGCTCAAAAGGCTTGCTCCAATCCGGTGGTTTAATGATAGGGGCTGAAATCAAAAGTTCTTTCAAACGATTGAATGCCACCATACACTTCTCATCAAAGTTAAAAACCACATATTTTTGCAATAAGTTGCAAAGTGGTGATGTTATCTTGGAGAAATCCTTGATAAACCTACGATAGAAACCTGCATGACCAAGAAAAGAGCGTATCTCCCTCACCGTAGTGGGAGGGGTTAGAACACGAATAAGGTCTATCTTAGATTTATCAACTTCCAATCCCTTAGAAAATATAATATGGCCTAAAACTATGCCATGAGTTACCATAAAATGGCACTTCTCCCAATTAAGCACAAGGTTTGTTTCAACACAGCGTTCAAGGATAAGAGACAAGTTGTTCAAGCAAAGGTCAAATGAATCACCAAAGACACTAAAGTCATCCATAAACACTTCAATGATATTTTCAACATACTCGGAAAAGATACTTACCATACACCTTTGAAAGGTAGCTGGAGCATTGCATAAGCCAAAAGGCATCCTTCTATAAGAAAAAGTGACGAAAGGACAAGTGAAAGTGGTTTTCTCTTGGTCCTCCGGTGCTATCACAATCTGATTGTACCCTGAATAACCATCAAGGAAACAATAATAAGCATGTCCAGCTAAACGTTCAAGCATTTGATCAATAAAAGGTAAAGGAAAATGATCCTTCCTAGTAGTGGCATTCAACTTTCTATAATCAATACAAACCCTCCAACCGGTTTGCACACGAGTTGGGACAAGTTCGTTCTCATCATTCTCTACCACCGTTACCCCTGATTTCTTTGGTACAACTTGTACCGGGCTTACCCACTTGCTATCGGATATGGGGTAGATAACACCCACTTCCAAAAGCTTGAGTATCTCCTTTTTCACAACTTCCATCATGGGAGGGTTCAAACGACGTTGTGCTTCCCTTGTAGGCTTTGCATCGTCCTCCAAATGAATCTTATGCATGCAAACGGCAGGGATTATACCCTTGATATCGGAGATTATCCATCCTATGGACGTCTTGTGCTTCCTTAGCACACTTAGAAGTTTTTGCTCCTGTAATTCACTAAGCTCGTTAGAAACAATCACAGGTAACTCTTCATTGTCACCCAAGTACAAGTACTTTAAGTGACTTGTAAGAGGTTTCAATTCCAACTTTGGAGATTTAACAATAGAAGGTAAAAGCTTTTCATCACTGCATGGTAAAGAAATAAAAGAGATATTATGAGTTTCCGGACATCCTTGTAGTGAGTTGAGATCACCAAGGGCTTCCTTAACTTCGTTACCACACTCTACTCCATCATCCATGGATTAGTTAACACAGTTTCCAAAGCATCATCACCATTCAATTCAAACATTTTTTACGCCAATGCATCCATAACATCAACGGAGAAACAAGAGTGGACATCACTAAGATATCTCATCGTCTCGAAAATGTTGAAACGTATTATTTCTCCGTCAAACTCCATAGTCAACGTTCCCTTATCCACATCAATAATGGTTTTAGCCATTTTCATGAAGGGACGTCCAAGTAACAATGGAAGAGATGAGTCCGGTGCACCTTCATCCATCTCTAACACACAAAAGTCAGCAGGGAATACAAGTTGATTAACCTGCACAAGAACATCCTCAACAATACCCATTGGGTAAACATTAGAGCGATCGTCTAATTGCAACACAATTTCAGCCTTTTTCAAAGGACCTAGATTAAGTGAATTATACATGGATGCCGGCATAACATTAACGGATGCACCTAAGTCTAACATTGCTTTGTCAAAAGTGGTGTTACCAATTGTGACGGGAATGTCAAAGCTACCGGGATCCTTACATTTCAGTGGGAGTTTGTGTTGTAATATTTCCGAAGCATTCTCCCCCACACTTAGTACTTCATTTCCCTTAAGCCTTTGCTTGTTGGCACACAAGTCCTTCAACACTTTTGCATACTTGGGAACTTGCTTGATTGCATCAATGAGTGGTATATTCACATGAATCTTCTTGAGAACGTCTAAAATCTTATTTTCTAGTTCCGCCTTCTTAGAACTTGCAAATCTGCGAGGAAAAGGTATAAGAGGAACATAAGTAGGAATAGGAGTTTTAGAGTTAGGAATAGGTACCTCGGGTGTTTGGGGAATTTCATCCCTCTATTCCTCCAAAACCGGCTCCTTTGGAACTTCCTCTTCACCCAAATCAGCAACTTTGGGTTGCTCAAGTTGTGTGCCACTTCTCAACATAATAGCATTGACACCCTCCTTTGAGTTGATAGGTTGAGAAGGGAGTCTCCCACTATTTTATGCCTTTAATTTGTTGATATCAATCGCCATGGAGCCCACTTGAGTCTGCAAATCCTTAATCGCACTCTTGGTTTCTTGTTGGCTCTCCTTGAACATGGTAGAAATACCTTGCATCATTGTTTGCAACTTTGCATCAATATCAGAACCTTGGTTTTGAACAGGTTGTTGTGGTTGCTGAAATTGCTGTTGTTGTTGTTGAAATTGTTGTTGTTGCGGTTGAAATTGTTGTTGAGGTTGAAATTGTTGTTGTTGTTGCGGTTGAAATCCACTCAGACGGTTGAAGGTAGGTTGTTGAACCGCACCTTGCTTGTTGGCATAGCTGAAGTTTGGATGATCTCTCCATCCCGGATTGTAGGTGTTGGAATAGGGATCATAACTTCTTTGTGGGTTTGGAAAAACCGCATTAGCTTGCTCCAACTCTTCACCATATGAAGGTAATATAACCGCAGCCATATTTTGCATCATTTGCTCTATATTGTCCATCCTTTGATCACGGTGTGATGATGATGAATCACTAACTTCATGCACTCCCCTAATCATTGGTTCACCTCTTGTGTAGAATTATTGTGAGTTTGCATCCATGCTTTCAATCAACTCGGCAGCTTGGGCCACCGTCTTGTTCACTAGTGCACCACCACCCGCTGCATCTAGAAGATATCTATCACTTGATTGGAGGCCTTCGTAGAAGTACTGGATTATCATAGCATCGCTGAATTGATGGTGAGGACAGCTTGCCACCAATCTCTTGTATCGCTCCCAACATTCATACAAAGACTCTCCCGCATGTTGCTTTATTCCACAAATCTCTTTGCGAATTTGAGTGGCCTTCGATGCAGGAAAATACCTCTCTAGAAAGATTTTCTTCAACCCGTTCCATGTTGTGACACTTCCGGCAGGCAAACAATACAACCAATCCTTAGCGCTGTCTACCATAGAAAATGGAAAAACTTTCATCATTGCACCATCGGCATCGGTCTCCGCTGGAAGCATAGCCTTGACAATGGTATAGAACTCCATGAGATGCTTGTTTGGATCTTCATTTGCCATACCATGAAACTTTGGAAACTTTCTAAGCAACCCCAGCTTGATCTCAAAAGTTGAGTTTGTTTGGATACACCACCGTTGTGCATCAAGCCTATGAGAAGCCAAATCCTTGAGTGTACGATTTGCGTCTTCCATTGCTTCTTCTTCTTCTTCTTCTTCAACTAGTGGTTCTTCTACAAATGGAACCTCTAGTTCTTCTTCTAGTTGTAACTCTTCTTCCACTTCTAGATGAAGAGATTCGTGTTCTACTTCCAAGACTTGTTCTTCCGTTGTGTCTTGACTTGGTTGGAGTATTATGCCTCTCCGAGTAGCAATCCCGCACCTTGGATAGCTCCAATCCTTAGAATCCAGGGATTAGTACCTGGAAAACTATTCTCGCAAACAAGTAAGAAACAAGACGAGAAACGAAAAGCAAATATGCAAGCAGAAAAATGATAAAAAGAAACTAAAAACTTAATAACAAGCCGTTTGCCTCCCCCGGCAACGGCACCAAAATCTGGTCGATTGTCAGCCGACACAAATATAATTTCACTTTCTTACTTCCTAAAATAAAAATAGTATGCAATAAGAAAGAGTTTGTATCCACAGAGAGGCGTTTGTTGTTATAAAAAATTTCAATTTCCTAGTAACCAAAAGGGGGGGTTTTGATTTATCAAAGCAATAGAAATAAATTGAAAGCAAAGTAAAAATAAAAGTAATCAATAAGGAGAAAGTATTGGTCACGGGATAGTTTCATTCACAAACACATATTTTCATCAATGACTAGAATTGAAATTTAATCTCTCATTTACTAAAAGTCCTAGGATACCTTGATCGCAAGAATACCCCGCTAATTCCCTGATTTCATCACAACCACATTAAAAGATGCATATGTGAATTCTTCCTAGAAAGCAACCTAAAGTGTAAAAGCAAATTAGATTTAACTCCCTAAAAGCAATAAGCTATATGGAATAAGACTAATAAAGGCAATCGAAATGTGTAAAAGCACTAAATCAATTTAACCCAAGTTATGATTCATATGTGACTAGTAGGATATATCTCTACAAGCACTACCCACATTTATGCTACTTAGAATCAGGGATTAACAACGTTTTCGTATTGAAAACCCTAATATAGCTCTAGAAATGAATGCAAATCGGATTGATTTCGGACTCAACCAATCAAACAATCAAATCATATACAATATAAACAATGAATCATAAACAATAAACTTGAGACAAAACTAATGCATTGAATCAGATTTTATTTGTGAAATCCACTTTATATCCCATAACCAATAAAAGGTATTTAGCTACTCATGGTTTTTAGATTCAACATAATTATTATCAAAAATAAAATGAAGAACATGAAAAATAAATGGAAGCAAACCCTAGTCGCTGCTCTTCTCCCAAAAACCCAGTAGAAAGATTGTGATATATGATAAGTCCTCCATGTGGTGTTCTCAAACCCTTTTTATATCACTTCAATTCTGCTCCCGCTCCAAGTAATTCTCTCACAGCCCATTATCCAAGCCCAATCAAAATAGAACCAAGGCCAATCAAAACAGAACCAAGCCCATCTGAGTCAGTTACTGGATCCTTGAGCCAACTCGGCTAACTCGGAAACTGGACGAGTTATGACCGATTCCTGGCTGTTCCAGGCCAAATCATGCCTACTTTGAGTCCTCTTCCTAGCATTCATCTAATTCGAATGAACTGCACCCATACTAAACAACACATAATGAAGTTCACTTCCAATAGCTCTACATGTATCTGCATTGAATTCACTTCCTTACCTTAAATCCTCCAGCCATCGAACCACTGCAACTCTAGTGCGGTTTCAGTCTAGCCCCTACATCACTGTTTCAGGCTCTAAAAATTCTATTCTTCCCATCAAAGGCTGCAAATGCTCACCGCCACCAGATCCATTCAGCTCCACTATACACCCTGCTTGCGTTAAATCAATAGATCCCATGCTTGTGCTCATCACCACTTTGTTGTCGCCACCACTTTGTATCACCAGGTCCAGCTTCAACCTCAACTGCCACTCAAGGATCAATTTCAGCAGCAACTGCATTTACCACCCGACTTGCATCCACACTACAGTATCATCCCATTCTCAGCGTCGTATCCTTCAGCTCTGCCCACCAGAATAACCACCAATTTTATCTCAGTTTGAGCTTCAAATCCATACATTCTTCTCTGCACCTCAATTCCTCCTTGAAACAGCACCGTTTACCCATTCTGTAGCTTTTCTTGTAATTCCAGCAATCTCACTATCTCTCAGAACCTCAAGCACATCACCAATTGTTTCTCTCAAATCCACTACCATTCTTCTTACACCTCTGCAAGTCCTCATCCAGCTCCACATTCCTTATGCCCTTGTTCTCTGCCTTAACACAACTTCATCTCCTGCAAGCTGCAGCATCTCTTGCCATCTTCTGGAGCTCCTCCCTGCAATGTTAATCTAACATAACATAGCAACACCAGTAATTCCTTCTACTCTGGAAATTCAGCTCAAGCACAAAGCAACACCCCTCGAGCCATCTCAGAGCACCAACTGCTACCTCAGTTCCAATTCAACAACAACTACCCATAAACAACCATAGCACCTTTACAGGCTTCAAATTCCACCTGCAGTTACAAGCAATCCTACAGCTTCATAACTGATCCAAAAGCAGCAACACACTGCAATGCCACACAGTCAGTGCACTTCATGCCTGCATTGACCTGGTACTATTCACTGCAATAATACCATCTCTGAGTCCTCCATTTCTGACTTCTCATGTAGCATCATACTTGTAACCTTAGCAAGCCATATACCACCAATGCAACTGCCAATCACTGCCTCCAACTAAATTTACTTCCTCCTAGCCCAGACTCAAACCTGCAATACTCTCAACAGCATCACATAACCACTTAAACTCAGCTGCAATACCACCCTCATTTCAGTTGCAGTTGCATTTTGTTCAATATAATTTCATGACCACAACAGCCAAAGCCCCTGCAATTCTGACAAGTCCGCATAGCAAACATCTAGTACAAACACCACCAAATCCATTTGAGATGATCCATCATGAACTACGAGCCTTAGCGACAATAATACTCCTTTGTCATAACCGCAACTGCCATCTCAAATACATCAGCATCTCAACCTTCTCTGGACAGCACAGTAAATCCCAGCTCAGGACATAAACACAGTATAAAATCACCACCATTTCATTAACTGCTCATCACTTGAGCAATCTCTTCTCAGCTCTTACACAACCACAATCAAATTCATTACTCCAGTAGACTCCTTCAACTGGGTCATACCCATGCTCATCAACAACATCAATTCTGCCCTGCAATACCAGCTCCACCTATTGCAATATAGCCTAACTCTGCCTTGAGAACCACAGCTCCAAAAACCCTTGAATTTCATCTCTATTTGCAGTTGCAACATCACCAACTCAATGCCAGTAACAGCTACCTTCTTTACTCATCTTCAATTGCGGTTGTATCAATTTATATCAACAGCTTCTTCTCTTCTTTATTCTCTCCAACCCATTTCCAACTCCCATGATAATCAACAACATACACATCTTATCTGCAATCCTACAAGAACTGCATCCAACAGCAGCAATTCTCGGATGCACTTCATCCACCAGAACCACACAACATCACCAGTTCAATTATCATCTCCATCTCCATGTTCCACAAACTCAACTCTTCCCCCGTATAACTTCACAACCTAAAATACCCAGATTCAGGAACTTAACAGCAACACCCATTATCTCTTCTTCCTTTAAGAACCCTAATTTCATCTCTCAGCTCACCTTCACTCCCTGTTCTTGATTCACTGCAATTTAATGGTAGCAGCAAACCCTAAATCGACATTCTCTTCTCCTCTGAGTAACATCCTCATCTTCTTAGGAAGCCTTCACATCCACAGTTCTTTGATTCAAGTTCAACAACATCATCTAAATTTCAGACAACTCGAACCGCCGTTTCTAAATTTCTGCTCTCTCTCTCTCAATTTCAGTGAAGGAAATAATGAGAAGATACTCCTCTCTGAATTTTAGGTATTGTGTAAGAATGGGTTGGATATAACCACTCATAAGTAAAAGATAAGGGGTAACCAAAAATGATTTATGCACCCCTTAAGTATATGTTGACACCATGATGCCGGTCTGTTGCTTCTCTAGACTAAGCTGTCGTGGCAGTCTCATATTATCGGCTCGGCTCCGCTTCGCGCCCAGTAAAACATGCATGTGAATTTACCTCTTTGCCCTTTTTCGCTCCAAATGAAAGCTTTTTCCTTCTTTTGCCCCCAAGTGCTCCATTGCACCTAAGAACTCAAAAATAAACATAAGATACATATTTTACAAAATAAATAGAAAAGAAAGTATAAATACTAGATATAAAATTAGGTGTTTTACAACACCTATCACTACGCACCATGGCAAGCTCTAGACGAAGCCTCTCTTCTTCGTTGCCCAGCTGTTCATTCCCCTTAAGACGGTTCTTCAGCTCACTTATCTCCTTATCTCGGGCATAGATAACCATCTCAGCCGCAGCCAGCTCCTCCTCTCTGTGACGAAGATTACTCTCTAACTTAAGAGACTTGGCCTTGAAAAACTGGTACAAGTTATGATTGCAATATTCGCTCCTCATTATCTACGTTCGAGGAAAAGGCACCATGTCAGAGCACCGTGGAATACCCACAGAAAAGAAATATGAAAAACACGACGTACCTCTAGCATTCGCTGGTGAGGATAACCATATTGATATCCATCAGCTATGGACATCATGTCAACAACGGTGGATGGAGGGTCAACCACTATGGTAGCCTCCAGCGACCTCAGATTCTTGTCCCACAACTCCGCAACTTGTTCTTCGGTGGATAACTGCATCATCCTACGAGTATAAGTGTCGGAATCCTTCTCCCCAGCAATCACGAGAGCAGGATTCGGAACAAACATCAAATTTTTCTTCTTCAGCCAAGCAAGAACAACATCGTCGCCTTCCAGCATCAAAGATTGTGGGAAATCATCCGAAGGGGACCTAGTAGAAGATTCCCCAGCGGCGGGAACCTTCCCAGCTGTTGTACTCTTAACAGATCCCTCCCCTCCATAAACAAAGGTCCCAGCATCATCAACATCCGCGGCTATACTACCCGAAGCCTTCCCCTTGCCAGAGGTGTCCAACACATCCCAATCATCGTTTGGGGAAAGTAGAGAAAACTCATCAGCAAGACCCATGGCAGCGCTCACATCAAACCTCTCCCCCGCGGAGCGGACTCGGCCAAAGAAGAATTCTTGAATAGTCTTGTCCCCACCACCATCACCAGCAACAGTGATATTTTCAGCATCATTACCACCAGGGGAACCCTTTGTACCATCAACATCACCACCTTTTCCGTGGGTAGGGGGAGAAGTATCAGTATGCTCCTCTCCATCGGAAAAGTCCTCATCTTCCTCAAAGTCGTCATTAGCAGGACTGGTAACCTCCTCTTGGACCTCTGACTCATCAACAACGAGAGTGGAAGAGCGATTGGGACCAATCTTCCTTTTCTTCACAACCTACTGAACAACAAAGGAAACAAATCAACATTTTTTCTCCTTTACTCAAAAATTGGTTTTTGGTAAAGAAAAAAAAGGGGCAACCAAAGGATCCGCACCTTCACAGTCGCAGAACTCTTCAAAGGAAGAACAATGCCTAAACTTTCTTCTTCATCGCCATCAATGACATCGAAGGCATAATGAAAATTCATACCTTCGAAATTCAGACGCCAAGGGCAGAAATCTCCATAACGTACATGGGGAGACCTCACGGGGAATACTACCAACAGTAGGACGCCACCCATGGGGACCAGGAATCCAACCCCAAGCACACGGACCAATAACCTCGATGACGGTGTCATGCCACTCGTAGTCATGATCGCGCTTAATCCTCTCACGAGGAGGAAAAATCTTCTTGTTAGCAGACCCTTCAGTGCCAGGAACATACTTCAACTTGGCATCACTCACCTCACTTAAAAGATGAACCTCGCCACGGGAAACAACAATGTTGTGAATACCCACACTCCACGGCTTACGATTCCTACTATTAATATAATCCCCGAAGGAATTATTAAAATTCTGGGGAGTATACCATTCCCTCTCAGCCGGATCGGGGGTATAACAAGTCATCATCGTTTCTCCCTTGCTCCGAAGATAGCACTCCTTCAGAGCACTGAGATAATTTCCCGTCAACTGCGACACAGAACGACTGTGGGTATTTGTAGAAGAACCCTCGCGATTATCTAACACGTCGTAGTAGAAAGAATCACCTGACTTGTACAAAGGCAACATGAGACCCGCCTCGAAGGCCCCCACGGTAGTCAATAGATGAAACTCATCGAATTGATAACTCGAGATGAGATCATAAGTAATGTCATCAGCAGGGGCATAGAAATGAACCTCAAAGGCTTGAAGTTCATGCTTCTCCTTGAACATCTCCAGATCAATGTGTTTAAAAGTGACATTTTTCTTACCAACCGGGATGCTCTGTATAATCAATGCAGCGTCTTCCTCATCAGGAGGGTCTTGCACGGAGTCTTTTGAAGGGCTCGTATCCGGGGCCTTCTTTTTAAAGGAACGGTCTTAGGCGGTTCAACCTTTGAGGAAGTACCCCTGATAGACTTTCCGCTGGAAGGTATCACCGGAGGAGGTAGAGGATTCAGTTGAGGCATCGGAGAAGCCATGGAACGAAGAGGAGGAACATCCAAAGCTTCATTTCGAGGAATAGCCTGCGTATTTTTAGGCTCGTCACGTGTGCGGGAAGAAGCGCGGGTAGCAGCGTACCTAGAACCAGGGGGATCCCTCGGAAGATCTCCTTTCCTGGAAGACGAATGTCTATGACCCGAAGAAGATGAAACCCTCTGGGAATGAATATCAGCCTGTGAGGCCCTAGAGCCTCCTAGCGGAGATATGTCATGATCTATGCGGGAAGGAGATCTAGGAGGACTCGGTGGCGGAGTCTAGTAAGGAACCCGTGGATGATCAGCCATATCTACGGATATATGAACAAGTTGTAAGTTCCGCGGAATCACAAATAAATATCAAAAAGCTAAACTTACTAGAAAGTTATCAGAGAGCAGAATAAAAACCCTAACCGAATTACGTCGCCGGGAGAACGTTTTCGACCAAAATAAAGAACAAAGGCAAATATTAACACTAAAACAAAGGCAAGAATGCCCTTTGTATTCTTCATCACTAAAACCAAAAGCACAACAGCAGAAGTCGAACTAATAATCAAGAACAAAAGCCGAAGATCGAACTCTTACCTGTGCCAGGAGCTTCAAACAACGAAAGAACGCGGCCAATAAAGAACGAGCAATAGCAACAGACGAACACAGAGAATCAAGGACTGGTCGTATTCAAGACAGAGCAGCAGCAGGTGGCAGTAGTAGCAGCAGTTAATGGCATCCAAACAAAAATGAAGAATGAAAAACAACAGGAGGAAAGAATGAAGGACCGACAGATTGAAATTTATTTCATATTCTCTCCACCCTTATAAACATCAAAGAAATTTGAAACCGTCCCTTCTCTCAAGGAGGAGTTATTGTATAATGGGAAAATGGGCCCTGAAATCTAGGGGAATTTATTGGGCGAGTGGCAATTATGCGACGGTTTTCCTCTCACTTCAACTGACGCCTTAAGTCAGAAGAAAATGGGAAAATTTTAAGCACATATTTTCACCACTCGCCACGTGTCCTCGGGTAAACACGTGGGGAGCATGTGAATGCAGCCAATAGACACGTACGATCAAGAAGGGGCCCTCATCTAGCAGATCTGACGACTCCAAATCAAGGAGCACCAAGATAAAGCACCACTGCGAAGGACTGGAAACCCCCTCGAGCTCATTTTATCCCATCCCGAGGCAGATCCCAGATCGACGGCTAGAATGAAGCTGACTGACACGGATACGACTGGAGCATAAGACTGTGGTCTGGAGCATGCAGCGGCCCAACCACCTGCATTAAACACCTTGAGAAGCACATGTGTCAGCCAGCCAACGGAAGAAACGACCATGACTCTTCGACAATAATGAAGAAACGATTGGGGAATCGTAAAGACCAAAGAAGCTCCGCGCACTGGCATAAAGCACAAGACGATAAGGTTACAATGACTCCCTCAGTGGACCCCACGTCAGAACCCCTATAAAAAACCCTCCTCACTAAGAGAGAGAGAGGGGTAAGTTGTTTTGAAAGGAAAAAAGAGGAGAGAGAATTAGGAAGTAAGTAGTAACCCTAATCACGCTGCCTCAGTTAAGGCCCCAAAAGTCATTTGACTACGTTTGTAACCAATCCACATATAATGAAACCCCCTTTTCACCCCGTGGATACTTGTCTCACTTTACATTCCTCATTTTGCATTCCACACGTTATATTCAGTTTTATCCCTGATTTGCTTCGCACAACCTGCGGGCTGCTATCTATTTCGTTGTACGAGCATTGTTAGTGATAAACATCCGATAGACAAGGACGAGTCCTAATACTCAGAGTCGATGAACCGGTATAATCTCTTCGTTTTACGCATATTATATCTAATATGTGGATTCCAATGTGTGCGAACATTGTTTGTGAACATGTTGATACTGATCGTGATTTATGTGTTTAGACCATTCGTTTCTCCTAGCGTCGCCCCTTTTTTCTTCCCACATGCACGCTATACACCAAAGGGATGTCCTTCTGCAACCTTGACCATAAACATAAAAATAATCTCTAGTTCTCTACTAATACATTTTCTTTCTCATGGTCACTAAGACTAGAATTTAGATCCCCTCTTTTGTTTTTCTTTTTTTACCCATCTACTTTCGTTTTTCTCTGCATATGCAACTACCACATTATTTTTCAATCTTGTTGTTTACTTTTTAATTAGGAAGATGGATCCCTTTTGTTACATAGCACTAATAGTCAAGGAGCTATGTTATTTTACACTTATCAGGACCAACGGCTATCAATTTCCATTACCAACTAATTGCAGCTAATAAAAGAGATAATAGTTGATGATGAATCTAATTATATTATGAGTTTGATTGAAGAGTGTAATTCTTTCGAATATGTAAATATATAATTAGTTATTTTTCTTCTAATTATGCATCTGAAATTGTTAATTGATAGTGACGATTAGGTTAGATCAAAATCGGGAATTGGAGTTATGCCATCTTTATATATCTATCTATTGTTTGAGTAAAATGGTGAATGCTCTAAATTTAATTAAATGAAACTCTACTGATGAAGATTGATTCGGAATTTTGAATGGTTCTATCTATTTTGATTGTATGTTCTTCGTCAATTTCTTGAAATTAACTACTGCAAACACAAACAGTGAACTTTGACGGGTAACCCGCGGGTTGACCCTAGCCCGGCTTGTTTGCTGTTAGGTCTGAGAATGCCAACCCTAACCCGACCTGTTTAAGCAACAAGCCAAGCCGGGTTAGGGTCAATCCGCGGGCCGGGTTATAAATTGACAGCTCTACCTAAGTTAGGTACACTTTTCTGGTGTGTCATGCCAGCAAAGCACTGCCCGTTTTACACCTATACCCCAATTGATGTTATGACACGGTCACCCAATAAAAGAACTAGGTGTCTAGCACGGTTGGACCTTAAAGTTGTTGCAGTCAATATTGGCATCATTCTTATGTCATGGTATCAGTTTTTTTTCCTTCACAACCATATGTGCACCCGTAGGTCTGTAGGGTTCAGCCTAACGAACACCTCAGGTACTTTTAAAAATAAAAAAACATCTAATTATCATGCCTAAGTCCTAACTACCAAATCGACAACAAAATCTGAATGTACATGTAAAGTAACAAATTCGTGCATGTTTATGGGCTAGATTGGAGGTGCTAGATTAGCACATAAGTGTTGCAATTCCAAAAAAAAGTGTAGCAAAAAATTTAACACTAGTTTTCTTTCCTACCAGTTGCTAGCATGTGAAGTAGCATGCTAGATTGATACGCAGAATGATTCAGCGCTAGAAAAACTACCTTTTCGCAGAATGATTCAAATAATGAGGGATTTATTTTTGATCTGACGGCCGAGATTGGTTGCTTTTGAACCATTTAGCGAGCGCAATGATTGATTGGTCGACGTGGATCGCTAATCTAGCGTGCCTAGATTAGCACTCTCATAAGACTTAGGAGGTATTCCTGACTGCTAATCTAGGTGCTAGACTAGCACCCCATAAGACTTAGTCGGATCAGTTCAAGTTTACTAAGCCAAACTGTCAATGTCCATTCCTAACACTTCTTTTGACTTCATTATAGGTACACCCCATGGAATCTGGTCCTGGTCTTTTAGGATGACAGATATTTCCTCCTATATCTTTGGATTTGATTTCTTAATTTATGCATTACACATCAAAATCTATCCATGATTTACCTGAAAGAATGTGTTCTGGATAACGAATTTCCAGGAGCTCTTTGACATGATTGCTAAAGGCGGATACTATAATTGCCAAAGGAGGATACTATTGGATGGGGATAGTGCTCCGGTGGTTACCACTTTAACCAAGTCTCTCCTAGCATGTAGTCCAGACTCCAAAACTGATTCCAAAAAGCGTCTTTAGAATGCAGCACGACTTAATTTGTTTTTAGAGACATCTAAAGCAAGAAAAATGCATCCTATACTGATAGCTTCCTCCAATACACTAATTGATGATGAGAAAAATCAGAATTTGCAATTATTAAGGATCTTTCTTAGAGACATTATGGGGAATACTTGTATTGGTTACGAATCTTACGATTTCTATATTATATATATATGATTTAATTGCTATAGAGATGAAGTGCAATCAGTTCAAAGAAACACAATAAAGACCCATATCATGATTCATGTCATATGTGCGCTATACAAAGTAGTATGGGATTTTGAATATCCATTGTCGGATCTCATCCAGGTGTTTTTCCATTGGCGTCTAGTAACACAGTGGAGAGACAATACCCACAACTCCAATCATGCATTCCCTTCACTGTACGCATAAACCTGAAAGAAATTTTTATAATGCCTTCCGAAATACTGTCTCTACGGCATGGTAGCCATTGGATTTGACACACTGTTACGGCCATGGGATAGCCATCGAGTTTTAGTACCATGTTAAAATTCTGCGGGGATTGATTTACCTCAAAATATACGGAAAATTGGTCATTTATCCAAATATTTTTAAAACATGCCTTTAATGGACGAGTAAAAATTAATATGGGTGAAATGGACACCAAAAAAATAGCAAGAATGAAACTGGATTCATCCTGGCTTAAACTTAAAAAATAGCGAGCATGAAACTGGATGCATTCTGATGTAAATTAAAAATAAGAAAAATATTTAAAAATAGGTAGGATGAAAATCTTTACATCCTGACTATTTTTACATTTTTGTCCATTTAAACAGTATCAAAATCTATATGTCTTTTTCACCCAGAAATTGTTGATTTTGGTCTTTTTAACCAATTTTGTGCAAAATTTATGAACAATTTGCATGAAATGACCTTTTGTATTATATTTAGTGATTATAGACAATTATAACCCGTATTCTCTGAAAATTTTGCAAGAAAAGAAAAAGCTCATCAATTTTGTAAGATGCCTACTAACCAGTGGTGTTAAAATTTTGTAAACATTTTGTGATGAAGACGAACGGGCGAGGTTAAACGATCTACCGAAGTTCTAGGGTGCTCCTAAAAATGCATCAAAATCGTAATAAATGAAGAAGATGATCAAAACAATATCAAGTCTGTTGTGTACACATGTTTTATGAAGTGTCCCAATACTTTCTAGAACAATGAAGTATGTGTACACTTGTCTTATGATGTGTCCCAACATTTTTTAGAACAATGAAGTGTGTCACATGAAGAATAATTTAGTGGCATAACCATTGATTATATTGCCACCTCAAAGGGACATTTGGTATCACCATGTTCTTAATTGATACAAGTGTCTCACCATTTATACTTTTATTTAGCTATAAATAGGCATGTATTGTATGGAGTTTTACTATAAGTGATTAAAAATAAAACAAAAGGAAGAAGTGATTAAGTATTCTCCATTTGTTCCCATATAGCTTAGATTAGTTAATAAGAAATCAGTTTTCTCCATTTGCTTTCATTTGGTAAAGCTTAGATTAGTTTTATTAATAATTCCATAAAACGTTATCAGCGTGAATCTCTCCCGACGCTAGACGGTCAAGCTGCTATTATTCAGCAACTTAAATACAGGAAGTATAGGTAGTTGTTGTTTCTTTGAATACTTTTCTTAAATGGAAAATTTAACTAAACTCGAATTCGCAGGTCTTGATATCTCAGGAAATAATTATATTTCTTGGGTACTTGATGCCGAGCTTCATTTGGAAGCTAAAGGTCTCGGGCATACTATTATGGAAGGAAACAACGCGTCCAGCCAGGACCGCGCTATAGTTATAATTTTCCTTCGCCATCATCTCCATGATGATTTGAAAAGGGAATATTTGACAGTTAAAAACCCACTTACTTTGTGGAACTGTCTGAAAAAATGGTTTGACCACCTGAAGTTGGTCATACTTCCAAAGGCTCGGAATGATTGGTTGAACTTGCGGCTGCAAGATTTTCGATCAGTGGCAGCTTATAACTCTGCCCTGTTTAAAATCACCTCAACACTAAAATTGTGTGGTGAAGATGTCACTGACGAACAAATGTTAGAGAAAACATTTACAACCTTTCAAGCCTCGAATGTGCTCCTGCAGCAGCAATATCGAGAGCGTCAATTTATAGAATATTCTGAGCTAATTTCCTGTTTATTGATTGCAGAGAAGAATAATGAGCTTCTGTTAAAAAACCATGAAGCCCGTCCCGTTGGTACCGTAGCGGTGCCTGAAACACACGCAGCTACGTCTTTTGGACGGGGAAATAATCATGGTAACAAAGGAAAACGTGGGTATGGAAAAAGAAACCAACGTGGGGGCCACAAAAATGAACGGGGAAAGGGTACCCGTTACCAACCGTACCAATGACCGCTGAAAATTGCGGAACCAAAGGAACCGAAGCAAGAAAAGGGGAAGGGTTCTTTTATTCAACCTCCTCAGAAAAATGTTTGCTATCGGTGTGGCTTAACTGATCATTGGCAGCGTACTTGTCGTACGCCAGAACATTTTGTTAGACTCTATCAGGCATCCCTGAAGCGACCTGCCGAAGACATAGAGACAAACTTAATGGAAGCCAGTGCCCCTAGTACCAGTGGTACCCACTTGGATGTATCTGATTATCTCCCCGACCCTGAAGGTGGCGAGCCTAGTCAGTTTTCTTTTGATGAGCTGTAAAATAAATGTTTCCTTCATATGCCCTGTAACATAATTTTGAGTTTCGTGTGTATGTGTGTCTTT
Source organism: Papaver bracteatum (assembly GCA_023529315.1). Taxonomy (NCBI): domain Eukaryota; kingdom Viridiplantae; phylum Streptophyta; class Magnoliopsida; order Ranunculales; family Papaveraceae; genus Papaver; species Papaver bracteatum. The sequence continues at coordinate 113,733 of JAJJWX010002809.1, forward strand.
ATCCTGTAACATATTGAGTTTGTGTGTGTCTTTATTTTTGATGTAATATTAGTATGTGTGTTTTTGGTGTAATATAAATAAATATTTTGGTAGTACTGTTGTTAATTTTCTCTCATCTATTTGTGTTGAAGGATATGGATTCCAGAAGTAATCTATCCAAAATAGATGATGGGAATGTTTGTTTGGTTGACAGTGGAACAACAAACACAATTTTTCGAACCCACAAATACTTTGTAACCTTAAAAAGGTTTAAGGGTAATGTTAGTACCATTTCGGGTTCGAGTAGTCTGATAGATGGCTCCGGAAGAGCATGTATCATTCTACCAGGTGGTACAAAATTAATTATTAAAGACGCCTTATATTCTACCAGATCCCAGAGGAATCTGTTGAGTTTTAAAGATATTCGGCGTAATGGTTACCACCTTGAAACTGCAAATGAGCATAATATGGAGTACTTGTATATTACTTCATATGTATCGTTCCAAAAGCACGTTGTAGAAAGGCTTAAGGCTATATCTTCTGGGTTATATCTTACGAGAATTAGAACAGTCGAATCTCATGATGTCATTAACCAGAAGTTTAATGACCCTGAATTATTCAAGCTTTGGCATGACCGGCTTGGACACCCAGGCTCTACCATGATGAGTAGAATAATACAAAATGCTCATGGACATCCGCTGCAAAACCAGAAGCTTTTATTAAGCAAGGATATGAATTGTGTTGCTTGTTCCCTTGGAAAATTGGTTATAAAACCATCTTTGACCAAAGTTATTATTGAATCACCAACATTCCTACAGAGGATACATGGTGACATTTGTGGGCCTATCCACCCACAGTGTGGGCTATTCCAATACTTTATGGTATTGATAGACGCATCTTCTAGATGGTCTCATGTATGCTTATTATCAACACGTAATGTTGCGTTTGCCAGACTGCTTGCCCAAATTATTCGGTTGCGAGCCCATTTTCCATACTTTCCTATTAAGTCTATACGATTTGATGGCGCTAGTGAATTTACATCAAAGGCTTTTAATACTTATTGCCTTTCAGTTGGTATTGATGTCGAGCATCCTGTTGCACATGTGCACACTCAGAATGGATTGGCTGAGTCTTTTATAAAGCATCTTCAGTTAATTGCTCGACCCATGCTTATGAGGACTAAACTACCAATTTCCGCTTGGGGACATGCTATTTTGCATGCAGCGGATTAGTTCGGCTTCGACCAACTGCTAGCCATCAATACTCCCCTCTACAACTTGTCTTGGGGAAGCAACCCGATATATCACATTTACGTGTTTTTGGTTGTGATGTTTATGTGCCTATTGCACCACCACAATGCATTAAATTCGGTCCACATCGTCGCCTTGGTATTTATGTTGGTTTTGATTCACCATCCATAATAAGGTATCTAGAACCTTTAACAGGTGATATTTTTACAGCTAGATTTGCAGATTGTCATTTTGATGAGACACTTTTCCCACTGTTAGGGGGAGATGGTAAGCCATCAGAGAAACAACGTGAAAGATCTTGGTACACACCAAGTTTGTCTCATCTTGACCCTTGCCCTAATCAATCTGAAGTTGAGGTGCAAAAGATTATACATCTGCAAAATATTGCAAACCAAATGCCTGATGCATTTACTGATATTGGTCGAATTACGAAATCGTATGTGCCTGCAAGAAATGCTCCAGCTCGGATTGATGTACCGAGTAGACAAAATGGGAGCTCAACGGCAAACGAGTCATCAAAGCCACGCCTAAAGCGTGGGCAACCAGTTGGCTCAAAAGATTCTGTCCCTCGAAAAAGGAAGAGCCAATCTGTCTCAATCAAAGATAGTGCTCCTGAAGAGGCTACAAAAGGTGCTCCTGATGAGACTATCAAAGAATGATCCACTTTCTCTGATGAACCTCTTGAAGAGGACAAAGTCTCGGATGAGACACAGGTACCTATAAATGAGGAAATTTCCATAAATTACGCATGCAACAGAGAAGTGTGGGATCGTAATACAGTAATTGTCAATGACATATTTTCATTCTCAGTAGCTACTGAAATCGCCACAGATAATAATGGCATTGAACCACACTCTATAGATGAATGTCGACAAAGAGACAATTGGCCTAAATGGAAAGTGGCAATCCAAGCTGAATTGGAATCTCTCGCTAAACGCAATGTTTTTGGGCGCCAATAAAGACACCAGAAAATGTGAATCATGTGGATTACAAATGGGTGTTTGTGAGAAAGCGTAATGAGAGAAATGAAGGCGTTCGCTATAAAGCATGACTAGTGGCAAAGGGTTTCCTACAGAAACCTGGGATTGACTATGAAGAGACATACTCCCCTGTTATGGATGCAATTACCTTTCGATATTTAATTAGTCTGGCAGTCTCTGAAAGGTTAGACATGCATCTAATGGACGTGGTCACAGCGTATCTATATGGAAAGATTGATACAAATATTTATATGAAACTTCCAGAAGGATTTAAGTTACCTGAAGGGAAACCACGTCATATGTATTCACTAAACCTAAATAGAGCTCTATATGGATTGAAACAATCCGGGCGAATGTGGTATAATCGCCTCAGTGAATACCTAATAAAATAGGGATATGTAAACGATCCTATTTTCCCTTGTGTGTTTATTAAAAAGACAGAATCTGGGATTGCAATAATAGTTGTATATGTAGATGACATTAATCTAATTGGAACTCCTAATGAACTCTCCAAAGCAATTAAGTGCTTAAAGAAGGAGTTCGAGATGAAAGATCTCGGTAAAACAAAATTTTGTCTTGGCCTACAACTTGAGCATTATGAAAGCGGAATTCTTGTCCACCAATCCACTTACACAGAGAAAATCTTGAAGCGTTTTAAGATGGACAAAGCATATCCACTTAGCACCCCAATGATTGTAAGATCTCTTGACCCTAAAAGAGATCCATTTCGTCCTAAAGAGGAGGATGAAGCACTTCTTGGTCCGGAAGTACCATACTTAAGTGCAATTGGGGCTTTGTTATATTTAACTCAATGTACCAGGCCCGACATTTCTTTTGTTGTAAATCTACTAGCCAGATATAGTTCTGCTCCAACAAAACGACACTGGACAGGGGTAAAACAGATTTTTCGTTACCTTTGTGGTACCACTGACATGGGTTTGTTCTACTCGAAAGATTCTTTAGATTTTCCACATATAACAGGGTATACGGATGCTGGATACCTATCGGACCCGCATAAAGGAATCTCTCAGACAGGGTACATTTTTTCCGTTGGCGGTACTACAATCTCATGGAGTTCTTGTAAGCAGAGCATCCCAGCTACTTCCTCGAATCACTCCGAGATAATTGCTCTCCACGAAACAAGTAGAGAATGTGTATGGTTGCGGTCATTAATCGAACACATCAGAAGCTCTTGATGTCTGACTTCCATAACCAATGTGCCAACAACAATTTGTGAAGACAACTCGGCATGCATAGCACAAATGAAAGAAGGCTACATCAAGGGTGATAGAATAAAGCACATTTCACCAAAGTTATTTTATTCTCACCACCTCCAGAAAAACAACGAGATTGATTTTCAGAAGATACAATCCTGTGAGAATTATGCTGATCTATTCACTAAGTCGTTACCAACAAAAGTGTTCGGGAAGCTGGTATATAGAATCGGAATGCGCCACATGTACAAGCAGACAAATTAATGGATGTTTTTATCAGGGGGAGTTTTGGACTATAATGCGTTGTACTCTTTTTCCTTCATTAAGGTTTTGTCCCGCAGGGTTTTCCTTGTCAAGGTTTTAACGAGGCAGCATATGCGTGTCCAACACCATTCTAAGATATTTGTCGTACTCTTTTTCCTTCGTCCGGTTTTTGTCACACTGGGTTTTACCGGCAAGGTTTTAATGAGGCAACATTCTTAAAATGATGGTCCAAGGGGGATTGTTGTGTACACATGTCTTATGAAGTGTCCCAATACTTTCTAGAACAATGAAGTATGTGTACACTTGTCTTATGATGTGTCCCAACATTTTCTAGAACAATGAAGTGTGTCACATGAAGAATAATTTAGTGGCATAACCATTGATTATACTGACACCTCAAAGGGACATTTGGTATCACCATGTTCTTAATTGATACAAGTGTCTCACCATTTATACTTTTATTTAGCTATAAATAGGCATGTATTGTATGGAGTTTTACTATAAGTGATTAAAAAGAAAACAAAAAGAAGAAGTGATTAAGTATTCTCCATTTGTTCCCATATAGCTTAGATTAGTTAATAAGAAATCAGTTTTCTCCATTTGCTTTCATTTGGTAAAGCTTAGATTAGTTTTATTAATAATTCCATAAAAAAGTCAATAATTTCAGCATAAATGCAACTATTTTAACACTCTACTAGTAAGGTATCTACATCCACCAGAACCTAAGTGCAAAACCGCTATGAGATTGGAAAACTCCACAACCTTATCAAGATTATAAACAATTATAAAAGTGTTACTCGCTTACAGCCTAACCGGCAGTAACGCTGAATCATTCTAATCATGCTTGAGAAGAGTTGGAGATAACCTAACTTTTTTGGCAGACTTTTTCCAAAGCGTTTCCTAATTCTTAATATACGTACTGGGGTTATTAGGGTTATTTAACGTTTTGAACTCAGCAAATGTCCAACACCTAGCTTTGGTACGCAACATTTCAAATATTAACGGTTGGTACCCAGATCCATCGTTGACTGTCTAGTAAAACGGTTGACCCGACAGTTTGTTATTCACATAATTAAAATTAAATAATAAATCAATATTACTAACGGCGTTACAAGTGATTACTGAAAAATAAAGGTGACCCAACCAATGAAAAGGATGATCCAACGGCTAAGATAAAATCTCTCAAAAAATAAACCACTCACACCTTTTATACCACCAGTTTGTTCATCTTCTTCTTCTTCTCCTCCTTACACTTTGCACCACACCAACAACCAGTAACACTCACCACCACCGCGATCAAATAAAATCATGTTAAAGCTCATCCCCAATTTTACAAATCGTTGTTTAATTTCAAACTCTCGAAACAATTACTAACCAAATTCAAAGAATATTCAATCCATCTTGTGCACGGACAAATATCCTCACTAAGATCCCCTTTCCAAATTCCTCTTGGGGTTTTTCTCTCAATCGCTCCAGCCAATAATCCCAAACCTAAAACAAATTTGGTTTTTATGATCAATATATTCGACTGCATATTGAGATTCAAAGTAAAAACAATGGCTTCTCATCGATCCTTGATCAGTGTATACGATAATGCCTTCAATTTCTCCCAAATTCGTTCGGCCTTTACAACATCACATCTTGAAATCTCAATTGATGATAAGAACAGAAGAGCAGTGGCTAAAGTTAATATACACAATGAAAAATTAAACTAGAACCCAATATCAAACATAGGTGGAAAAACAAAACTAAACACTAAATGAAGGGAAGATGATAAGAAAAATGACGGTGGAGCCTCTATAGAATGATTATGACTGGCTGGCACTACCAGCAGCAAAAAAACAAAAACACAGAGAGAAACTAAATTATATATATATTTTCAGGAGAAAATACTCTAATGTGGTTAAAAGCTGTATCAAGCTCGAATTCTAGAGTTTCTGACTGATAGGTGTCTTAAACACCTATATATTTATCTATTGTTTATGCTTTCTTTGCTTAGTTTTCTTGTAAAATATGTATCTTATGTTCTTCTTTTGAGTATTTAGGTACTTTGGAGTCACTTGGAACTAAAGAAGAAGAAACATGGCAAAAGTCTCATCTCATGTGCAAATACTTTTGGAGGCGGATTATTTCTCACAATTTACTTTTATGTCTTCATCTCTATCTGAAAAGTTTGTCAGCTTTAGTGATGCGATTTTTGTCTGAAAAGCATGACAACTTTAGTGATGAAGATACATTTAAGGAAAGAAGTGGATTTGAGAAATAAAAGACGCTGCTGTTGGTGAAAGAACTCAAAGAAGGGCGAAAGGGCCATGCCAATAAACTGGTCACCGAAGACGTTGGTGGCAGGGAACCAGGAGATGATGTTGATTTTCAACAACTATGCATTCAGGGCCCAAGGCAATATAACCAGATACTATGTAGCCTATAACCAGTTGGGTTGGAAGATTAATGGGCTTGTCACTGGCTATGTGTTTCAAACACAAGAATGACGCACATGAGTAACTGAAGCGGAGAAAAATTAGGTCTCTAAGCAGAAAGGGGATTGAGTCTTCACCATTTCAAAGCAACAGATTCTACTTTTCTGTTTGCCGTTTGCCGGAGATCAAGTTGTGGGGTTTGTGGCTTCTCAGCAGAGGTTGAGAGCAATAAAGGAATGGCAGGGTTCGTTATGGCTCGAAGAACATGGGTCTTGTAATGAAGATTTTTAAAGTTTGTATTATTTGAAACCGAGAAAACAAAGTAAACTTGGTTGATGTTCAAATTGAGAACGACAGAGGAGAACAATGAGGGGTTTGGATACAGATTTGGGTCAAGAAAAAAATCAATGGGGTTTGAGATGAATTGAGAACTGGCAGCAAGATGGGTTCAAAGAATCAAAATGAATCATGGTATGAATTTTCCGGTGGATATAGCTGCTGCTGTGGATTTGGGAAACATATTTGTGGCTGACTATCGAGTTGTGATGATTTGGAGTATTGGGTTTACACTGAAGTTGCTGGTGGTGGCTGGGACAAACGAGATATTTAATCTGTGGTTGTTAGTGGCACTGTTGAAGGGTGAACCAAGCAAAGAGCAGCTAAGAACTAGGACTAGCAGTTGTAGAGCTACAACTGATGTTTAGGCCAACTGCAGGTGGTGTTATGCAGCTGGAATGGCTGTGTTTCTGAAGTTTTAGGCTTGTGTGTAGCATGATATTGCAGGGGGACTAGCTGGAGAAATGGAGCTGGTTTTAAGCAGCAAAGGGTTGCAGCTGGACTGAAGTTGCAGCTGCAGGATGGAAGGTGTCTATTCAAGAACAAGGGAATTGAAGTATAAGCTGGTGCTAGTGATGCACTGCTGGTAGTTGCAGCTGTGACAGAATGGTGCTAAAACTAAAGCTGGTGGTTTTCAGGGAGTTGTTGATTAAGAGGAGCTGCTACTGGTTTGATATTGTGTTGTTGGTGCTGCTAAGAAGTAGGGTCCCTGATGCTGGCCTGAGAATGGGTTCGAGAATGTTGCAGTGACTGGAATTGATAGTGGAGCTGTTGGCAGTAGGACAAGGGAGCTTACTATGGGTTGCTGCTCACAATAGAGATCGAAATACATAGAAGAATAAAACTGTGACATTGCAGGTGAAGAGAATGGCAGCTAGACATATGGAGTTTAACATGGGCAATGATGGTGCTGTTGAACTCAAAGAAAGTGCAGCGATAGTATGTCACAGTGCTAGTGTGAATGGCAGTGATCCTGGAGTTGCAGTACTGGTCAAAGTTACAGTTGGTAAAGCTGAGATTACAGGTGATGGACTGTGGTTGTGGAGTTGAAACTTAAATTCAAGGCAAACTGGTGCAACTAGCTATGAAGCTACAGGTTCAGAGTATGGAAGAAATGGGGTATGTAGTGGTTGGTTCAGCTGTTCAATGGCGAGATTGTGAGCTGAAATAATGGGCTAAGGCATTACATCTGAGTTATCAATTGGGCTGGGCTTTTGTGGTGCGTCCAATATATATGCAAATAGGAATATGGGCTTCTGTCTAGCTGCATAGCCCAATATGCTATTAAGGGCGCAACTGTTTCAAGCTTTGGCCTGACAGTCAGATTCTTACTCAGCTCCTATTCAGACCCTGATTCGGACGCCGTTAGTCATCTGTCAGTTTTAACGATTGACCGTTATCTTTGACCGGTGACCGGGTGGACTTTGACCGGTGACCGGGTGGACTTTGCCGGTCATCGGAGGTAATTTTTTGGTAACTTTTCCGGCGCAATTCCGGCCGGAAACCCAGTTTTCTGACGACTATTATTCGGGCATATTTTCTACATGGGTTTCTCCTGTGTGGGCTTGGTGGACACAATATATTTGGCTTGGGCTTTTGAGTTATGACCTAGTTTAAGGAGAAAAAGGCTACAAAAAGGGAAACTTCTACACTTTGTTTATCACGTATTTTCTATTCTACTGGGAGATTTGCAGAGAGCTGGAACTAGGGTTTGCTTCCCTGTTATTTTCATCTTTATTATTTCATTTATTATATTTGATGATGAACTCCAATATTATGAGTAACTAAAACTCTTCTTGATTAAGGGAGATTTCGAAGCCCGAAATATGAATCTATATTTGATATGAAATAATTTGTTCACTTGCATTCATTTATGTTATTGATTGATTTTCTGCTATTCTAATATTTTCTATGGATTATTTGTTAAGGGTTTAAGTTAGAAATTGAATCATTAATTCTTAATCTATTTGCTAGTTTAGATTTTCTTCGACCCGTAATTGTCTAGAGAAGATAAACACAAGTAGCAATATGTGGGTACTGATGATGGGACTTTGTTAAGTGTCCATATGTAGAAATCAACACTAGTAGGTGATTCATGCTTTTGAGTTCATCACTAGGAGCAACCTTATCTCACAGAACTTAGAGCACTTGTTTAAGTCACACCTAGTAAGTGTACCTCTAGGAAACTTGCCAAGTAGGAACCGGTAGTCGATCGCTTCCGTATCCGGTGAGCTTAGGAGATAGTAACGGAATAGTTGAGCGTACTAATTATTCTAGGGTTGTTAGTAACATGATAATGCAACGAACTTGGCTATATATCAATTTGGTTTGAATTTCGTGGTCTAGAATGAACCTTTAATCATTTCCATCTCATATTTGAATACATTTTACAATTTTCAGATTTTCTACAACACAATCATGTTTGTTAAGAGTATTTGCATAACAACTTAGACTTCATTCCTCCCTTGGGACGATCCTGCTTACATTATACTACTTGCTAGTGTAAAAGTAGAGAAATATTATTTTTGCGAGATTCGACACCTCGCCACTGACCCCACCTAGAATATTTAGACCAATAGGAAATTTTCGTTTTTCACACCACCGAACTTGATTTTATGGACCCCGGATCTCTTTCCTTTCCCATATGTGCGGCTATTTTAAAACAAACCCTAATCTGCTAATCTACAAACTCCATTTTGTCTCTGATGGTTAACCGAAATGGTAGAAGGAAACGTACTCCAGATGTCTATCCTACACCAGCCGTGTCAAGATATCAAGCACGTTATAATCCATATTTATGTATAAGCATACTCAGCAGAAGAAGAAATCCACATAAACAACATCAAATATCTACTGATCAAGTTATTATTAGGCTTTTCCTACGGTTCGAATAGCTTCTTGGGTTTTCCTACGGTTTTCTACTTCTCTTTTGTTAAGAAGAATAAGATAAATCAATTTTCTTTGGTTTTTGTTGCACTCAGCAAAACAATGTGGGTGGTGAATACTCAGTGTCTCTCAGTGAAAAAGCTTCTCCAAAACCTTTTTCTTATTTCACTTTTTATTTTTTTGTCGCATCCTTTCTTCTCCATGTTTCTTTTTCTCATTGAACCCTAAGTCTCATGCTCTGATTTCTATTGATTTTTTTCTCTTTGATGTTGATATTACAGGTGTGCAGATATGCGAGAGGAAATACAAAGGTTTCAAGGTCAACGTAGATATATTTCTCCGTTCTTTTTTTCTTTGTTCTCCTATTCTGACTTGGTATTGATTTCCGCTTTGTGCAGGTAAGGGTTATCTTTGTTATGTTTTGGATTGGCCACTATTCTTCAAGAGTAGTTGTTCTGTTTTATTATTCCTTTTTTTACCAGTTGTTCTTCTGATTTATTATTATTTGTTTGATAATGAATTTCACTGTTTGGGTGTTCATTGGGTTAACGTGGTTCTTTGTATTAGGTTATAAATTTTGACGATCCAACTCTAGAGAGAAAGAATAGCAAAATAGACGACCAGGTAAATCCTAACCCTATAAAAAAAAAGATTTTTTAATATGATGCATAGTATTATCATGAACTTACCTGTATAGTGATATAAGTCTCCAAGCTTTACAATATTACGACATACTAAATATGTGACAGAATGAAGATTTTTTGTAATTTACCTAATTTTGATTAGGTTGCTTTGGAAGTATTAGGTAGTGTAACACTCAATAGAGGTTTTTTTGGTAGTATCCGGAGTGGTGTGCATATTTGATCGAGCAGTAACATGAGGATAAATTATCTAATTTGTATCACCTGGGTTAATTTGTAAACATTCAATTTAACGCCAACTATTTTTTTGATCAATTATTTGTGTTTGGTTCAATTTTGGGTGGCCTCCTATAAGTTTAGAGTGGTTTTAAGATGTTATAACGTGTTAGCTCAGGCGCGTTCTTTACTATTGTAGTAGTATTAGATGTGGTTATTTACAGGTAATCAAAGACAAAATTTTATGGTTATTTGAAACCGCTAGATTATCTAATGTATTATATATGAGTGTGACTACGACGATGCATGGTTAAGCGACGGGAAACCTAATGGCGCCACATGTGAATCATTATTTCTGTCGTATATGAGGTGCCTTGTTGTCCGTTATCGGGAACAACACTTATTATACACTATGCGTACACCCCTCAGCAATCCTTCATTTGGCTCTAACATCTTCATCTGGGAAGATACTGTTGGAATTAATTACAATAATAGAATGCAAATGGGAAATAATACTTAGATTACACTGATAGTAGTAACAAATAACTCAATAAACTTAGTAGAGGCACGTATGAGATACGCTGAGCTAAAGGTAATATTGCCTGCTACTCCTCTGAGATGCTATAGCAATTAACAAATTACCTCCAGGATACAACTATTGTTAGTTCTCCTCTATATGTAGCATACACAAGAGAGAACCCTTAGAACTTGGCAAAAAAATGATAAAACAAAACACAAATCGAAACTACAACCAGTTTCGATAAATATAAAAACTAATTTATGTTTCGTAAACTATGATGTTTATGTAAACTAATTTCTGTTAAACAAAGTTTTCAGTAAACTAATTTCGTAAACAAAGAAGTAGTTATACAAAATTATGTTTCGTAAACTACAACTTGTTTAAGATAAGAACTCGATTTTTTGTTTCGTAAACTTAAAAAAAATTGTTTGAAAGCATAAGAAAAGAATAAGAATTTTTAAGAGAAGAGTTCGAAAGGTATATTTTACAAATGAAGTTTACAACTCGTATTTATAGCAAGAAAATGTTCGAACGTTGGAAGAGAATCCAAAGCACGACAGATCGTCCGTGATTCACGCATCTCGAACGTTGCAAAAGTAAGGTAAAAATCGCGTTAAAAGAACAAAGTGCACACGCATTCAAAATTTGCGAGATTCTTCTCGAGGAAAACGGTGTGTACAGTGTCAAGAAAACCGTGTGACACGCGTGAAATAAGATGCTTCTCGAGGCTGTCGGATATCCAAAACCGAGAAGGCAAAGAATAAAATTCTTTACATGTGTGGGAGAAGCGTGTGGTAAATTTCAGTAAAAAGAAAGGATGGGTCGGATACGCCCACGCCCACGCCCACGCCCGAGCGAGCGTGCTTCTGTGCGAAGCACCGCGTGAACGGGAAAGGAAATAAGAAATGCAATAAGGTTTAGGCAACCTTGCCATAGTTTAGGGCTTTCCCCATACACAAAGGTCTAAAGACCCAAAGGGCCATACCCTTAAGGCTAAACCAATGATATTTAAGTCTAAAACTCTAAATGTTTTAGTCTATATGGGACTAATGTTTTATTCATTCACATGAAAAAACATCTAGGGAGCATAAGGTCTTGGGATCAAAACATGGTTCATGCATTTTTAATTAAATTTTTTAAAAACGTTTTTTCTAACAGATACATCACTTATAAAAATATCATCCATGCTCGCTTCTCCTTCTTTTAGTTTACTCTTTTCAACATCACCTTCCACTGTGAGGGTTCCATGTTAGATGTGAACATTTTGAAGGGTAAACTCAAAGAATGGGAAGAGTACATGGGTAAGCTACTATGGCATTACTTATGATGCACCTTAACATGATTTATTGTGTGGTTTTGATAAGTGATGGGTAAGCTACTATGGCATTACTCAAAGAATGGGAAGAGAACATGGGTAACAACACTTGATTTATTTTCCTTTATGTGGTTTTGATAATTTTTTGCATAAATTTAGTAATTTTATTTTCGCATACTGAATGCAATTAACATGATTTATTGTGTCTGTGGATGATTCTCTAAATGCTATCGATTAGGGTGCATAATTTTATATAGATTTGGACTCTTGAATTCATATGTTTCGGTTTACTGATCTTGCATATATTGTGCTGTGAGGTTTTTACGCCTAAAATTTGAACCCAAATCAATTCAAGACAGTGTCAAAGTTCCTCCATTAGCTAATCATGCCAGTAATGTTTACAATTTGGATATACTGTTGTTGTTAATCATCTAGAAATCTCTCTGGTGCTTAAGAACATGGATCACTCATCAAATGAGTTGTCTTCATTGCGATTTAACTGTAACTATTGATCTTTGTTATGTACTCTTTTGTTTTTTATATATAAGGATGATCTTATTTTTCAAGCTTTTAGCTACTCTAATGACCAAGAAAACACTAACTCATTGGGTAGTGGATGTGAAGTGATCTTTTTCCAGGCAACTACAACCACCAATAAAAACTCTAACAACGTTATACGAAGGGGTACTCTTTTCTCTTTGGATTGATGGATTTACAATGTATAAAGACTAGAAAAAGATTTGGTGGAAGAAGAAGATGATGGGCATAAAAGAATTTTTTTGGTTGGTTTTATATTTTATTCTAATTTTTGGAATTTTGGAAGTCGAGTTTGTGAAATTCAGATTATTAGGAAGGGATGCGACAATGAATTGTTTTTCTTGATGAATATAGCAGGGAATTGTATATTTCTATGCTATCTACCTCATGACATTAAAGACCCTCAACGGGAGAGTGTCCGATCTATATACCCTCAACGGTTAAGAGATTTTATGGAAGCTGTTAATCCGTATATATGCACTCATTTTCGATTTTTTTTCTTCCACATCTGTTGTGCTTCACTCATCACCATCCCTTAACTTTTGATACGTTTTACAGTTGTTGAATGTTAATTTCTTTTATTGTAGAAAAAGTGATGCTTTGCTTTAGGAGAAGATGACTCATATAACCTAAGAATTTACTTGACACGAAAATCCTATTTCTTAGCATTCTTACACCGTTATTAAATGGGACAGCTAATCAGAGCCCGTGCAACGCACGGGCTTAATACTAGTAGAATTCAGAAGAACATACGAAAATTTAAGTTTAGTTTTAAGGTTTTATTAAACAAATGTAATCCTCGTCGTTTATTTTAGTGTCCCGTCCAGATTTAGACATGTTAGAGGTAGGATTAACCATTCTAGATAAGGCTAAATAGTAATAAATATTTAAATAATTTAATCAAGGGTACTAAAGCTTTAACGAAGTCCAGATCAACCCTTAATATTTAAAATTTGATGAGTACCAAACGTTATATAACCCTACATATTGTCCGTAGCTGTAGTTTAAGAATAAAGAATACGCTTCACTACTCTGTAAAGAGAGCCTCAATTTTGGTAAACGCGTTCTTCAACTAAAAGATAACCAACTGCCATTCTATTAACTGAATATTTTTTGTGGAACCCATTGATTAACTAATGTAACTAATTAGTTGTAAAGAAGAAAAGCGTTCATATGTATATTCATCTTGATCTGATTGTCGCAGTTAGGTAAGACTTAGAGATAGAGAGATGTTGATCTCTCCTTCCTAGCTACCTCATTCACATGGGGAGAGATAATTAACCACCACTATAATACTAATCTATACAAAGAACCCCAAATATGTCTAAACTAACAACAAAACTCTAATGGAAATTAAAAATGATATGCCACCAAACTACTTAATAACCAATGGGTTCGAAAGACTCCTGAACAAACCAACGAGCTAGGGACATTTTAGTTGATAAGGAGTTTTGGTTTCTATAAACGAGATTAAGACGTATTTAAGTTTTTGTCCTTTGCATTGAAATTATTTGTTAATCGTATAATCTTCCTTCCACTTTTAGGGGCCACTCGATCGCAATTAGGGGCGACACTAAAAATCAAAAAAGGTCACCCAATCGTAAAACTAAGCTACCCCTTATCCACGATTTTTCAAAATGACAACTATGCCCTTACATAATCGGTAGCTAAAACAACAATCGGTAGGTTAGATGTTAATCGGTAGGTTAAATTGAAACTATACCAACCGAATATTGTGTAGATACTTCGGCAAATAATCCTTTGTTTATTCGGTAGCTTATCCAACTTCTAAGGCTACCGATTATAAGGAGCCCCTTATATAACCTTGGCCAACCATAACCACTTGGCTTGAGCTGTGGATGCAGCGGTAATCGGACGGATAATATGTTACAACCCTACCGATTATAAGTTGCCCCAAAATGATTTTATTTCTAAAATCCTTCACGTAGAGAATTTTGAAATCTTCTATAATCAGTAAGTTATACAACAACAAAACCTACCGATTATATCGAGCCCCAGATCCAACCTTTGCCATATTTCCTAGGTTTTGAGTGTACACAGCCATCCATAACCACTTGATGCGTGTTTTGGGTGCAGCGGTAATCGGAAGTTTAATATATTACAAAACCATCCGATCATAGTATCCCCAAAATGATTTTTTTCGAAAATCCTTAATGTAGTGAATTTTGAAATCTGCTATAATCGATAGTGTATCCACCTTAACAAACTTACCGATTATATGGATCCCTAAATCGAGCCATTCCCAAATTCCTTAGGTTTTGAGTGTTCAGAGCCAGGCATAACCACTTGGTTCGTGTTTTAAATGTATCCATATTCGTAAGGCAAATAGGTTCCACAACCTACCGATTATTGGTTGCCCCAAAATCAAATTTTGAAAGCTACCATATTCGGTAGGTATTAGAACTAACATTCCTACCGATTATTTGTTTCTCCACTTTCAACCTTCGTCAAATTAGCCGTTGCATGTTGAACAAAATTTTAGAAATAGCCATTGGAGTTTTTGGGAAAAGGAAAAAGAGCCGTTGGACCCTAAGCCTATATAAAGAAACTCATATCTATCACCCAATTGCATCAAACTTCTTTTCTCTCTTCAGTTCTAATTTAGAAAACCAAAAACATGGATATTGCTTTTGCCGAAGAAGAAGATTGTGCTATTTATAGAACGTGGGTTGTGGTAACTGTTCATGATTTTGTTCACAAGCTCCACAAACGGGAATCCGAAGAGCAGTTATGGAACCGTATTTTAATGGTATTTGACGCGTTAGATGGTAATCGAATTCGAAGATCATCGAATGACATTAAGATGAGAATGAAGGCGGTCGATAAGGAGATTGACAAGTTTGAAGATGAAGAACGATTTGTTAGGGATACTTTTCCTCAATGGACGTATCAAAAACGAGTAAGTATCTTTCATTATTCCGGCTCACTTGTTACTCATTCGTTAATACTAACTTGCTCATTCGCTCTTTCAGAGAAATCTTGCTGATCATCGGTATATGGAACTCTACGGGAAACGATTTGAACATGAAGGATGTTACAAAATCAAGAGGGACAATTTCTGCGGTGTATGGACGTTATGATCTTTTTTAATACTTTTATGGTCAATAAGGAATATGGATTTAGGTGCTTTTGACGAAATTGTAAGGTTGTGGTGTTTTGAACTTTATGTAATGCATGCAATCGGCTGAATATTAATATAAAAAAGTTTCTGATTATTAGTATTCGGTAGTATTTCTTGTTAACCAGGTTCCCGATTAACATATTCGGTAATATTATGAGTCAACATCATTTCCGATT
This sequence comes from Papaver bracteatum, assembly GCA_023529315.1. Taxonomy (NCBI): domain Eukaryota; kingdom Viridiplantae; phylum Streptophyta; class Magnoliopsida; order Ranunculales; family Papaveraceae; genus Papaver; species Papaver bracteatum. The sequence goes on from JAJJWX010002809.1 coordinate 129,609, forward strand.
ATGTTGTTATTTGGTTCCAGGAAACAAAGTTTTTTCACTCAGAATAATCGGATATTAAAAAAGCATATATCCTACCGAATATAGTTATTCGGATATAAGGGTGAACATTTACCTTCCGATTGTTGTATTGTTCGAATACATAAAAGAAATTTTTTGCGCATAGAATAATCGTAAGGAGCACATAAAACAAACCTACCATTTTATATAATCGTAAACCAATGAACGAATCTATATTACCGATTATGTTGTTATTTGGTTCCAGGAAAAAATGTTTTTTCATACAGAATAATCGGATATTAACAATAAAAAAAACCTACCGAATTTGTTTATTCGGAAGGAACGGTGAAAATTAACCCTCCGATTGTGGTGTTGTTTGGATACACAAGAAAAGTTTTCTTTACACATAATAATCGAAAGGCAGATTATATTATTAACCTTCCGATTCTGACTAAATGTTTTGCAAAATCTCCAGAATCGGTAGGTTAAAAATATATAAAGCTCTCGATTCTGACAAAAAATGCAAAAACCCCAGAATCGGTAGGTTCATATATAAACTTAGCCTCCGATTGTGTTCCAAAATTCAACAGTTACATGTCTCATCATGTGATTCGCTTGCGAGCCATCGTTAAATGCATAAACATAGTAATATAGTCATTCATAATCCATAAAAGGAACCATTCACAATCCATAAACATAACGTACCAACTAATAATCCGACACAAACTTTGAAAACGATATAATCCGACATAAACTTTGAAAACCATAAAGTTAACTAAAAACAGCGAGAGTTTACAACATCGAAAGTTTATTTTTCTTTTTTCCCAGGACTTTGCGACCTTTACTGCCTTTACCACTTGGACCAACATCATCACCGGTTTCATCAACTTGAGTGCTCGATGACGCCCGAGTTTTTTTTTTCACAACCTTTTTAGGTTGCTTGCCTTTATCCCCAAACCGAGATGCATAATCTTCATTGTCAATGTTATCAATCATCTCTTGGTTCTCTTTTATCTTCTCAAGTGGCACAGGCTCTCCGGCTTTTATGCAATTAGTGCACCATTTGGACAAACCTCTTAACCTGTTCATCTGTTTTAAAACATAGCATACCATCAAGGACGGTTCTAGTCTGATTTTGACCCATAAAATTAAACTAAATTAAGAAACCAATACGGCCCGGAGGTTTCTCTTTGAGGATACTCTTATGCGCTGCGGTCTTTGCTTTAAGATCACGGATTACACGAAAATGAGAAACATCCCGATACCAATTCATATAGTTGGGAGCATTTTCAAAACCTTGGTTGGCTTGCCTTCCACCGTTGATCAAGTAATCCATCTTTCTATCCCAATGGTTTTTGCAGGATGGGTTACCCTTGTAAACCACCGTGATATAATCTTTATCAGAATTACATTTATCCACGTCCAAAACAAAATTCCCATTAATTTGCCACTTTGGTAAAGCTTGTACATAACTGTTTTGTCGCATCACCCTCGAGGCACTGTACATCACGTATCCTGTTGGGTGCTACAATGGCCCAAAATAAAGGGCCAAATCGGACCGACCTGCGATATGTCCCTTAGCTCGGTCTTCCTTGTATGGATCAAAGCATACATCTTGGGATTTCAGTGAGTCCAAAACCTCCCTCAAACAAATCAGCTGTTTCTCTTTTGTCCTAGAATGGTTGTCATCGAAGACGTACTTTTTTTCCTCTAGGCTGACCTGGCGCCCACGCCGGGTTTTCAATGGCCAATCCCAAGATAGGGAAGTGGTCGTAGATCCATGTCTATATTCATAATTTTGCAAGTTTTAGGAAATTGATTCTTCAATGGTATAAAAATAAAAAAATAACCAAGTATGTAGATTTAATAAAAATACATGTAGTAGACTCACGTTCCCGGCCACTTGGCTAATTCCAAGCCTCGACGCATTTCTCAACTCTTCCATCAACCACGCATGGCATGCCGTGCCCCAAGAGTACTCATGCACTTTATTGAGGGGATCCAGAAGTTGTAAAAGGTTGTCGTCGACCCAATTGCCACTAGTATTGGGGAAAATGACACATCCCAATACACATAGGAGATATGCGGTGGCCGCATGGTTCACTTTCTCATCAGTTAAAGTTTTGTTCTCTTCTTTTGCCTTGGTTCCCCTGAACATATCCATCAGAGTACTAATGTTGAATTGTCTGGTTCTATACCCCATGCATCTCTTGAACTTAGTTTTTGATGTTTCTTCATCCCAACCAAAACACGTGTTAGTTAGAGCATAAAGTTTGGCCTATCCCAACTGCTTTGTGAACTCAGCCCTGACACCTTTTCCATGGTCAGGGAGTCTAAGAATCTGTACAACATCATTTGGGGTAATCGTCATCTCTCCAAACGGCATATGGAAGGTGTCGGTCTCAGGATAAAGTCTCTCCACAAATGCCGATATAGCCACCCGGTCGTGTTCCAGCATAGAGTTTTCAGCATCATTAGCCAACCCCAAATTTGCAATAATTGTCTTGAACCTTTCACATTCACCGGACAAAGGCCATTCCAGCATTTAGGTGGTGCGGCGGTGGGTTTGAGTAAATGAACCGCATCGGAATGATAATATTATACACATGAAAATTTAAAAAATAATTAGAATTACCTAAACTTGTAACCCTTAAAACTATTACGAACCTCAAGAAAATACGTAAATAAAATGGATACGATTATTACCTTAGTTTCATATATTTCTCTTGCCCAGGAATCTTTGTATCCAAATAAAAATTCTCCTCCATCAGCCGACATCCCAAGGATTGTTCCTTCTGGAATATCCTTCACCTTGAGTTCTTTTGGGACAAGGTGTTTCGCCTTCTTTCGAGGAGGAATTTTATTTTCGGCTTCTCCTTCTTCTTGTGCACCACTGGGACATTTGAAGTTTCTTTAGAGTTTGGCTATCAGAATCATCTACATCAGGGACTTGTTCTTCATCACCTTGTTCGCATTCTTCGTGTTCTTCGGTGAAAACCTCTTTATTACGGGCAGGCACTCCAATGTTTGAATCAACACCACGAACAACATTTTTGTTTCGAGTTTTTTGACGTCCCTTATCTTTCATCTTCTTAGAGAATATTCGACGATTAACGATAACGATGTATTGAAGCGGAGTTAACGTGGGGGACAGTTTTGCTCTCTGTATTCGGAGAGCAAGAGGAGAAGAGAGTTGAAGTTGAAAAGAAATGAAATGAAATGAAAAAAGAATTTAAGTTGACATCGGTTTTATCTTTCAAACTATATAATCGGAGGTTTAATGGGTTAACTAAACTACCGATTATAGGTTTCCCCACATCGAACCTTTGCCCAACTTGCACAGGTTTTAGGTTAATGAGCCAGCCCTAACCACTTGGTTCGTGTTCGCGACGTAGCAATAATCGGAAGTTTAGCATACTATACAAACTGGTTGCCCAAAAATTGAGTTTTTCCTAAAACCCTTCAATTCCAAAATTTTGAAATTAAATATAATCGGTAGAAAATTTGTCTACCGATTATAGGTTTCCCCACATTGAACCTTTGCCAAAATTGCACAGGTTTTAGGTTAATGAGCCAGCCCTAACCACTTGGTTCGTGTTAGCAATAATCGAAGGTTTATCATACTATATAAACTTCCGATTATAGGTTGCCCCAAAAATGAGTTTTTCCTAAAACCCTTCAATTTCAAAATTTTGAACTTAAATATAATCGGAGGAATTCACCTGCAATCGGTAGGAAAGGGACTATATTTTGGTGTTGGGAAGAAGTCTTGGATTCATAGTCCCAATTACTCCCGATTGAGTGAGAGAAGAAGAAGAAAAAAAAGAAGGAAAAGTGGGTATATGTTGCAACTAATTGCGATTGTTGCCAACTTCCATAAACATGGATGGGTACGAAGAAGGACGTGAAGTTGTTGAAGTTTAAGGTTCACTACTGTTTATAGATGACGATTTGGGGTATATATTGAATGATCCACACTTTGATGGAGATGAAACCCTAGACGACGCTTTCATGGAAGAATATGGACAATCACCCGAAATCAAAGGTAACAATGCGTCAAACAATCAGGTATGTTGTTAACAAACTCTAATAGCAATTGTATGTGTGTTTTTGTGTGATTTTGAACATGATAATTCGTCACCTGTTACGCATTGAATGCCATTAACGATTATTAATCGGTAGGTAACTGAGTATAATTATCTACCGAATATTAACAATCGGTAATATTTTATGTATTAAGTTACCGAATACATTAAAAATCCCAAATTGAAAGGTTCAATTTGTATTAATTGGAAGTTTAATACATAACAAAACTTCCGATTGTAAAAGTCGTCCCAAATAAGAATTTCTCCTAAAATAAAATATTTGTGAATCTTGACTTTTCATAATCGGATGTTTAAGTAGTAACATATCTTCCGATTATTAATAATCGATTGTTTATGAATTAAGTTATCCTCCGATTTTTTAAGTTTTTTTTACGCAGAACAATTGTTCATTTGTCCATTTATCAATCGGTAGAATATAGATGGTACAAAACTTCCGATTTTTATTAATCGGTTAGTTGTTTTATTTTTTGGTTAACGATTAAATAACAATCGGTTGTATAATCTTTAAACTTTATTCTGATTATTAATGCGTAACTTGTTGTTGTGGTGCGTAGGTTGTTGTATCTGTTGATGACGATTATTATTTAAGGCCTGATATTTCCGTACACTATGAAAACGATTTGGTATGTTCATGAATTATCTTTTGTTTTTCGAATCATTTATGTTAGATGGTTATGCTTATTTTGTTTGTTTTGTTTTATGCACATTTAGATATTTAAAAGTAAGGAGGAGGCCAAGGCGTGGCTTATGAACAAGGCAAAAGAGAACATGTGCGTCGTAGTTCAGAACCCTTGTGTGAGGGATATTCGGTTTGAAATGATATGTGAGCGAGGTGGGGTGAAGAAGAGACATGAGGGAAAGAATAGTAAGTATGTAAGAAAGACAGAGAGAAAGAAATACCGAACTCATACAAAGAAAATTGGATGCCCATTTAAGATTATCTTCTATAAGCCCAATGGTAAGGATAGTGTAGAGTGGAAAATGTTTAAAGTTCCTAATGGTTGTCATAACCATGATGATCCGGATACACTTATTGGATATGTAATGGTTGCGAAGTTAAAACCACATGAAATGGAGATGGTGCGGTCAATGCGGATCCAAAAGGCGAGTGTGATCTTAAGTAAAATTAACGCAGACGACCCCGAAAACTTGTCTTCTTTGTCTACAATTCAGTCGGCCCTAGTTACCATCAAAAGGACGGAATGGGATGGTATAACGGTCATGCAATAATCGCAGTGGTTAGCTGAGTTACACGACTACATGTTGAGAATGGAAGAAAAGGATGGTAAAGTGGTACGTATTTTCTTGGCACATCCGGAAATGATAAAATTGGCTCAATGTTTTCATCAAATTTTGTTGATAGATGCCACTTACAAGACAAAAAAATATAACATGTCGTTGTTGAACATTGCTTGTCACACTTCGGAAAAAACACGTTTACGATTGCATGGGGTTTAATGGATCATGATAACAACGTGAGTTTCATTTGGATGTTGGAGACGTTGAGTTCCATTTATAATGGGGATGATTTTCCAAGGGTTATTGTAATGGATAAGGATCAAGCATTAATGCATGCAATAAGGGTTGTGTTTCCTGAAGCCCGAAACTTGCAATGTACGTGGCACATTCAAGGCAACATCAAACACAATTGCCATATCCATTTCCAAGCTAAAAAACCAAAGAAGGGTACCAAGAGGTAGAAGGAAGAGGATGAACGCATTAGTAAATTAACCGTAGAAGAACAACAGGAAGAGAATAGGTTATTTGATGAAAAATGTAAGGAGGATGGAATGATTTGGAAAATGTTCATGAAAGCATGGGACAAGATCGTTTGGTCGAAGACCGAGGAAATTTACGAACGAAACTTGAAGAAATTAGAGGATGAATATGGCAAGGACTACCCAAAACCGGTTGAGTATTGTAAAACACAATGGTTAACGATCAAGGAGAGGTTTGTGTTTTCATGGACATATGAATGTCGTAATTTCAAGAACGAGGAGATAAGCATAGCAGAGGGGTCTCATGGTCGGTTAAAGAAAATACTTCTAGGTAGTCAAAATGGAGTTGTATCGATCCAAGAAGTAATTCATGAATTCACCAATCGAGATCTCGTTAAGATTAAGGGTTCTTTGCAATTTAGTGTACATAAATTCCCGAAGGAACATGAAAGGGAAAGATTGCTTCTAAGGGGCATTGTTCATAAAGTTTCAAGATGGGAAATAAATCACATGATGAAACAATTGAAGTTATATAAAGATTACGATGACGAAAATACGGTTTGTGTTTGCAAAAATATGATTGGTATTGGTCTCCCATGTCGTCATAAAATGGGTAGGTACGTCGATTATATAGTTGATGGTTCGTCGTTCTTGGATTCAGAATTGTGTGCAAGAATAACCGAGCGTTATGCTACAACAAATGGAGCCAAAAATCAAGTATTGATGCATGATTTGGAGCAAGCTATTCACCCTAGTTTAAGGGAGGTTGATGAACCTATTAAGCAAAAGGGGGCGGGTAGGCCCACCGAAGTGTCTTGGACCATGGGAAGAAAAGAATTGAAAGAGTATTTGTATAATAAAAGAATATTGTGTAGGCATGAGCATTCGGAAGACGAATTTGAGGATGAGCCGCAACCCAAGAAAAGAGGTCGTCCAAGAAAAGATCAAAGTGGACCAACCGACAGATAAGTGGGGCCAAATGTCTCTACGAAGCCTTCTCAAGTAAGTCAAGCCGAGGAAGTGGAAAAAGTTGTGTTAGTGGAGACCCAAACTACCTCCGTAGTTATAGATCAAATGAGCAACTCCCAAGAAACACCATCAACGTAAATGGTGACTATAAGAGAGAATTATGGTACTCTTCGTTGTCCTAGGTATTTTCATGGAAGACCCACGTGATCAAGGTATACAATTATAGAAGAATATATGAAAAAACTCCCTCCCCTCATTGTTCCATTTGTTTTGTCCACCAACGAGGTGGATGGGGATGGTAATTGTGGGTTTCACGTCGCTATGGAACAAATTGGTAACTTTGGAGAGGTCGTGGACGAAGATGTCACCGAATGGAAATATTTAAGATCTAAGATGGCGGTACAACTAATAAAGGACAAGGATTTCTATATGGGGATGATGAAGCAAGGAGATAGACACGACAAAGAGCTAGAGTTCAAAAACTTAGTTGCGCGTGTAAAGTGCCGAAAGGGATTAAAGACTATCGGATCCAAGTATTGGATGAGAATGCCTTCGTGTGGATATCTCTTAGCGGATAGTTTTGAATTTCGTGGTACATTTCTTTGTTCCTCCTAAGTATGGACATTCCTTTACGTTTGCACCTACAAGGACGGTTTGCGATGATTCGGTTAAAGATAAAATAATTGTGATGGTATTTGTGAATGAGATGCATTTTATCGGTTTAAGAGTAAAGAGAGGTTGCCCATTACCTTTGTTTTGTGGGGCGACGGATTACTTCCCAATGAATCATTGTACGGATTGGTTGAAACAATATGAGACCAACATGTTGGATTGGGATCGCGTCATGAAAACCAACTTTTCGGCAGGCATACTCTAATTGGTTCCCTCGGATGATGAAGATGAATGATCGTTACTCGCGAAAGATGTATTTTTTGGAATTTTTTGGAATGATCTGTGAAGTATAAAGCTATAATCTGTAGTTATATTATAAATATATCAACCGATTATACATGCTTTTGTAAACATACTTAATCAATATTATAATCGGTTATTAAAATTTCTAATTTACCGTCCGATTGCAAGTCTAACTAAATTACTGAAATTTATTCCCAATAATCGGTATATAACATCTTACATTAACATCCGATTGTCACCAAAATCTGGAAAAAAATAATATTCCCAGAATCGGTAGACAACGTAGAACATATACTTCTGATTATTACCAAACTCTGACATAAAAAGGTAAAAATCTACCCAGAATCGGTAGACAATATAAAACAATAACTTCCGATTGTAACAATCAATCAATATTTATACTGTGGTCACGGACTTGAGAATTCATAACTCCCATCATAAGTGAATTCTTCACCCTTTTCCACCAAATCATCTTTTTACGTAGTGCCTTCTACATAAACAAACACAAAATAATGCCAAATTCGTGTTAGTAAGAAAGATTAGACACCCGGTGTTAAAAATAAAGAATTTAGTACTTACAAATTGTTGGATTGACAAGCTTAAGTGGCTAGTGTTAAACATCCTCTTTTGTATCGTTATGTAATCATTTACCCCTTTTTGGACAAGTCAAAAACGGTCATGAACTTGTTGGAGTGATCTTTTCTTTGGATTTCCATACTCTCGCACAAATTGGCTATATACCCTCGCCCAAAAGACTTCGAGTGTTAACCTTCCCGCTATGACATCTTCACGTCTTGTTTCATGATACCAGGTTTTCACAATGACCAAATCTTCAGCTGCGTCAAACGTTGCCATGCTAGTAAGTTGAGATATAGAATGAATTAACAAGAGTAGAAGATGGAAAATCTATTTGTAGAATACACGATGCTATATATGTGTTGTTTGCTGCATAAATAAGAAGAGTTTACCCTCCTTATACAGATGAGAGTCCCAATGTCTCTTTTTTTTTTAAATGGCCGTTGATGCGTACTTTACAAGACTGTACTGAAGTTGCGTATTATTATTACATATAATCGGTAGCAAATTATTTAACCTAAGCTACCGATTATGTATACTCGGAATCTTAGGATACTTGTGTACCTACCGATTATAGCATGTTTTGTCAACATGGTGCAAAGTTTCATTAGTGTGGTATAGTCGGAGGTTTATCAAAATGTATTAGCTACTGATTTTGTGTGATTTTCGAGGCACGACTAGTTTCTTTTGAACGAAATAGCCGTTGGAGTATAATCGGTAGTTACATAATTAAAAAAAACCTCTGATTGTCATAATTTTTAGGAAATTCATTACAGTATCACCTCAACATCATCTTAATTTTACGTTGAACTGCCACAAATTCTATTACAATGTATTGTGATTAGCGTCGTGGATGTGTTGGACGAGTCCTAAACGGATTAAATTTTTCCATCGCCATAAGGATTCTAAAATGAGCTTCATAACGGAAGCTTGATCTTTTCCATCTCCGCCATTCCTCGAGAGATTGTTCTATAACCTCATCATTGGTTGCACCCCTCAATCGATATTGATTCACAAGATAAGTTAAATCGACAAATTCTCCGACGCGTCCGTTTATTGAACCAATTCGGCAGAAAAGATCAGCAGAGTGACGGTTGTTTGGGTTACCAGTGTCGGCGCAGAATTTTTTGTGAATTCTCCCCAAATAACTCATACTAATTATGCCTCCTTGCCTCCGTTCTGCTCCCCGTCTCGGATAGAATTGAACGTAGCGCCCACATAAAGATAAATCTTCTTCAATCGTGAACTCAGTTGGATTAATAAATGGTTGGGCCATTATGTTGAAGATGAAGTTGGAGAGAGTTAAAAGGTATTTGTGTTCCATAGAGGGTAAAAGGATATAATCCTTATATAGCCTTTATATAGAGTTTAGAGTTCCAACGGCTCTTTTTTGTTAGGGCAGCTGTATAATCGGTAGCCAAATAAGGTATTTAGCTACCGATTATACAGTTGCCCCAAATTTTGTTTTGGGAGAAATCTCAAATTTTCCGAATTTGAGAACTATAATAATCGATAGTTAATATGACTACCGATTATAAAGTTGCCCCAAATTTCTTCTTTGGGAGATACTATAATCGGTAGAATAGTGAGGTTATTATTACTACCGATTGTTATAGGACCAAGATTCACGTTTGGCACGAAATCTATACTAATCGGTAGTCAAATATCGTTAATAACCTTCCGATTTAGTGTTACACAATCGGACACTAAATTTCTTCCGATTATATAAGGGCATTAACGTAATCTCCACATTTTTGGACATCCCTTAACGTGGCATGTGGGTTGGGAATAAAAAAAGTCGCCCCTAATTGCGATTGAATCGCCCTAAAAGATCGAGGCATCTTTTATGGATTTGCTAGTTATCTTTGCGCAAATATTGTTAAACGTCGATATACATTCTGTTAAACCATTTTACGAGGAGTCTGTAAACTGTCTTATTAAACAACAAACAATTAGTTCAATTTCAGGTAGTGGGTTAGCACATAATTGAGATCTAATCATGATATCTTTGTAAAATCCTAAAAACCTAGCTCTTAAGTTAATTCAACCACCACCACCACCAAACAAAAACCCATGAACAAAGAAAAGAGTACAAAATAGTTAACAGTTAATTAGACCTTGGATTTCAATTCCTGAGTCTAAAAGACAAGCAAACTATGATAACCTTTTAAATGACCATGAATACAAAATTCATGGTTTTAATATCCTCCATAGATATTCTGCCTGAACTTAATAATATTTTTTGAGTGCATAAGTTATATTATGCCCCTAAAGAAGAGTCTAAAAAACTAAAATCTTCGAAATCAGTAGAAATAGAATCAAAGCTTGTTTCACAGCTGAAGAACACGAGCTCCAAAATTCATCATGGAATCATCTTCAGATCTGAAATCAAGTGCGTAATCCTGTTTGAATTGGAGATAACTAGCAATCTCTTTGTGCCAAAACGGTATGTGAATTAGGTTTCCCTTTCGATTTTGAATCAAAATTGAAATGGTATGTGAAATAGGTATGGTTTTGATTTAAAATTTAATTCAAAGTTCTGATTTGTTACCATATTGATGATGAAGATGATGATGATGATGTGGGTGTTTTTTCTTTGGAAAATTGATTTGAAATTGAAGAAATTTTTGGTTTTGGGCGTTGGAATTTTGATTGATTGTGATTTGGATTCAATAAGAGAATATTTAGTTTGAGAAATTCTTATGATTAACGAGATTATACGAGTTTGAAACATTTTTCTGGAAGCTGATTTTGGTGAGTCGAGAACACAACGATTCTTTGCCGAAAAACAGCATTGACTGCTAACTTTGCGATTGATTTTTATAGATGTATGGTGCATAAAAAGGAGTTTTTAGAATTTGAATGGAACGATGGTGTATGGGTCTTTGTGAAACAGGAGATTGCAGGTGAAGAAAGATATCAAAAGGAGCTCAAAATTAGCCTTAAAGTCACCTACTCACACACCTAAAACTGTACGTCAAGTGTTCTATAAAAGGCCTGAAAGAAACGGTCCTACTGCAACATGGAATTGCTTTGTTCGTATTAATGATTGGAGCTGTTGTGTTCGTATTAGATCATTATAGGTTGCCTTTGCTGTGTTGTTCAAGAATTTACAAAGTTTACGCCTCTCCAACTTCTTACCAAAATCAATAAAATGATTTCATTTTACACTTGTATGTGGGATCATGGGATCAACTTCTTACCAAAATCAAACATCATTTCTTCCTTCTTATTTTTAGTTTATCCACCTTAAAATTAAGTCCAGGTTGAAATTGTATAGTTTTCGTGGCAGTATTTTGCATAATGTATAGTCTTTTGATTTATCTGCGAAGTACACCAGATGCACCCGAGTGTATAATGTATAATTTCAACGGGAAATAGGTTTTTGGTCTGGTTGCACCCGAGTGCATAACGTATATTTTTGTGATTTTTATAGAAAAAATGTTTTGTCCAGGTTGCACCTGAGTGTATTTTCATAAGAAATAAATTTTGGCCAGGTTGCACCTAGGTGCATGATGCATATTCCTATAGGAAATAAATTTTAGTTGCACCTGGGTGCATAATGCATATTTTTATATAAGATAAATTTTGGTCAAGTTGCACCTGGGTGCATAATGCATATTTTTATAGAAAAAGTTTTGGCCACGTTGCACCTGGGTGCATAATGCATATTTTTGTAGGAAATAAAGTTTGTGCAGGTTGCACCTGGGTGCATAATGTATTATAGGGTCTGGTCTAATTTTTTTTTTTCGAGTTTCATATCAACAATGGATCTTGTTTTGTAGAGATTTTCGAACCCTTTCCAAAAATATAAATTTTATTAAAATCTGACTTATATTTCAGAAGTTAAAGACATTTTTCGCTATTAATTTTAAATTGAAGAGAGAAAATAAATAAGAGAGAGAAATGATATGATAAAGAATAAAGTTTAAAACTAAGGGTACATATGACTAATTTTTCTTATGTTTTTTCTCCCATACCTATATTTTACAAACCCATTGCTCCCGCACTTTATGATTTATGATCATATGACCTATTTTCCGAATAATTAATAGACCAACCGACAAATAATATGTGAGTTTTTGTTCGTCATTACGCTCTGATTAGTCTTCATCAATCGTGTTTTCAAACTAGTGTCCCGTCCCTAATTAGTAATTCGGCGAATCATATGCGTATGATTAGCGAATTTTTGCGTATGATTCGGGACAGAACTATACGGCCATCCAACTGAATCACCGCACCTAATACGCGTATTTTGTAGAGTTCCCGGATAATCCGCGAATTATCCGGATATGCGAATTGGCATCTAAATTCGGCATCTAAACTCGGCCCAGTAAGCCCATTCTCTCATTCCCCCTTTGTTAAGATAAAATAAAAAAAATTTATATGGTGACATTCGAACACAAGACCTCCAGCTTGTTTAGATAAGCACTGAAACAATGAACCAGTCATCCGTTGGTGATTAGAATGTAACACATTTCATATAGATAACAATTTAAACGTTATTAACGAGTATTCCCTACCTATTTAAGTTAAAATATCATTATTTAATTACTTAATATGTGCCGTATTTTCAGTACCGAACTCAAAGTAGTAAATCGAATTATACACGTACGTATGCCGTTCCGTACTACTGCCGTATTACGAACTATTGACCGATTTTTTGACCGAATTTAATTTTTACGAATCCGTATAATACTCGTACGTTTACCGTTCCGTACGTTTACCGAATTCCGAATTACTAACTTGGGTCCCGTCCCATGTGCATTACCCCATAAAAACGGCACAACAATCACCCACATATCCCGGTCCACGTGTCACCGTTCTCTTTCGTAAATTATTTCCAATATATATTTGTTGGTACACATAAAAATTATAATTTGGGGGGCGGTGTATTGTTTTTTTAGTCATCGGATGGTTTGTCTTAATTCAAGCCACTACTTGTATATAAGAAGCAAGTCACATTCAACATAGCCATCTTAAAGTTTTAGAGAGAAAGAGAAATATAGAACTTGAAAAGTAGAGATTACTTAGAAAAAAAGAATGATGAAGCTGAGATCAAGGAGATTTTTTAGGAGCAACTCTAAGCTTAATAGAAGTGTTAGTAGTGTTAGCAGCGGAGGTAGTAGCAGCAGCAGTAGCAGTGGTGGTGCAAATAATGTTGGCGGTGGTGGTGAGATCAAGTGGGAACTTAGACCAGGTGGAATGCTTGTTCAAAAGAGAGAGGATGGAGGAAACAGTAGTAGTGGAGGAGAATTGATCACAATAAGAGTTGCAACTGAGTCAAGATGGCATGATATCTCCATTGATTCTACCTCAACTTTTGGTGTGTGTTATTACCCTTAAAACTTCTACATACTCGTTAGCTTCGTACATATCTTCTTCATATGTAGATACATATGACAGCACGTTGAGTTTTAATATAAATGGATGTTTTGATGTATTGTGTTATGGGTACTAACTGTATTTTGGTTATTCGATTTTGCAGGGGAATTGAAGATAATACTCTCACTGGTGACAGGTTTGGAACCAAGAGAACAAAGGGTATTGTTTAAAGGGAAAGAAAGAGAAGATGGAGATTACTTGCACATGGTTGGAGTAAGAGACAAAGACAAAGTATTGTTGTTACAAGATCCAGCCATTAAAGAAAGGAAGAAACTTCTTCATCATGCTACTAATTTGTTGGCTAGAAATAATAACCAAGTTATTATTCCAGTAAATCGCACTATTAGCGTATAATTAGACTATTATATATAGAGTTTTTTTTGTTTTTCATCAACAAACGGAAAATTAAAAACAAGTTTCTCCAACTCTGCCAGATGGATCTTCTTTTACTGTTCCATCACAAGCTAGAGTATGAGAGTTAATTAGGGGGTTTCTTTTATGTTTATGTTGTATGTCTTACCCATCTTTTAATAATATATAACGTGTTTATAAGCCTGGCACAATTAGGGGCGACACAAAAGACAAAATAGGTTGAAAATACTTATATGCCCCTTCATAATCGGGAGATTATCCATAATCGGTAGTTTGGGGCAACTCTATATTCGGTAGTTATATGAACTATTTTGACTACCGATTATGGTAGATTTCGCCAAAGATTATACTGTATAATCGGAAGTCATGGTAACTTCATTTACTACCGATTATAGGCTCAACCAAATTCGAAAAATAGAGGATTTTGGCATAATATGATTTTGGGGCAACTTTATATTCGGTAGTTTTATGAACTATTTTGACTACCGATTATGGTAGATTTCGCCAAAGATTATACTGTATAATCGGAAGTCATGATAACACTTCATTTACTACCTATAGGCTCAACCAAATTAGAAAAATAGAGGATTTTGGCATAATACGATTTTGGGGCAACTTTATATTCGGTAGTCATATGAACTATCTTGACTACCGATTATGGTAGATTTCGCCAAAGATTATACTGTATAATCGGAAGTCATGGTAACTTCATTTACTACCGATTATAGGCTCAACCAAAATTCAGAAAAAAGAGAAATTTTGCAAACTCTGATTTTGGGGCTACTCTATATTCGGTAGCTATACGAAGTATATTGACTACCGATTATGGTAGGATATTTTCAAATAGAGCCACTGTATAATCGGAAGTCATGATAACTCTTCCTTTCTTACCGATTATAGGCTCAACCCAAATTCCAAAAAAAAAAGAGGATTTTTGCAAAATTTGATTTTGGGGCTACTCTATATTCGGAAGTTAAATAACCCAAATTCCCTACCGATTATGGTAGCATTTTTGCCAAAGGTTTACTGTATAATCGGGAGTCAATATAACTTTATTTACTACCGATTATAGGATAATCAAAATTCAAAAGATTTAGGATTTTATTTTGGGGATACTGTATAATCGGAAGTCATACAAACTAAATTTACTCCCGATTGTATAGTTATCTACCGATTGTAAAGGGTAGTTTGGTCATTAAAAAAAACGCTCCGGAAATAACCTTCCGATTGTGAAATAACCTACCGATTATTTCCTATTTTGTCGTTTTGTATCGCCCCTAATTCGGTTTTGGTCGCCCCTAATTGTGTGAGGTTTATAAGGGTTCTATTGATTTCCTCTATTTTTTTTATTTTTTTTGGTAACAGGAATACATTAACAAAAAACTAGAACTAGAGCCTTACAAGCCTATCATTCATTAGCTGCCTTTTTAGCTAGAGTATCCGCAGCAGAGTTTCCTTCCCTATACTGGTGATTAAAAGTAATTACATCAAAATATCTAAACATATTAGTAATATCAGCAAGCAAAGTATCAAAAAACCAGCAACTTCTCGTTTTCTTTTTACACATATTTATAATCAGTTGAGAGTCACTTTTCACTACCAGTTTTTTAATTCCTAACTTGACAACAAGAAGCAATCCGTCCCTGATAGCCCAATGTTCCGCCCTGTTTTGAGTATTTTTGAAAAGATATTTAGCACAAGCTACCACAAAAGCTCCATTACTATCCCTGATAACGCATGCACACCCAGCTTCATCCCTATCATTAGCAACACCATCTACATTGAGTTTGAAATAGTCAGTAACTGGAGGAATCCAATTAACATGAATAACCTGCTTTTTATTCAAAGTAACTTCAGAATTCTGCATTTGAAAAAAATTCTAGGGAAGAATTATAAGCTTTTTCAATAACAGTTCTCCAATCAAATTCAGCATTGTCGAAGACAACTTTATTTCTTAAGCACCAAATACCCCATAAGATGTAAGGTATCAAATCCTTCCATTCAACAATATTATGCTCACTGTTAAGACGCATGATATTTATAAGCCATTGAAGAGAGTTTTCTGAATGATCCAAAGAAACCACATAAGCATAACAGATTGCTTCCCAAATTGGAGAGACCTTGATGCACTTACGAAAAGATGGGAAATAGATTCTGGCAGCTGCTTACATAACGGAAAACAATCATCCACATCAACTCTTCTAATTCTGAGATTAACTCTAACCAGTGTCTTGCCATGAACCAAGAGCCAAAGCAAAAGTTTAATATGTGGTGGAGTATCAAACTTCCATAAAATTTTCCATTTCTGATTTAGCAGAGACGGATTCACATTATCTTTAACCAGCTCATGGTAACAAGTCTTCACAAACACCTGACCATCTAAAGAGTGAGGCTAAACTAATTTATTAACCATATTATCCGAAAGAGGAGCAAGGATAGCTTTGATCCTATTCTGGACATCTTGAGGGAGGATATGAGAGATATGATCAAGATTCCACTCTCCTCTAGCAGGAATAATTTGAGCAACCTTTAAAGGCCTGACAGAATGACTATTAGCATTAACAATATGTTGGAACTAAATTACAATAAGCGTATGCAACTGAGAAATAATACTTAGATTACACTGATAATAGTAACAAACAACTCAAAAAAACATGAGAAAAATACTTAACACTCACTGCTGTGTTATTGTTATACCGGAGATGCACTGATGATAGTATCAAAAACTTAGTAGAGTCACGTATGAGATATGCTGAGCTAAAGGTAATATTGCCTGCTACTCCTCTGAGATGCTATAGCAATTAACAAATTACCTCCAGGATACAACTACTGTTAGTTCTCCTCTATGTGTAGCATACACAGAGAGAACCCTTAGAACTTGGCAGCAAAAATGAAAAACAAAAACATAAAACGAAACAACAACCAGTTTCAGAGAAATGTAAAAACTAATTTATGTTTCTGTAAACAAAGTTTCTGTGAACTAATATTAAGTAAACAAAATTTCTGTAAACAAAGAAGTAGTTATACAAAATTATGTTTCTGTAAACTACAACTTGTTTCAGATAAGAACTTAATTTTATGTTTCTGTAAACTTATAAAATTGTTTCTGAAAGAATAAGAGTAGAAGAAGAATTTCAGAAGATAAGAGTTCTGAAAGGTATGAGTTAAAAATGAAATTCTTCTCTCGTATTTATAGGTGAAAAAACTGAACGTTCGGATAAGAATCCAATGCACGACAAGATCCGTAAAACCCGCGTCTCGAACGTTACAAAACTTAAGGTAAAAGCAGAAGTGAAAAGCACAGTGTACACGCGTTCAAAATTATGAGATTCTCTTCGAGGCACAGGTGTCAAATGCACCGTGTGACACGCGTGAATGAAGATGCTTCTCGAGGCTGTCGGAAATCCAAAACCGAGAAGGCAAAGAATAAAATTCTTTACATGTGTGGGAGAAACGTGTGGAAAACATTTCAGTAAAAAGAAAGGATGGGTCGAATACACCCACACCCACTCCCACGCCCACGCCCTCGCCCGAGCCCGAGCGAGCGTGCGTGCTTCTGTACGAAGCACCGCGCGAACGGGAAAGGCAATAATAAATGAAATAAGGGAATGGAAACCTTGCCATAGTCTAGGGCTTTACCCATACACAAAGGTCTAAAGACCCAAAGGGCCATGCCCTTAAGGCTAAACCAATGGTATTTAAGTCTAAAACTCTAAGTGTTTTAGTCTATATGGGACTAATGTTTTATTCATTCACATGAAAAAACATCTAGGGAGCAATAGGTCTTGGGATCAAAACATGGTCCATGCATTTTTTGATTAAAACAAAACATTATTTTTTCTAACAATCCCCCACATGAATAATAAAACATGTCGATAAAACACGAGAAAACATAAGGCAACAATATAGGCTAAGGTGTCCCAAAGATTGAACCTTAACTTAGTGAGAGGTTACCTAAAATGCTTGTTGATACGGTGAACGCAATGTCTTGAACCGCCAACAACGAATGCAATTCAGAAATAACAGCCACACTTGATGCCTCAACCGAAGAAAACAGCTGCCAAGCTCTTGCGGTTGTGCCCATTTTGGCCGTGGGCTAAAATCCCGGACTTAATGAATGTCTCTAGAGAATCAGCTCAAATTCTCATAGGAAGCGGCCCCACTTCCAACATCCACAAAGGTGAGTCCATAAAGAGTGTCCTTCCACACCCCGCTTTAATCAAAGCCATGGAACCCATTAAGATCACAAAAGATCATCCTAAAATTCTGCAGGCAGCACTATCGCACGGTTACACCATAGGGAGGGAAAAATATAGTGCTTTCCCAATATCACCATAAATTAGTTGTCTCATTGAACCTTGATCTTGGAAATCCAATCACAAGGTTGAGTATCCTTCATGGTGATTTATTCTATGAGCTTAAGTCCCATCCCCCTCGATGTAAATTTAACTTCCTCTCTGGTTAAGCCTTTCGTCAAAGGATCTGCAAGATTATCTTTGGATTTTACAAAGTCTATCGAGATAATACCAGTAGAGAGTAGTTATTTCACCGTCTTGTGTCTTCTTCGTATATGTATAGAATTTCCATTGTATACATTGTTCTTTGCGCAACCAAGAGCAGCTTTACTATCACAGTGGATTGCGATTGAAGACACCGGCTTGGGCCAGAGTGGAATTCCTCCCAGGAAACATCGTATCCATTCAGCTTCCTCTCCAGCTTTTTCCAAGGCTATAAATTCAGACTCCATAGTGGATTTAGCTATACATGTCTGTTTGGTAGACTTCCATGAGACACACGCACCTCCAAGTAAGAAGATGTACCCACTAGTAGACTTGCACTCTTCTGAGTCTGATATCCAGTTGGCATCACAATACCCTTCCAATACATCAGGATACTTCCCAAAACTTAAGCAATAGTTTGAGGTCCCTGGTAGGCTTAGAAAGATACCTACTATTGTGTATACTGTAAGTGCACAGTGTCGACAAGCAACACATGGCAAGCACAGGTCGAACCACAGAGACTTGGAGAGTGTAGAAGTTGATTCTAAATCCTGATTCAGAGAGTAACCAAAAGGGGTTTGATTTTGTCGATACGACGATATGATTTTCAAGTGACTGAAATAATAAAAGTAAAAGATGCAAATAACAAGATATGTAAACAATGATAATATGGATACTAGGGTATTCAAATTCACCAATAACCTATGATATGCATTCAACTTGTAATATTATTCTTGTCCTTATAGTAGATTCAAGTCTACCGTATAACTAAGGTGTTTCTCCAATGGATAATTTAATCACAACTAAAGTATTTCTCCAAAGCATTAATTGTCTAATTAAGCACAACTAATCTAAAGATCAATATTTGGTTAAGCATGAGTTGTAGCATAATCAACATAGAGATATTCTAACTACAATGGATACATGGCATACATTGTGAGAGCAAGATGTTGAAAAACTTGGATTAAATTATATCTTTAAACAATTCTAAACTTTCAAGAACAAGATACAAGATATGAATACATACCAATGAGATTAGGGCTTCATCTAAACCCTAGTAAATGAAACTAGAACATGAAGAACATTACAACAAAACTTAAATTTGATAAACTAACATGAACAAGTTATTCTTGGATGGTTTTTCAACACAACAACCCTCTCTATTTATACACAAAATTTCCTCAAGCACTTTGATCCGAATTTTGGCACTCATCCACTCAACAAAACATGTTTTCTTAATTTATGGAATATATTTGGTTGTGGGAAACAAATTGGGAGTGATTGAGTGAGAGAATGGGGGTGAGGTGGATGTTTTGGAAAGAATCCAATGGGGGTGAGGTGGATGTTTTGGAAAGAATCCAATGGGGGTGAGGTGGAAATGGATTTGGGTCTTGGGTTTTGGATCATGGGTTGTTTAATCCCATGAATTTGTAAACAAGTTGCCACTGATCTTGAGCGGGTTGCAACGCTTCCAACTTTCTTCTCTTTTGTCTTCTCAATTCTTCCAAGCTTTATTTAGTACTTAAAAACACCAAATTAATTAATACAAATATTTATTCTTGAAAATGGTAAAAATGCCGAATTTGGGATAATATATGACTTTGAAGCGCGAAAGATGAGTTAAGTGCCAATGAAAAGGTGTATGAATATGCAATATTTGGCACTCATCAAATACCCCCAAACCTGAATTTTACTTGTCCTCAAGTGAAACAGAAATCCAGAAATCCTAACTATACCACTGTCGCTGGTCTCTCGAATGCATTTAGCGTATGCACTAAGCCTTTAAACCCCTAGGTGTCCCTAGTGGACGAGTTGTAGTCTCGTGAGGGCCTACCAAAGAAGTACCCACAAACCCTTCTCCAATATCAGAGCATCCATAGAAATGTCTTTGTCTTCGGTCTTCAACTGTAGATGATGAACTTAGGAATTTCGTAGAACCTTGATAATTTGTAACCATTTTTTTTAAGACCCGCTACACAGCTGATCATCATATTTTTTTAGTGACCCGCTACACAGCTGATCATCGATACCAAACACAAGACCCGCTACACAATTTGGTCATCATACAAAAAATTTGATTTTTGATTTATTTATTTTTTAATAAAAGACTAAAAAAATCTATATGCAAAACACTACAAAAAAAAATCCTACAAAAGACCCGCTACACAGCTGGTCATAGAAAAGAAGAAAAAAAAAGCAAAAGACTACAAAGGATCCTACAAAAAACCCGCTACACAGCTGGTCATTAAAAAAATGCAAAAGACTACAAAGGAAAAAAAAACATACAAAAGACCCGCTCCACAGCTGGTCATCCTAAAAACAACAACAAATAAAATGCAAAAGACTAAAAAAAAATCCTACAAAAGACCCGCTACACAGCTGGTCATCAGAAAATTTTTGATTTTTGATTTTTTTTTTTTTTTTAATAAAAGACTAATTTGATTTTTTTAATAAAAGACTAAAAACTCTATATGAAAAACACACCCCCAAACCTAAATCTAACATTGTCCTCAATGTTTCAAAAGATGATAAGAACACATATCAAGAGAACAAGGTAGAGAAGATTTAAAGGAAAGAGATTACCCGATGCGAAAGGGTGGTGCTAACCATAATTGAATGAATGCTTTGAAAGCAAATAATATGAGCGCAAGACAAAAAGTTTGGTTAGCACACAAATATATCAACAAGATTTAAAATTTTACCTACTAGATTATACAATGATGACTCACCATGTACCAACAATCTAAAAAGTTGAGGATCAACCCAAAAGACGTAGTGCGGAAACATCAACAGCCTTACACAATTATAACAGGACAGCAATGCAAGTGAGACTGCATATGTGAATGAGTTACCCCCAAACCTAGATTTTTCAATAGATATATTTTTGGGTACAAAATCTAACAATTTCAGGGGTGCACCATGCACAAGATCTAGTTCAAAGTGGATTTTGTCAGGGATGGATGGAGAGACATGAGTGAACTCTAATTGTGGCTCATCAAAGGTATTATATTTAACTGCAAAATAGTCCAAGAGGACTTGAGAGGCACACAGTTCCAATCCTAGATTAGGTACTCTTAGAAAAGTAGGTTTAACAATAACTTTACAAACAAAATCTAGGTTGGGTGCAAGATTACCAGTTTGTGACATGGGCAGGGAGGTAGGCACATCATTATTAGGCACATCTATAACTCCTAAATCATTTGCCAGTGTCGCAGCATGCTCACATTCATAGAACAATCCATCAAGACCCAAATAAGTATCATGCTCATCCAAAGTTTTATTCTCATGCATAGACAAATCCAAAGAGACATCACAATGTTGTGACCTAGGTAGAGAATCAGACACGTCAATTATATTTTGATGCATAAGATCATTAGTGTCGACAGGAGATTCAAAATTACCTATGTCAGACACAAGTACAACATCATGTTCATGCTCATAAAACAAATCAATAATCCCCAGTTCACAATCATCCCCTAGAACTTCAGTTTCATGCATAGGAATATCACAAGAAACTTCACATTGTGACTTAGGCAGAGAATCTGACACATTAAAGTTATTTCCATGCATAGTTTCATTGGTGTCTACAGAAGATTCAACATTTTCTAAGTCACAAACAAGTTGTGTAGCATGCTCTCTTTCACAGGATAACTGCACAGGCTCAAGATTAGTAACCACATCACATGTATATGGAACATTAGAAGAAACATCATTCATTAAGGTCGAGGCAGAGAAGCCTAATGTCTCTGAACTCAAAGGTTCGACAATATTTTCAGTAAAAACATATTCTTCTAACATAACATCATCATCATCACAGAAATGCATTTCCTTATTTAAAATCGTAGTATTTCTAGTCCCTTCATTTAAAACAGGTTCATATGCAATATCAGCTACACAAGTAAGACTAGGCATACTATTTTCACATTTTATTTCATTAGGACAAACAAATATTTCATCCTGAAATTCCTCCTTTCCTACATTTTGTAAATGAATCAAATTCATTTTTAATAATGCATTAAGTTGTTCAATGGAATGAGAGTCTTCAACAGTAGGAAATTCATAATTAATGCTATATGGTTTATCATGCAATACACTCCTAGCATTATTTTGTTCGATGAGTCTGATATTTTCCTCCACAGATTGAGAAGTACAAAATTGTTTAACTTCCCACTGTGGTGGATGATACATGTGTGCAGGGTCATTAGGGTCTATAAAATACTGATTGCAACCTTCGAAAGGTTGATTATGGTCCCAATGACTATCAGCTTTGTAATCTGTTGGCATTTCATATTTTGGATTTTCATGATATTCTCTAGATTGCCTAAAATCATGCAAAATATAGCAATTCTCAGCAGGATGGCCTAAGCCTCCACATAAGGTACAAGCATAGATTTCAGATTGCCTAGAAGAATTATATGCGACAGATTCATGCATTTGCATTTCTAAAGCTGCAGTTCTAGCTTCTAACTGGTCCAAAAGTGATGATTGTGAAAGTTGGGAACTGTAAAGATGTTCATTTTCACCCTGTGGTGGATGATAAATGTGTGAGTAGTTACTAGGGTTCATGTATTGATGCTCAGGACTGTGAAAATTTCCATAATAATCCCTATAACTAGTGACATCATGGTCTGTTGGAGTTTCATAATGTGAAGCATGCCCGTAAGCAAGCTCTCTGATGGATTTGTTTCCATCCCCACCTGCAGACCAGAATCCTAACATGATCTCTAACTAGCACTAGGCTTGTTGCAGAGATTGGGATGTACACACTGAAAACAGACCAATTTTTTTTTTTCATTATTGTTTTTTTTTTTTTTTCAATCCCGTTCTCTAATTACCTCGGGCATACATTAGAAAAACAAAATAAAAGAAGAAAAATCATAAACGGAAGGGAAGTTCTATGCAATCGCAAACAAGGCTGACTCTACCACAGAAAACCTACTGATTTCTAGCAAACAAAAAGCATGATGGTTCCACTTAGATTGTTTTCTAGACCAGCTTCTAATCCTTCGAAATGGAATTCGTTACAATCTGAGCAAACTCCTCTGGAATCAATCCGAGTTTAAGTAAATTGAATAGAGGCGAGGGAAGCTCCAGGAGCTTTGATACCCAAGGCCTCACCGCATTCCAAGGCGGCGCAGTCACGCATTCAATTTACAGAAACCATCATGAACTTCGAAGTATGCTTAGAGAGTAACCAATATTTTTCGAACGACTCTCCTACTAAGCTCGTTACCTTATAGGTCTCGTTTTATTTCAAATTTTAATGCTTAGGTTCACGTTAGGTATTGTTTTCCTAAGGCGGGCAAGAAGAGAACGGTGATGAAATCCGAACCCTTATCTTGTATGGCCAGTCCTTGCCCTTTACTAGGAAAATAAAGCAGCCGTATTCAATTCCTCAACATATATGCAAACGAAGGAATACAGTAACTCGCTAACAAGGGATTCGCGAGTGTTTCGACAAACTTACCTCCCGTTCCAGACAGGGGATGAACCGTTGTTGTCGACTCGGGCCACGACTCCTATGTCATGAACGAACCCGAGGGGCCGAGGTGATATTGTAATCACCGTCCTTCTCTGCAAACAGTTGATATTTAATAATACCCTTCCGTAGGGTTTAAAAATAAAAAATAAAAAATAAAAAATAGAATGTCCAAGTCCAAAGTCCAAAATAAAGTGCAAAAGAAAAAAGAAAATTACAAGAGTAAAGGAATCCTAATACAAACTAAAAATAAATAAAATAAACTCTCTTTTTTTTTTTTTTTTTTATTAAAATAAAAACTTCTTCCGCTTCCTTTCCTTCGCCTTTACAACAGCTACTCAGGCACCTGTTGAGCTCAAAAGAGGTAGTTAGGGTTTCGAAGTTTTAAAGCAAAAAAAAAAAAAAAAAAAAAAAAAAAAAAAAAAAATAAGTGTAAAATTGACTGTGAATAGTTGCGTTGCTACAGCAAAAGCAACAATGAACCATCGTTGCTACAATAACAGTAACCGTGAACTATCGTTGCTACAGTAACAGTAACAGATGAAGAACACGAAGAACGGACACTTCAGAACTGTCGTTCTGAAGAACACTAAGAACGACACAGAGAATAACTGTCGTTGTTTAACAGTGACACAGATGAATAAATGTTGTTGAAGTGCGATAGCAGTTTATGCGACTGTTCAGGGCGGGTTTTTTTTTTTTTTTTTGGTTTTCCTGAATACGCTACAGTAACAGCGACTTTGGTACATCGTTTTATCTACAGTAAAATGCTACAGTTCCAGGAGACAATTTATGAACAGTGACAGGAGACAGAAACTTGAACTACACTTCTACCAAATCCCCGGCAACGGCGCCAAAAACTTGGTAGGCTTAGAAAGATACCTACTATTGTGTATACTGCAAGTGCACAATGTCGACAAGCAACACAGGGCAAGCACAGGTCGAACCACAGAGACCCATTAAGATCACAAAAGATCATCCTAAAATTCTGCAGGCAGCACTATCGCACGGTTACACCATAGGGAGGGAAAAATATAGTGCTTTCCCAATATCACCATAAATTAGTTGTCTCATTGAACCTTGATCTTGGAAATCCAATCACAAGGTTGAGTATCCTTCATGGTGATTTATTCTATGAGCTTAAGTCCCATCCCCCTCGATGTAAATTTAACTTCCTCTCTGGTTAAGCCTTTCGTCAAAGGATCTGCAAGATTATCTTTGGATTTTACAAAGTCTATCGAGATAATACCAGTAGAGAGTAGTTATTTCACCGTCTTGTGTCTTCTTCGTATATGTATAGACTTTCCGTTGTATACATTGTTCTTTGCGCAACCAAGAGCAGCTTTACTGTCACAGTGGATTGCGATTGAAGACACCGGCTTGGGCCAGAGTGGAATTCCTCCCAGGAAACATCGTATCCATTAAGCTTCCTCTCCAGCTTTTTCCAAGGCTATAAATTCAGACTCCATAGTGGATTTAGCTATACATGTCTGTTTGGTAGACTTCCATGAGACACACGCACCTCCAAGTAAGAAGATGTACCCACTAGTAGACTTGCACTCTTCTGAGTCTGATATCCAGTTGGCATCACAATACCCTTCCAATACAGCAGGATACTTCCCAAAACTTAAGCAATAGTTTGAGGTCCCTGGTAGGCTTAGAAAGATACCTACTATTGTATATACTGCAAGTGCACAGTGTCGACAAGCAACACAGGGCAAGCACAGGTCGAACCACAGAGACTTGGAGAGTGTAGAAGTTGATTCTAAATCCTGATTCAGAGAGTAACCAAAAGGGGTTTGATTTTGTCGATACGACGATATGATTTTCAAGTGACTGAAATAATAAAAGTAAAAGATGCAAATAACAAGATATGTAAACAATGATAATATGGATACTAGGGTATTCAAATCCACCAATAACCTATGATATGCATTCAACTTGTAATATTATTCTTGTCCTTATAGTAGATTCAAGTCTACCGTATAACTAAGGTGTTTCTCCAATGGATAATTTAATCACAACTAAAGTATTTCTCCAAAGCATTAATTGTCTAATTAAGAACAACTAATCTAAAGATCAATATTTGGTTAAGCATGAGTTGTAGCATAATCAACATAGAGATATTCTAACTACAATGGATACATGGCATACATTGTGAGAGCAAGATGTTGAAAAACTTGGATTAAATTATATCTTTAAACAATTCTAAACTTTCAAGAACAAGATACAAGATATGAATACATACCAATGATATTAGGGCTTCATCTAAACCCTAGTAAATGAAACTAGAACATGAAGAACATTACAACAAAACTTAAATTTGATAAACTAACATGAACAAGTTATTCTTGGATGGTTTTTCAACACAACAACCCTCTCTATTTATACACAAAATTCCCTCAAGCACTTGGATCCGAATTTTGGCACTCATCCACTCAACAAAACATGTTTTCTTAATTGATGGAATATATTTGGTTGTGGGAAACAAATTGGGAGTGATTGAGTGAGAGAATGGGGGTGAGGTGGATGTTTTGGAAAGAATCCAATGGGGGTGAGGTGGAAATGGATTTGGGTCTTGGGTTTTGGATCATGGGTTGTTTAATCCCATGAATTTGTAAACAAGTTGCCACTGATGCGCGAGCGGGTTGCAACGCTTCCAACTTTCTTCTCTTTTGTCTTCTCAATTCTTCCAAGCTTTATTTAGTACTTAAAAACACAAAATTAATTAATACAAATATTTATTCTTGAAAATGGTAAAAATGCCGAATTTGGGATAATATATGACTTTGAAGCACGAAAGATGAGTTAAGTGCCAATGAAAAGGTGTATGAATATGCAATATTTGGCACTCATCAGTCCCTCTCAGGTAACGTAAAACTCTGAAGAGAGCATTCCAGTGATCCTGCCCTGGGTTGCAAGTATACCTGCTTAATCTACTCACAGAGTAAGCAATACCAGGTCTTGTACAGTTCATCAAATACATAAGACTACCAATAATGCGAGAATACTCAAGTTGATCAATACCCTTACCCTTGTTCTTTTTCAATTTACAAGTGGGATCAAAATGAGTAGATGCAGGTTTAACATTTTCATAATTAAATCTCTTTAGTACGGTTTCAGCATAATGAGATTGACTAAGACTATATCCATCATACATCTTTCTGATTTTCATCCCTAAGATTACATCAGTAGGTCCTAAGTCTTTCATGTCAAAATTATCTCTAAGCATGCTTTTAATGGTATTAATAATATCAAGGTTACTGCCTAATATGAGCATATCATCAACATATAGGCATACAATAACATGTGAATCATTCACAGATTTAATGTAAACACATTTATCAGATTCATTAACCTTGAAGCCATTAGTTATCATAACATGATCAAATTTTTCATGCCACTGTTTAGGTGCTTGTTTTAAACCGTACAGAGATTTGTTCAACTTGCAAACTTTGTTTTCACAACCTTTTACAATAAAGCCTTCAGGTTGGTCCATATAAATTTCTTCATTCAAATCACCATATAAAAATGCAGTTTTAACATCCATCAGATGTATATGCGAATCATAAATTGAAGCTATAGCAATCAACATCCTAATCGAGGTGATTCTAGAGACTGGTGAATAAGTATCGAAGAAATCTAAACCTTCCTGTTGTCTATAGCCTTTAGCTACCAACCTAGCTTTATATTTATCTATAGTTCCATCTGTTCTAAGTTTCCTTTTGAACACCCATTTGCAACCTATGGATTTACTTCCAGGAGGCAAGTCTACAATCTCCCATGTTTCGTTTTGCTGAATGGACTCCCATTCATTTAATGAAGCTTCTTCCCAGAAAGGAGCTTCTGGAGAAGTCATGGCTTCCTTGTAGGTTTAGGGTTCAGACTCTACCGTAAGAGTCAAAAAATCTAGGCCAAAACTTTTTTCAGTTCTAACCCTCTTACTTCTTCTTGGTTCAGTCTCATACTCCAAAGTTGGAGTTTGACTAGTCGATAGAACATCCGGGAGGTCATCATGGACCCTTTTCCGAGGTCCAGACCTTAAAGGAAATATGTGTTCATAAAACACAGCATCTCTAGATTCCAATATGGTGTTCTGACCAATGTTATTATGGTCAGAACTGATGACCATGAACCTGTATGCAATTGTATGCTCAGGATACCCTAAGAAAACACAATCGACTGTTTTAGGTCCTATTTTAGTTTTATTGGGAAGAGGAATGGCCACCTTGGCCAAACACCCCCACACTTTAAAGTATGCATAGGAAGGTTGTTTACCATTCCATAATTCATAAGGAGTTTTATCAGATTTTTTAAATGGGACTCGGTTCAAAATATAGCAAGCAGAGAGGATAGCTTCCCCCCCACAAGTTCGAAGATAACCCTGAACTTGTCAACATAGCATTTACCATATCTATGAGTGTTCTATTTTTTTCTTTCAGCTACACCATTCGATTCTGGTGAATATGGTGCAGTTGTTTCATGAATGATTCCATTATGTTTACAAAACTCACCTATGGGTATCACATACTCACCGCCACGGTCTGACCTAATAGTTTTAATTTTAACTCCTTTTTGGTTTTCTACTTCAATTTTATAAAATTTGAAGGCCTCTAAGGCTTCATCTTTACTTCTGAGAAGATGAACCTGACAATAGCGTGAGTAATCATCTATAAAAGTGATGTACCATTTTTTACCACCTCTTGTTGGTGTTGATTTCAAATCTCCTAAATCCGAATGTATTAGTTCCAAAGTAACTGTTTTACGTTCAATCCTTTTATTAAACGATTTTCTTGTATATTTAGATTCAACACAGACTTCACATCTTTGATTTTTATCAAAGTTTATTTTTGGTATGCAACCTAAATTAGCAAGTCTTTCTAGAGATTTGAGATTAACATGTCCAAGTCTATCATGCCAAACATGTGAAGAGTCACAAACATAAGCAGAAGAAGATGCATTAACATTCAATTTCAAATCAGATACACTAAGCTTAATCATGTTATCGGTAACATAACCTTTTCCTACGAATTCACCATGCTTAGAAATAACAACAGTATTAGATTCAGCAACAATCTTAAAACCTTTTCCTAGTAAGATGGTTTCTGAGATAAGGTTTTTGCATATGTCTGGGACGTAAAATACGTCATTCAATGCGAGAGTTTTTCCTGAAGTTAGCTTCAGTTCGACCTTGCCTTTCCCCACCACTTTCGCGGTGGAAGAGTTTCCCATGAACAATTTCTCATCATCTCCTACTATGACATAGGAGGAGAAAGCATTTCTGAATTTACAGACATGCTTGGTGGCTCCAGAATCAAGCCACCAGTCTCTCACATTAGTCACACTAGAGACAAGGTCGACTTCAGACACCATGCCAGTGAAATATCCAGAATCATCTACTATGTTTACCTTATTTTTCTGTTTTGGATCATATTTGTTCTTTTTAGGGGCCTTACAGTCTTTAGCCATATGTCCAGGTTTACCACAATTAAAACAGTCGCCTTTGATGGTGTGCTTAGTGACACCACCCCTAGGCTTAAAATTGTTACCTCTGGGTTTTCGACGTCTGTTACGTCTATTACCCATTTTGCTGGATTCTCCAGGACTTTTCTTTGAAGCAGCTTTATCATCCAGAACATGTGCTTTGTTGGACATGTTTTTTCTCAGCATCATGCTCTTGTCGTTGCTGCACATGAGCTCCTCAACCTGGATCTTTTTGCCAAGCTCCACCATGGTGATTTCACGAGTCTTGTGTCGCAGCCTCCTCTTGTATTCGCTCCATGAGGGTGGAAGCTTTTCAATCACAGCCGATACTTGTAGAGCTTCATCAAAAGTCATGCCTTCAGCAAGAATCTCGCTGATGAGGAGTTGAAGTTCGACGAACTGTTCTACCACGGGCTTTTCGTCAGTCATGTTGTATTCCAAGAACTTAGCCATCAAGAACTTCTTACTACCAGCAGCTTCAGCATGATATTTTTCTTCAAGAGCTTCCCATAAGTCAAAAGCATTAAAATTTTCTTTTGCATTATAGAAGTCGTACAAAGAGTCATCAAGACAGTTAAGAATATGATTCTTGCACGAGTAATTCTTCCTATTCCACCTTTCCAGTTTATCTTCATTACCACGGTGATGAAGTCTTCTGGAGGGTCTATTTAAAGCAAGTCCATCTAACCTTTGGTCATTTAGGAAGAATAACATTTTAGACTGCCATCTCTTAAAGTCCTTACCACTGAACTTTGGTGGTCTTTCTACGGTATTTTTTCCCATGTTCTTACAGCAATTACAATATCACAATCTTACAATATTACAATAAGGCAATTATTACCTTTAGATTGTTGGAACTAAATTACAATAAGCGTATGCAACTGAGAAATAATACTTAGATTACACTGATAATAGTAACAAACAACTCAAAAAACATGAGAAAAATACTTAACACTCACTGTTGTTTTATTGTTATACCGGAGATGCACTGATGATAGTATCAAAAACTTAGTAGAGGCACGTATGAGATACGCTGAGCTAAAGGTAATATTTCCTGCTACTCCTCTGAGATGCTATAACAATTAACAAATTAGCTCCAGGATACAACTACTGTTAGTTCTCCTCTATGTGTATCATACACAGAGAGAACCCTTAGAACTTGGCAGCAAAAATGAAAAAAAAAACATAAAACGAATCAACAACCAGTTTCAGAGAAATGTAAAAACTAATTTATGTTTCTGTAAACAAAGTTTCTGTGAACTAATATTAAGTAAACAAAATTTCTGTAAACAAAGAAGTAGTTATACAAAATTATGTTTCTGTAAACTACAACTTGTTTCAGATAAGAACTTAATTTTATGTTTCTGTAAACTTATAAAATTGTTTCTGAAAGCATAAGAGTAGAAGAAGAATTTCAGAAGATAAGAGTTCTGAAAGGTATGAGTTAAAAATGAAATTATTCTCTCGTATTTATAGGTGAAAAAACTGAACGTTCGGATAAGAATCCAATGCACGACAAGATCCGTAAAACCCGCGTCTCGAACGTTACAAAAGTTAAGGTAAAAGCAGAAGTGAAAAGAACAGTGTACACGCGTTCAAAATTATGAGATTCTCTTCGAGGCACAGGTGTCAAATTCACCGTGTGACACGCGTAAATGAAGATGCTTCTCGAGGCTGTCGGAAATCCAAAACTGAGAAGGCAAAGAATAAAATTCTTTACATGTGTGGGAGAAACGTGTGGAAAACATTTCAGTAAAAAGAAAGGATGGGTCGGACACACCCTCACCCACTCCCTCGCCCGAGCGAGCGTGCATGCTTCTGTGCGAAGCACCGCGCGAACGGGAAAGGCAATAAGGGAATGGCAACCTTGCCATAGTCTAGGGCTTTCCCCATACACAAAGGTATAAATACCCAAAGGGACATGCCCTTAAGGCTAAACCAATGGTATTTAAGTCTAAAACTCTAAGTGTTTTAGTCTATATGGGACTAATGTTTTATTCATTCACATGAAAAAACATCTAGGGAGCAATAGGTCTTGGGATCAAAACATGGTCCATGCATTTTTTGATTAAAACAAAACATTGTTTTTTCTAACACAATATTCATAAGGGGTTCATTGCCACACCAGCGATCCTACCAAATATCAACACTATCACCATTTCCAATACTCCATTTTAGACTACGTTTAATCACTTCCTTACCCTTAAGAATACTCCTCCAACACCAAGAAGGACGATTAGGATTTGAAGCCTCCCAGAAAGAACAACTCTTGAAGTATTTCGCCTTTAATAACTGACTTATAATAGAGTTAGGAAAAAAAGCAATCCTCCAAGCAGTCTTAGCTAAAAAAGTAAAATTATGAAACTCAGGATCTGTAATACCAAGACCTCCAAACCACACCGGTAAAAAAATCTTCTCCCAGGAAATTGGATGAAGTTTTTTATCTCCTTCTCTACTTTTCCAAAGAAAATCTCTCCTTAATTTATCTACCTTAGAAAGGATGAAACCTGGGATCTTCAAGGTACACATTAAATGATTCAAAGAAGGATCCAACACAGACTTTATTAAAACATCTCTCCCAGCAAAATTTAACACATTAAGTTTCCAACCAGCTAGTTTGTAATTTCCTTTGTATTTTGTTCTTTCTTTCCTTTCCATGTGAAAATGTATACTTTTTTTCAGAAAAAAAGTTCTTTTTTTTTATTACGAAAAAAGAAAAAACTTCCAAGCATTCGGAGCTTAGTGTATATGAGAAACGATAGTCATAATCGGTTTACCGATGACCTTTAACAGGAGATTCAAGAATCAAAATCCATCTACTCTACCCTAAAATTGGTATTGGGTTACAGTATGGAATTCGTATCTTTTTCCATCAAAAATGATTAACCCGCGTCCGGAGAAATCTCTCGTGAGCAAATGAGCAAGGAGTTTTAAGCTAATCTAAAACCATAGTCCAAAAGAGTCCAATTCCATATACAATCTAAAGTGTTCTTATGACATCTCAATCTCGCCTTATGACATCTCAATCTCGGATTTGGTTTGATATTTCTACTCGAGATATTTAACACGCACGAGAAGAAAGTTGGAATTACTTGGCGGGTCAGGGGGCCCTTATGCATATTCAAAGTTGTAAGTTTAGAGAATAATGTTAACTGTACAAAAATATGCTCATCGCGTTTTTCATAATTTTGGATCTCAGCCTCCTAATCGTTTCAATCTTTGAGATTGATTCAGTTTAGGAGAGTGCTATACTGAACCTCTCGCCATTTTTTCAATTCATAGTTTTATTTAACAGTAATCATAATGAAATCTTCAACTACTATATTTATGGAATCAAAATAGTTTGTGTTATCCTAGTCTATCACAGGAAAAAAGAGAGATACACAGGTTTCAGTAACTAGATCTCCATTCCTGAAGAAGCTATTAGTTGGGTTTATCACTCAACTTTGGAAGCAGTGAAGGTTATGTTGAAACATCGACAAGGTGGAGATTGTTAGATAATTGTTGGTGTTTTGGAAGGTTCCGAAAAGTTCTGGAACATATTAGAAATCCTTTGTGTAGAGAAACACAAGGTTTCCCAGTTTAGTTGATTTCCATATTTAGATAGGTTACCTAAATAACATTAGGTTTCCTAGTTGGTTACGTTTCCTTTTCCAAGGAGAATAATACTTGGGAATCAAGTTTGTGACTCCTATATAAGGAGGTCTGGACTATGTGTTTAGACATGGAATTCTCAATGGAATTTTAGAGGTTTTCTAGATAATTAGAGAATACACAATGTAGTTCTCTAAGGTTTCTAGGGATTCCATCCCACCTCTTGGGGTGGAGTTTAGTGAAGAGAAGATTTCCAAAGATCGCCTTGTTCGTCAATGGTGAAAAGACATCGTTGGTGTTGGAAGTGACATTGTTTAGAAGGAGATCATCTCATTATGTGAGATAAGTATTATCTTGTTTGGTTAGAAATTATTCGGCAATATTGGGGCGTTTTGTTTATGAGAATTATTTTAGGGTTTATGATCAACACAATGTTGGATCATAGTTTGTTGATTGATTCGTCAATCGTTGTGTGTAATTCTTTATTTAGTGTTCCATAATAATGAAGAAGTCGTAAGCGTTTTGGTGGTGTAGATGGGGCAAAACGAGTTGCTGGTTTTTACGGAATTGAGGAGACGACCGTGCAGTGGGGAATCCTTGAACCGAGCGACTGTTAAACCTCACACAGATGCACTGCAAGAAGGGAGTGCTTTGAATTCGAGAGATCAATCTGTAGTACTTCGGCCTAAACCAAGACAATGGCAATTCCAGAGTAAATTCGGTCACAAAATAGGATGGGTCGATCTGTATGAGGGAAGCTGAGAAATGTGTGAGATCAATGATGATCGAAGATTTTAGGTGTGTTGTGTATTCTGAGAATAAGATAAATCCCGAATGATTGAATTTGCTATGTTGAGAGTTGGATTGTTAATCTCGTGTTTCCTGTTTGACGTGAGATTGTCCTTCTTTCAATCATGATTCAGAGATTTGTTTATATTGCTAGAATTAAAAACACCATGATCCCATGAAGTGTGACAATTGATGGAATCAAAGAGCGGAGAAGTGGAAATCGTGTTAAAATCAGTTGCTCAACATGCGGAGACTTGGTTGATTTTCCATCCACTACTTTGTTAACTCCTCCAACTGATTGCACGAGTTACTCACATTCTCAACGTGTGTATGAATACACGTGCCGTAGACCACTAGACTAAAACCCTAGTTAATATCCCCCCATGTGACACGATTGATGTCTCGTGTGATTGTGGAGTCTGCAAGGCAGACGTGTATTTAGTTAGTCAGTTGCTGACTTCATGACTTCATGGGACGATGAGTCCTTATATTGTTGAGTTGAACATGATTTAGAATGTTCTGAGACTTGGACGTGTCCATTATTTTGACCAAGGTAAAATATATGAATAAACTTTGATAGTTAACGTGAGCAAATATTGCTAGTTCGATGAATTGTTGAATATTGATAGTTGAACCAATATTCCTTGGTTTGAGAAAATGTTGCTCGTTTGGTGAATTATTGGTAGCATGACCAAATAAATATTAAATTAGAATACTGGAAACTAGTCCGAGAATAATAAATAAAATTTTGATCATGAGATCAATGTAAAATTATTAGCGTTTGAATCTGGAATTATGAACCTTGGACTTAAAACCCTAATTTGATCAATTGATGATTTACTGATGGTTTATTGGAAAATAACCATGAAGTGAAGAGGGACCAGATACAAGGGATTATGGGTCATCCATGTAGTGCCCAGATGCTCATGTGACAAAAAATCAGACCAGTTGGTTTGTTGATGAAAGGATGATTAAATACTGGTTTAATGATCATTTACTAAGATAATGCTCGTCTGAACCTTAGGTGATAAACCTAATTAATTATGAAGAGATGAGGGACCGACCAATGGGTCATGAAACAGACCTAGGTGATCACGAGACCGAGTATCGATCGTCTTATGAAGTTCCAAGTTGTTTGGAAGAGTTTTTGACCTAATACGTGCAATTGCGCAAATTAGGTCAAAATTGTCAAAATACATGGGACCGGCCTCTTGCAAGCCACATAGCCAACCCTGGTCAGTCAAGGTAACATGCTCACATCACCAAAGTGTTCGTATCTCGGTTATGAGAATTTTGATATTTTCTGGTGTGCGTTTGAGCAACATTTTGAGAAAATATGAAGAAATCGGGGATTTTTGCTGAAACCGTGAAAACTTCATGAGATGAAGGAAAAATAATAAAATCATGAAGGAATCATAAAGTGTGGGACCGTGTATGGCCAAGGCATGGCCTTCCGGTCAAGGGGTCGGTCCCATGGTATTTTTCCTAATTTTATTATGTTTTCATGATTTTAGGGAAATATCATAAAACCAAGGAGTTTTGTTGAAATCAAGGAGTTTCCATGAGATGTGGAAAACATAAAAAAAAATATGGGACATGTGGGACCGGCTTGGGCATGGTTGGCCGGCTAGGGCACGGTCCCGTGAGTTTTCCCTAATTTTATGTATTATTTCATGATTTGAAGGAATTTCATAATTTGAAGGAAACATCATGAAATGAAGGAATTTCATGGGATTAAGGAAACATGAAAAATATAATAATAATGAAATAAGACGTGTGGGGCTATCTAGAAGTGTAAAGATGGTTGATCCGGTGGAATGCTACTGGTATCCGCCGGAAACGGATGAAATACAGCTGAGTTGTGACGGGGCATCAAGAGGCAGTCCGGGAGTGGCAGGTGCTGGAGTTATTGCTAGAGATGCCAGTGGTGGAGTTCTTGGTGCTCTGTCAGTGGGCTTGGGCACAACAACGAACTATTTAGCTGAAACCTACAGTATTTTAGTGGGATTGGAATGGGGTTTCAATAGGGTATCTATCAGATCAGATTCAATTTCGGTTGTTCAAGCATTCAAAGAAAACAACTTACCTTGGTTTGCTAATCCGAGGTGGCTAGCAATCAAGCAAGAGTATGCAAACATCAATTTCTTTCACACTTTTAGGGAAGTTAACTTCTCGGCGAATACCATGGCAAAAAAAGGCTGCTTACTGGAAAATGAGGTTGGAATTCAATATGAGGGAAGGCCAATTTTTTTAAACTCTGTTGAAAAGCCGTATGTGGCGTATTTTAGATTCAAGTAATGCTGTTTAGGTTAGGGGTGCTTGATCCCTATTTACCAAAAAAAAAATGGGGCTATCTAGGGCATGACTGGCCGGCTAGGGCCCGGTCACACGGGTTTCCCTAATTTTATATTATTTTTCATGGGATCAAGGAAATATCATGAGATTAAGGAGTTTTCATGAAATTAGGAAAATAATAATAAAATATTGAGGAATTGTGAGGTGTGGGACCGGCCTTGACTAGGGCATAGCCGAACGGCTAGCAGACACGGTCCCGTGACACTTTTCCCAATTTTATATTATTTTCTTTATGCGAAAGAAACACCATGAAACCAGGGAGTTTCTTTAAAACAAAGGATATTTGTTTAGATGAAAGGATTTTGATGAGATCAAAGAAAATAAAGAAAATATGATAAAATATAGGAATGGCACGGGACTGGCCACGGCGTGACTAGCCGGTTGGTGGGTCCATTCCCCTAGCGCCCTGACTAATATTTTATTTTATTTTATCAGTTTCTTCTTATTTTGCATAGGTTCATCGCCTCGTCGTATTTTGAAATACTCATTCGTCCGTTCAGGTGCTCGTTAATGCATCATTGTCGAGTACATCTGCACTATTTTGGTCGGGGCTTACTCGAAAGCACCTCAGATGCCCATGTGTTGAATTTTTATTACTAACCCATGGAATTCTGCTGGGAAGAACCATAAATTGAAGTAACGAAATATTATAAAAAATATTGAATATTTTTTAGGGATCCAGTTAATGAATCTAATGGTTCTGAGAATGATTAATTGATGGCTCTATACTAGTACGATCATCTAGGAGCATCAATTGTGAGCGATATGAGCTTGTTGAAGCATAATATTTCTTTTATATAGTCAGGGAAAACGTTGTTACATCCTGAAGATGTTATTGCTCTATACTAGCATGCAAGTTGTCTAGGAGCCGTCCAATATTTCGATTCTATATAAAAGTATTTACTGAAATTGCTCAGTATTCATAAGATATGTTGTTGCCTCAACTGAGAGACTACACATCTACATGTACTCTAAGAGACAATATTCTCAGTCGGAGATTCTTATAGCATGAGCTTTCATTTTTTCGATAAGAGACATGAGCCTCAATATTCATCTGATTGCTGGATCAGGAATACATATAATGGGTTTACGATTTTAGCCTTTGTCAAAAATACACCATCTGCATTAAGTCCCCTGCTTAGTGAGGGATAGTCATGTTCCTCAGTCAGCACTGAATGGTGATTTTCCGGTCACAAACAATATAAGCAATTGAACTTAGTCATTAGATAAGACCTTACCAGATTTTTGATAGTACGAGCAAACCGCGACTTGAACGAAGATCCCAGTGGCATGATAGAGCATTGTCTAATAAACATAAATTGGTGTTGAACCGTTGATTTCGATGATGGGACCTTGGTCGTTTTAGGATTCACGGGCCGGGCCCAATAAGGAAATCCTTATAGAATTAGGTTTTGGAAATAAAATTTAATATAAAAGGGATTAATCCCTTCTTTTTTTTTTATTTCACCTTCACGACCGACCACCACCTTAGTCTTCCCATCACCCTCACGTCCGAACACAGGTGAGAGTAGGAGAACTTTTTTCGAAGTTGTTGCTGATCGCCGGCGTTGTCCGACCACCGGCCAGCACTGACCAGGTAAGTGATGTTTTTTTTTTTTTTTTTTTTTTAAAGTTTGCTGAGTTCATGAATCGTTCATGCTTTGATCATATGGAAATTATATACATGTGCATATATGAGTGTGAGTTTTGTAGAAAACCCTTGTTTTTAGAAAACGTATGTTCGTTCGATCATTAGTTTATGAAACTAATAATAATCCCTGATTTAGGAGAGATTTTTTATATATATAGACCTATGTCCATTTATAAAATTTTGTTTATGAGCCTTCATAAAATCACAATTTTATCTTGAAAAGATGTGAGCTTTCATAAAACCGAAATAAACCCTCGTTTCAAAGAAAGACGATCGTACGAAGGAAAAATGTTTATTTTCTAAAACCATAGTTTATCCATGGGATTTTTTTTTTTGAAACCGTGGGATATCCCACGAACTTTATTTAGTGAGCTTGCTCACATAAAAAAAAAATTACATGAGTTAATCACGTTTTGTATATGTATATGAATACATGCATTAAAATCAAAACTTGAGTTTTGTGCAGTCATTAGAAGTAAACAATTATTTATGATGAAAAAATGTTTTAGTTTTCATAATTCCATGGTAAATGTTCACTCAGTAGAAATATTCATGATTTTATGAAAATCTGAGTTTTTGCACGTCTTTTGTAGGTTCGAAGAAACGTGCAAGTTTTGACGTATTAACTCTTACGTTGCATTCACTACTGTTAGTGGAATCGTAAAAAAGGTAAGAGTTGAGAATTACCGGTTTGTAGATGCTTGCATGAGCAATTTTCCAATTACTTCGTCCCATTGATGTTTGCATCTTATATGAATGATATACTGAAGCGGAACATTGTGTGCATGTTACAGCTACTTTGCAAGGATGTCTGATTCCCAAGCCAATGATGCTTCCAGAGATGATATGTGTGTGGACAATGACTCTTCCAGGGAATATTCACACATAGATGATGATTCCTCTAGGGATGATTCATGTACGGAAGAGACTTCCATTGGCGAAGACGAGACTCCTGGAATCAAGAACGTTCCAAACATAGAGGATGCCTTCTTCATAGATCAAGGACCTGAAAAGCGTCTCAAAACTCCAGCATTTTGTCTTCTGATAAATCCCAGAGAGGTTACTCAGAAAAAAATTGGTGACTCCTCAGGAAGCTATTCGGTTCTGTCTTGAATGAGTATATTTTTATGCATCGATTATTGAATTCAAGCTTTCTCGACGGCCCTTGGAAAAGTTTTCTGGATGGGCGAGGTACATGCTGGGTTTTCCTCGTGTTCGAGCTAAGTTGCATGACGCATGAGTAATACGAGCTATTCAATCTTCTGGAGATTTATTCATTTTCATTATGCGCGAGGTATTGTAGCTTTACTTGCTCGATGGTGTATTCCAACTCACTCTTTCATATGCAGATGGGGAGAGTTTACCATTACTTTAGAAGATGTAGTTGTTTTGTTGCATATTCCAATCACGGGGAATCTTCCTGAAAATCTTTCTTCATCAGAGGAAGTTTCAATCTCTAACATCTTGACAACCACGATGGAAGAGATCAATAAGGCGTCTGGAAGCAAAGGTTGTTATGCTCATTGGTTAATACACTGGTGGCCAAGAGACACTCCTTTGGAGTGGCCTGTTGACGGTACGTTATCTATTGCTTGCTTTCTTGTGCTTATGGCTGTCCAGAGATGTATTTGAAGATGTTGGAAATTTTTTGAAGCCATTTGTGATTCCTTTTGCGATTAAGATGGCTTAGGGTGAGCAACTCCCTATAGGTAGCTTATTCCTGGGTTCTTTGTACTCTAACTTGGATTCCCTGATCATGGATTCTAGTATCTCGAACGGTTTTATGAAGATTGAGTGTTATGCTAATACAATGTTTCCTCAAGCTTTGATGTGGGATCACTTCAAGAATTATGCACCTATTTCGCGTACCATTTTGCAAGGATTGGATACTGATGCTCGCCATGTTTTCTCTGAGAAAGCTAATCCCATGATCATACGCTGGTCCACAAAGCAACCTCGACTGAAGACTCGCTTCATTGATGTCCTGGATCGTGAATTTGAATTCACATTCCGCACATGGGTATCAGTTCCCGCTTACATCTCTCAGTTGAGAACTTTTATGATGAAGAGAGCACGACTTTTAAATCTGGTGCTGATTTGGATGACGGTGAGAGAGATTTTATGCTAAGTTGTACTCCCGGTTACCTGATATCCATAATGCATGGAGAATTCTCAGTGGAAGAATACAATATTGATAGGGCAGCTCGGCAAATGGGTATGGATCTGTGTGTTCTGACTTTTCAAAGAAGAAAACCCTCAGTTGATCAACTCATGACCCATCTGGATCGCACACATGTGGAAGGAAGCGAATTCTGGTTCCCCATCTCTGAGAGAGTTTCATATGTAACTCCGGGTTACATAAACTTTTGGGATCAACAACTCCAGCGTTTACTTGATTTTGTGAGAGTTGATCAACCTTTAGTGAATGAGCGTCATTCTCCTGAGATGATTGCTACTCGACCAAGATTTTAGCATTTCCCTGGTCGTGATAAACGAAAAACATCTCCAGGATGTTCATAAGTAAGTATTTTACGAAGTCTTCATAAGATTATGATGATTGTATTTTGATCATTACATCAAAAAAAAAATTCACAGGGCGGTCGTAATGTTAGACCGCGATTTTGTATAAACCTCTCGGAGGCTAAAGAAACTGTTCATGGTGGAGAAGGCAGGAGCAAGAATTATAAGATGTTACCTAATACCATAAAGTCCCCAGTGATTTGTTTGGTGAGTTATCGATATTTCTTTCATCATGACTTTTTCCCATCCATTTAATTAGGATCTTGAAACCAACCTTTGCTATTCTATTGCATAATTTTACTCCATTGAGTATTGACGGTCTTCAGTTCTCTGCTGCTGGGCAGACGGTTTCTGACTCGGGTGTTGAAGAAGAATCTGAAGTAAGTATTTCTTCATATAGCAAATTATGATGCTTAGTAAATAAAATGATAATTGTTGAGAATATATCCAGGAGGATGTTTCCATGGAAGCGGAGAATACTGGTAATGCTCGCTCGAAGAATGGTGATAAAGAAAACTCCTAGAGTTCAAAACCGAATGATAGTAATGGTGCTGTCGATGTCGGTATGAGCCATTCCGGTTCTTTGAGCGCTTCGGAGAACACCCAAGTAAGTATTTCTCTTGTATTTTATCCATATAAGCATAAACTTGTTGATCTACGACTGAATGAGTGAGAATGCATGTGAATATATGAAAAGGTTTTCCAAAAATACGTCACCAGAAAATTCAGAACTCAGCATTTTAGCAAAAACGCCGTAAAATATTCATCTGATATCAAATTTTCATGATTCGCATACGTATCTTTATTCCTAGGAAATTTCCAAGATTTTGAAAAGAAGCTTTTTAAGTTTTGAGCACGTTTACGAGTCGAAATATACGAAACAGTAAACATCCAGGAAATTTTCAGATGTCATGTAGTCTGAAGTTTCGACCACATCTTCTTTCTCGTTTATCCGATTGTTATGAAATTTTTATATGTTGTAGATAACATCCATATGAAGAGAATGGTATATAACGAAACCTTCAGTTCTTCACCAATTTCTCCCAGTTCATCGTCTTGTACATGGCAGTGTAAAATCTTCCCCAGGCGGGCTTGTTGTAAAACGAGTTCTTGCGACTTTCATGTTATTTGCTGACGTTTAGCATGTGTAATAAAGAACTTTGATGATGTTAGACAACTTGTATGTTGTGGTTAATGAATTATTTTGGTTTGATACTTGGATGGTCCTAATCTCATGTAATCTTCGTATTAGGTGCGGAATGCCGAAGTTGAGAATGGAGGAGCCAATAATGATGAAACAAGCAACCCTGAGGTTATCGATAAAGAGGCAACCATCTCTGCACTTCAAGGCCATGAGAGTGTTGTTGATGAAGTAATTAAGGATATTGAGACTTCAATTGTTGTTGCTTCAGTGGCGAAGGGAACTGAGCCATTAATAGAAGAGACTGAAGAAACTGTTGTTGCAGAAGTTGCTCCAGTAATTTAAAACCGTATAGTGGTGCATGAATACCCAAGTGCGAGAGTTGATTTTGATCCCCCATTTGATGCATCACTCCCATACCATGAGCTAGTTAGTGGATTCAGTGTTCCCGTTGGTTATTCAGGCTTATATGATAAAATATGGAGGAAGTTCAGTCACATCGTCGTCACTAGAGTCCCAAAGCGTACTTATTCTTTAAAAATGCAAGTAAGTGTTATCTTGCGTGTTGTAAATGATATATGCACTAGGGCAAGAAATACTGTGACTCCAGATGTACTATTTGATTGGGAGTTCAACTTGGAGAATTCTGAGAGACTTGGCTTGGTTGAACACGACTTGGAGAGGTGTAACTTTTTGGTGGGGGAGTTCTTTGCATAGAAACAGGGTATGGAGGTTGGTGACAATGTATAGAAGGCGTTCTGTCTTTTCCACGATCTCCCAAAAGACGTTCCAAGTCTTCATGAGTGATGAAACTGGATGGTTCTTTCACTGGTGGATTATCTGCAGCCTTAGGAACTTCCTCATCGTCTACGACATGGATCGGTGTAACTTCAAGATCAGCGTCTGAAGACTTTTCTTTAGCTTTCCCTTTCTCTTGAGTTCTCTCTGACATCTTGTCTGTAAGAGTCTTGAGATATTTGAACAGTTCCTTCTGAGCAATGGCCAAATCAGTCTGATTTTTGAAAAGAGTTTCCTGCACCTTTATGAGATCACCTATAATAGGTGGATTTTCTCTGACTTATTCAGGTTACCGGACAAAATGTGGATTATTGATGGACCCAGTGCCGGTACCAGCGTTCGGAGGAGTTGTAGTAGTGGGTTGCACCGGAGGAGTGGTAGTGGCAGGTTGCACTGGAGGAGTGGTATTGGCAGGTTTTACTAGAGGAGTGGTGTTAGCAGTACCACTAGAAATAGCAATATTAAAACCGGGTGTTGAATCTGGGTTGGTGTAGATGGGGAAAAACAATTTGCTGGTCTTTATGGAATTGAGGAGACGACCGTGAATAGGAGACTCCTTGAACCGAGCGAAATGCTCAACCTCACACAGATGCACCGCTTCAAAGGGGGTGTTTTGAAATCGAGAGATCAATCTGTAGTACTCCGGTCTAAACCAAGACAATGGCAGTTCCAGAATAAATTCGGTCACAAAAGAGGATGGGTTGATCTGTATGAGAGAAGCTAAGAAATACGTGGAATTAATGGTAATCAAAGGTTGTAGGTATGTTGTGAATTCTGAATATGATAAGTTCTGAATGATTGAAATTGCTCAGTTGAGAGTAATTGCTCAATTGATAAGTTGATGATCCCGTGATGTCAATGAGACGTGAGATTCTCGTCGTTGTTGACGTTGTTGTTTCAATCATGATTCAGAGACTTATTTATAATGATGGAATTGTAGACACCATGATCCCATGAAGTGCAACAGTTGATAGTTGAGGCGATCAAGTATTGCTCATTCGATGATTTGCTGAATATTGATAGTTGAACCAATATTCTTTGATTTGAGCAAGCATTGATTATCTGAGCAAGTGTTTCTCATCTGATGAATTATTGGCAGTGTGACCAAAATAAAATATTAATTAAAATACTGGTAGTTGAACCAAGTATATTAATAAGAATATTGAACATGAGATCGTCATAAATTTATTAGTGTTTGAATCTGGAATTATAATCCTTGGACTCAGAAACCCTAATTTGATCAATTGATGACCACTTCATGGTTTGTTAGGAATTGAACCATGGAACGAAGGAAGTATTGGTTTCATGAGACCGTGGGTCAATCATGTAACACCCATATGCTCACGTGAGAAAACACCAAGACCTCTTGAAGAGTTGGTGACTTGTTGATGAAAGAATGATTAAATGCTGGTTTAATCATTTATTCGAATTACTGCTAGGTTCAACATTAGATGATAAAACCTAATTAATTATGAAAAAGTGGAGGACTGATCAAGAGGTAATGAAACCGTCACTAGGTGGTCACGGGATCAAGTGTTGATCGTTCCATGAAGTTCCAAGTCGTTAGGAAGAGTTTTGGACCTAATACGTGCAATTGTGCAAATTAGGTCAAATTGTGAACATATGTAAGACCGGCTCATTGAGAGCAAAAGATCCAACCTTGGTCGGTCAAGGTAACATGCTCATGTCTCCAAAGTGTTCGTATCTCA
This sequence comes from Papaver bracteatum, assembly GCA_023529315.1. Lineage (NCBI taxonomy): Eukaryota > Viridiplantae > Streptophyta > Magnoliopsida > Ranunculales > Papaveraceae > Papaver > Papaver bracteatum. Next base: position 173,666 of record JAJJWX010002809.1, read on the forward strand.
GTTCTGAGAATTTTTTATATTTTCAGATGTGTGTTTGAGAAATCATTTTAGAAAATATGAAGAAACCAGGCTTTTTTGATAAAACCGTCAAAACTTCATGAGATGAAGGAAAAATAATGAAAAAGTGAAAGAATTATGAAGTGTGGGATCAGCCATGGCCAAGGTATGGCCGGCCGGCCAAGGGGACAATCCCACACGTTTTTCCAAAATTTTCATAATATTTTCATGATTTTAGGGAAATATGATAAAATCAAGGAGTTTTGTTAAAATTAAAGAGTTTTGTTCAAATCAAGGAGTTTCCATGAGATGAGGGAAACATAAAAAATAATAATAATAATAAAATAAGGGACGTGTTGGCGTGTGGGACCGGCTTGGAGCATGGTTGGCCGGCCAGGGCCCGGTCCCGTGCGTTTTCCCTAATTTTATGTATTATTTCACAATTTAAAGGAAATTTCATAATTTGAAGAAAATATCATGAAATCAAGGAATTTCATGGGATTATGAAAACATGAAAATATAATAATAATAAAAAGGGACGTGTGAGGCCATCTAGGTTTGGCCGACCGGCTATGGCCCGTGCACACGGGTTTTCCTAATTTTATATTATTTTTCATGGGACCAAGGAAATATCATGAGATTAAGGAGTTTTCATGAAATTAGGAAAATAATAATAAAATAATGAGGAATCATGAGGTGTGGGGCTGGTTGGGACCAAGGCATGGCCGGTTGGCCAAGGGTCACGCCCCACAATATTCTTCCCTAATTTTATATTATTTCTTTGGTGTGAAAAAAACACCATGAAACTGAGGAGTTTCCTCAAAACGAAGGATATTTGTTCAAATGAAAAAAAATTCATGAACTCAAGGAAAATAACAAAAAATATGAAACTGCCGTGGGATTGACCACGGCACGGTCGGCCAGTCAGTGGGCCCATGCTCCCAGCGTCTTGGTCAATTTTTAATTATTTATTATTTTCTTTCCAATTTTGCATAGGTTCATCGTCTCGTGGTATTTTGAAATACTCGTTCGTGCGATTATTGTTAGTGCATCTTCGTTGAGTACACTTTCACCATTTAAATCGGGGCTTACTCAGAGGTAGCTCAGACGCCCGTGCGTTGAATATTTATTACTAACCCACGGATTTCTGCTGGGAAGAACCATGGTTTGCAGTAATGAAATATCTGCGAAAATATTTGAATATTTTCGGAAATTTTGTTTATGAATCCAAGAATTTGGGTATAATTAACTTATGGCTCTATACTAGCAGAGCAAGCTGTCTAGGAGCATTAATTATTCCGATATGAGCTTGTTGGAGCTTCATATCCTTTATATAGTCAGGGTAAACTCGTTGTTTGTATCCTGAAGACGTTATCGATCTATACTAGCAGAGCAAGATGTCTAGGAGCTGTCCATCTCGTGATACTATATAGAAATAATTACTGAAGTGTTCAGTATTCATGAGACATGTTGTTGTCTAGCCGTGAGACCACATATCTACATGTACTCTGAGAGAAAGTATTCTCAATCAGAGGATTCGATGAGAGACCCGTGTCTCAGTACTCACGTCTGATTGCTGGATCAGAGGTTTGTATAATTATGGGTTTACGATTTTAGCCTTCGTCGAAAATCCACCATCTATATTAAGTCCCCTGCTTAGTGAGGAAAGCCGTGTTCCTCATTCAGCATTGAACGGTGATTTTTCGGTCATAAACAATACAAGTAATTGAATTTAGTCGTAAGTTAAAACGTTACAGGATTTCGATCGCATGAGCATACCATGACTTGAATGAAGATTCCAGTGGCATGATAGAATTTCGTTTGGTAGACATAAATTGGTGTTGGTCCGCTGATTTGGATGACGGGACCTTGGTCGTTTAGGATTTGCGGGTCGGGCCCAATAAGGAAATCCTTAGAAAATTAGGTTTTGGAAATAAAAATTGATATAAAAGGAATTGTTCCTTCTTTTTTTTTTTTCCATGACAAGAATTTTCATCATCTCTCCATCACCTTCATGCCAGCAGCAAGGGGGAGAAAAAATTCGCCGCACCACCAGCGCCGCCGGCGCCGACAGGTACGCGTGATTTTTTTATTTTTATTTTTGATGTTTGCTGATGTTCATGAATTCTATGGGTTTTTCACATATTAATCATGATAAAATTATATACATGTGCATATATGAGTGTGGGTTTCGTCGAAAACCCTCGTTTTTGAAAACGTATGTTCGTTTAATCGTTAGTTTTGAAAACTAATAATAATCCCTGATTTAGTAGAGGTTTTCCTTCATATATGAATATTTAGGTTCAGTAATAAAACTATGTTTATAAGCTTTCATGTGATCCAAAGTTTTATCATGAATAAAGTGAACTTTCACAAAACCGAAGTAAAATCTTCGTTTTAAGGAATGATGATGATACGAAGAAAAGTTTTTCTTCTTTATATGTATATATGGACTTGTGTCTAGTGATAAAATTTTGTGTATGAGCTTTCATGTAAATCAAAACTTTATCTTATGATGTGTGAGTTTTCACAAAGTCGAAATAAACATTCGTTTTAAAGACGAATGACAATACGAAGGAAAAGATTTTTTTTTTTTTTTAATAAAACCATGGCCTATTCATGGATTTTTTTCTTTTGAAACCGTGGAGTGTCCACAAATTTATTTTCATGAGCCTTGCTCACATTGAATTTTTTTTATTTATTTACGTGAGTAAATAAAACGTTTTCTTTATATATATATATGCAAATATATATTATTTTCTCTAAAATCAAAACTTGAGTTTTGTGTAATACTATTTAGAAATAAACAATTATTTATTATGAAATAATGTTTTAGTTTTCATGATTCCATGGTGAATGTTCACACAGTAGAAATATTCATGATGTTATGAAAAATATGAGTTTTGTTTGTCTTCTGTAGGTTTCGAAGAAACGAACGATATTGAATTGTTAAATCTAACATTACTCTCACTACTGTTAGTGGAAGCGTAAAAGGTAAGAGTTAAGAATTTCCTTTTTTGCCGATGGATTTGTTTGCATGTTGGTAATCTTTTGTGCTTCCGATTCCAGAAAAATGTCCGACAACAACAATTACTCTTCTTCCTCTAGCTCTTCTGATGAGGATTCCAAAGTTCCTGTATCGAAGTCCAAGTCTTCTCAGGGTGAGAAGCCGAAGTCTGGCGTACCCTTGAATGAGCGGAGGGTTACTTTCGATGAACTCAGGAAAAGAAAAGCTGAGGATGATGCGAAATAGGCTCGACGTGAAAAGGATCGAATCGGGAGCAAAATACAAAGGATTGAGGAGAAACGTCAATTCATGGACGGGAGGCATGCTGACTCTGATGCTGATGATTCTGAAGAAGACATATGGGAGGTACCCGGGACTTAGTCTGATCAATGTGAAAGAGAGTACCAGAGGACTATGAAGCAAATTGGAGCTGAATCGGAAGAAGATCCGGATTTAGATGATTATCTTGAAGCTCGTCTTAACCCCATCGCTGCTGATTATGATTCTGATGAAGAGGAGGATGGTGATGACAACTCCAATGACTCATATGATGAGAAGGATAGTGATGACGAATCTGATGAATAGCTTTAGTTACGTCTTCTTTTCTCTGTGAAATATTTGAATGTTCCTTAGGCTTCGTAGTAGATATTTCTTCGATGATTTGAACAAATTTTCTCCTGATTTAGAATTTTCTTTGAATGAGAAAACCATTTTATTAATGTTGATTCTTCTTGGATTGAATAATCGAACCAATGTTCGTTCTCTAAATCCATGTAATCCTGACCATGTGCGTCAGTCCCCAATTGTTTTTCTCCGCATCTTCAGTGTCGTCCTTGTTGAAATCTTAGGTTTTCAGTAAAACCTGCAACTAAATTGACTATCCACAGAAGATAAACCTCCACCATGTCTAACATATATCTTCAAGACTTCGAGTCTATTGTCTACGCAAATATTTCTTCCATTCCTGAGTTAGTTTCATCGTGCAGAGAATTCTTGATCGTACCTTGTTACCGCCATGTCAAGCAATGATATCTCTTCTAAAGATGATACTCAGTCGAATCGTGAAATAGTAGCATCCATCTTAGTAAGTTGCATCTCTTTTCATCTTTGCCTGATCAATATGAAAATTTGATCATTAAGTAAACGACTTATTGCAGAATAATCATAAGAACACTTTTTCTCGGCCCAAGCGAACTGTTAGAGCTCCTGTCCGGTATAGATCATCTCGTGCTGAGGCTGGATCATCTGTGAGTAATCTTATAACTCTTGAGATTATATTGTGCTCTTATTGAAATTAAATACTCATTCTTTTCATTGCAGACAGATGTTCGCGTCGTTGTCGATGCCAGAAGAAGGAGCGAAAAGTCTGTGACTGTAGTCTAGGTTGAGGATAGCACCGAACAAGTCAGTGAAGATTCTGTAGATTCCATTGGGACAGGAGACAGTGTTCATGCTCGTGAATATCCTGCAGATGGACTCCCATTTGAGGCCCCTTTTATCAATACTTTCCCGGACAATGAAGTGGTTGGCGGGTTCGTCGTTTCCAAATTTCATGCGCCTTTGTATACTAAGATCTGGAAGAAGTATGGCCATATTGCCACTACAGAGGTATGGAAAGGCTTTCTTCCAACTCTCTTAACCACGGTAGCTGGGATGTTTCCAATTATTGAGAAAATAAATCAAATGCACTTGCGAGATATCAAAAACCATGATCTGCATGATTGGGATGAGATGATCTCAAACTATGAGATATTGCGATTTAACGTGAGCTGGCTCTGTCTTCGACTTGAGATAATCAAGATTCATAAGGCAGCAGAGGCTGCTGATGCAATTTCTGTGAACACTGCTTTATTAGAGGAGGAGAAGATACTGGCTCTGGAATCTGCTAGGGTCGAGAAGGAAATTGAGGATTTGAAGGTAAAGACTAAGATATTTCAAAAGAAACTTGACAAAGTTTCTTATAGGGATTATCCACTTCTGGATGGTTTGCTCTGAGTGAGCATTTATGATTGTTGTTTTTGAATTGATTTAAGTTTTTGGTTAGGTGGAAGAATTGATCATGGTACGAATGAATTTTGCTCATTTATGAAATGTTTAATGAGCAAAGGAGAATTTGAATTCTCTTTGGAGGAATGGAAATTACATTTTTGAAAATGCTTGCAATGATGAAATGATGAAAAGGCAGTTGTTTTCTATGGATCAGGCATAATATGCTTTGATCCATTTGCCGTTGATTATATTTACTTCCACTCCCCCGTCAATATTTAAGATTTTGTAGTATCCGCTGGATACTACTTTGGTAACTACATACGACCCTTCCCATTTCGGGGAGAACTTGTGAGCAGACATATCTTGTTGAATGTGATTTGCTGTATTTAATACCAGATCCCCTACTTGAAATGTTCGAGGTCTTACCATTTTGTTGTAGTCTCTGGAGATTCTTTGCTTGTAGGTTTCTACATATTTTTCCACCTTAACCTGCTTTGACTCGAGCATGTCCAGTTCAGCAACTCTTGAGTTGGACACTTCGGATTTATCCCATTGCACTCCACTGGATGTTGCGATCCTTGCTGAAGGAATTTTGATTTCTGCCGGCAGTATGGCATCAGCCCCATAGACAAGAGATTACGGTGAAGTCCCGATCGATCTCCTTGGTGCGGTTCGATAAGCCCACAAACCCATAGGCAATTGTCCGTGCCAGGTTCATGGATTATCATGAATTGTTCGACTGAGAATGCGGATCAAAGTTTTGTTGGTGCTCTCTGCTTGCCCGTTTCCTTGGGGATAGTATGGTGTAGAGAAAACTTATTTTATGTTGTATTCCTCGAGCAATTCTGTCACGTTCTTGTTGGCAAAAGGGGTTCCATTATTGGTAACAATATGTTTGGGAACACCGAATCTGCATATTATGTACTCTTTGATAAAGGCTGCAATTGTGATTCCAGTGGTGCTTCGAAGAGGAATGGATTTAACCCATTTGGTGAAATATTTGGTTGCAGTGATGATGTATTCATGCTGCTTCGAAGATGCTGGATTGATTTTCCCGATGATATCTAGCCCCCAGCTATAGAATGGCCATGGACTATTCACAGAATTCAATGGGAGACAAGGAGTGTGGATGAGACTACCATGGACTTGGAATTGATGACATCTTTGAATGTGCGCAGCTGCATCATCTTCCATGGTCGGCCAGTAATATTTCTCATGAATCTGGAGAAATAATTTCCTCTTTCCTTGATGCTCTCCATCATGTATCTCCTTCAGGATTGTTGGGATCTCATGTTCAGCTAAGCATCTCAGCAGGTTTCCACCAAAACTTCTGCGATATAAGATCCCATCGAGAAAAACAAATCTCTTAGATCTCTCAATGAGCTTGATTGTTTCTTTCTTTTATAGTAGTAACTCATTGTTCCGGAGGTACTTGATGTAAGGTTCCCTCTAGTCCCCAGTGTGATGGGCCGTTAGAGCTTCCAAGTGATGAGGAGGCGTCTGACAATTGGTACATGACTTTTGCAGAGTTCTTGATTGAACCTCCATGGAAGGCCAATAGTATACCATTCTTTGAAACTTTCGGTAAAGTGTTACCACCAGTGTCTGTCTACAGGTTTCTTCATGTATGCGCTTGAGTTTTTCGTTTGCTTCGTCAGATCCAAGGCATCATGATAAAGACCCATCAGAGTTTCGATAGTATAAAGCTCCGTGAAGTAGAAAATAATTCTTCAATTCCTTGAGACTGATTTTCCCTTCTGAAAGAGAACTGCTCAATTCATGAATAATGGGTGCTCGCCAATCATCTGCTTGGATGTCTTCGACTTGAGAAAGCCAGGTAGATGACAAAGTATGCCTTTGTATAGTGATGTTCTTCTCTGATCCTTCAAATTGCATCTTAGAAGCGAGAGTTTCTAGACAGTCGGCGTGTCTATTGTGAGTTCGTCCAGTATGGACAATCATTGCATCAGTGAAATAAGTTAACAGCCGTTGAGCTTCAGTTCTGAATGGAGCAAGCGTGATTTCTTTGAGAGAGTATGTTCCATTCATTTGATTGACCATTAGTTTTGAATCTCCCCTTATATCGAGGTGTGTTGTTCCTGCATGCTTAGCTAGAGACAATCCTAGTAAGAAGGCTTCATATTCTACTGAATTGTTGGTGCAGTGAAAATCCAGCTTGAATGAATGTGAGAAAACCTCGCCAGATGGAGAGACTAGTACTATGCCGGCTCCTCCAGTGTCATTGCTAGGGGTGGTGGAACCGTAAAAGTATAGAATCCATGTCTCTTCTTTGATGACTAAGACATCTGGAAACTCACCAGGTACGTCTTCATGTAACATTGTTGCATCTTCTCCTGGAAAAGCAGCGAGTAAGTCTGCCACTGCTTGGCCCTTGATTGCTTTGGGTGGTGTATATGCTATGTAAAATTCTAACATCTGGATTATCCACTTTGCTAGTCTTTCGATCAAGGTTGGATTTGATAGTAGAAACTTTATAGGGTCATCCTTGGAAACGAGCAAGACTCTGTTAGACATCAAGTAGTGTCTGAATTTATGAATTGCATGTACTAATTCCAGGCATGCTCTCTCATCTTTTAGGTATCGGAGTTGAGCATCCCGCATTGTACGACTGAAGTAGTATATTGGTCGTTCGATGCCTTCGTCATCTTCTTGATCAAGGAGTGCTCCAATAACAATATCACTAGAATTTGTGTAGAGTATCAATGGTCATCCTTACACCGGTGACTTCATGACAGCAGGTGATAACATCATCTATTGTATTTTCTGGAATGCTTCTTGTTGTACAACAGTCCATGTAAAACTGGCTCCTTTCTTCAATAGAGGGGTGAATAAAGTAATGAGCTGAGCTAATCCAGGGATGAAACGCCAAATATAGTTTACCTTGCCCATGAAACTTTGGAGTTATTTCACGGTGCGTGGAGGAAGCATGGTAGTAATGGCTTTCCTCTTGTCCGGATCGACTTTCATTCCTTCTGCTGTGACTAGGAAACCTAGAAAATTTCCGGAGGAAACACCAAAAGCGCACTTCAAAGGGTTCATCTTTAGTTTGTATTCTCGACATCTTTCAAAAAATTGCCTTAGAACTTGGAAGTGAGATGCTCGAGTCTTAGATTTGACCACAACATCATCGACATAGTCTTCCACTTGCTTGTGCATCATGTCATGGAATATGGTGGTCATGGCTCGTTGATATGTGGCACCGACATTCTTTAATCCAAAATGCATCACTGTGTAGTGGAAGTTCCCGATAGGAGTACGGAATGCAGTCTTGTTGGCATAATGTTCGTACATCTTGATCTGGTTGCATCTACGAGCATATCAATGTTGGGTAGGGGAAAGTCATCCTTCGGACACCATTTGTTCCTATTTCTAAAATCAACACATCATCTGATTTGATCATTTTTCTTTTTGACAAGAACAACGTTCGCCAGCCATGTTGGATGTTGAATAGGTTTGATGAACCATGCTGCTAATAGTTTCTGAATATCGACCTTGATTTGTTCTTCGAATTCGTGTCTGAACTGTCTAGGCGGTTGTTTGACATCTTTGGAGCCAGGAGTGATGTGCAAATGATGAGTAACCAATTTGTCATCTAGACCAAGCATTTCTTCATATGTCCATGCGAAGATATCTTGATACTCTTTCAGTAGTGCTATTAACTCTATCCGTTCTTATGGTGACAGTACTGAGCTAATTAGAATCGGCCTTGGATCATCCTCCGTTCTGATGTTGATCGTTTCGATATCATCAGTGGTGGACTCAGTGTCGTCTTGTAATTATCGAGGAGCATCTTGAACCTCTTCTTCGAGTGATGATTCACTCTGACATGATTCTTTGGGGCGGGGAGACTCTTCGTCGTTCTCCCCTGCTAATTTCTAATCCTTGCGCCAGTAAATGATTCTACCCTCCGCATCATGACTGCTTATGAAATTAGATCCCTGAGTTGAGATCTGATCCTTGCGGTGTTTAATTGGTGTGGCAGGTGGCTTAACTGACTTGACGTTTGAAGATGATGGCTTGTTTGCAGCTTTTTTGACGGACTCCCAGCTTGGGAGTGGAGCACTTTAAATCTTGTTTGGAGGTTCAGGGATGTTCTTCTTCGACTCAAGGAATTCAGAATCATAGACCGGGGCGTAAGGAGATGATGAAGCCGTAATACGAGCAATTTTGTTATTGATTATAGCTTTCATGCATTGATGGTATGTTGAAGGAACCACATTGTTATCATGGAGCCATGGCCGTCTGAGTATCATGTGATAGTCAGGCTCTTGTTCAATCACGTGAAACTTGGCTTTTGATTGAATATGCCCCACCTTCAGGTCTATGTATGCATATCCATATGTATGGATATGGCTTCCTTCAAAACCCGTCATCAAGATGGGATGACGAATGATTTTATTTCATGGAAACTTGGCTGCCTTGAGGGTCTTCATAGTGACAATATTTGTAGAAGCGCCTGTATGAACAAGAGCTCTCTTGAACTCAGAGTCTTTGATAAAACCGGTTACGTACAAGGCTCAATTATGTCATTTGTCTGCTATGCGGTCCTCTTCTCCAAAGGTGATGTTGTTGATCGAGTGCTCAGACATCATGAACATTTCTTTAACTACTGGAGATAAGGAAGCTAACGGTACCTCAGATGATATCTGGTTGAGTGCAGCAAACGTGTCCGTTCGCTGCTTCCTGGAAAAGTGTAAGAGTTCGCATAAGCCTTCAACTCCTGGTCCACCGGCTTTTCATAAATAGTGAAAATGTTGCTTTGAGGACCATTGTGTGACGAGTCAGTCCCCGGTACTGGGACTTCTGAAGCAGAGATTCTGGCTAACTCGGATGTGAGTTTGATGAGGAAATCAAGTATATAGTTCATTGTATCCTTCATCAGATCCATGTTTCGAGTGTGGATCTCTAGAACTCGTGCCAACTCAGTTAGAGTTAGGATTTCTCTGTCTTCCGTGCTATCGGATGTAGCGTTTGTTAACTCCTTCAACTGATTTTCCACCTACTACTTTGAAACCAGTTGCTCATCATGCGGAGACTTGGTTGATTTTCTACCCACTATTTTGTTAACTCCTTCAACTGATTGCACGACTTGCTCACATTCCATCGTGTGTTTGAACACACGTGTCGTAGACCGCCAGACCAAAACCCTAGTTGATATTCCCCCAAATGACACGATTGACGTCTCGTGGTTAGTTTAGTCAGTTGCTGACTTCGTGATATCATGGGACGATAAGTCAATGTATTTACTGAGTTGAACATGATTTTGTAAAAATGTCCTGAAACTCATGGATTGAACGTGGGCATGATCCTCACATTGATAGTTGAATCGAGAAATTATTGCTCATTCGATGATTTGTTGAATATTGACAGTTGAACCAATATTCTCTAATTTGAGCAAGCATTGCTTATCTGAGCAAGTGTTGCTCATCTGATGAATTATTAGCAGCGTGACCTAAATAAAATATTAATTAAAATACTGGTAGTTGAACCAAGTATAATTAATAAGAATATTGATCATGAGATCGTCATAAATTTATTAGTGTTTGAATCTGGAATTATAATCCTTGGACTCAGAAACCCTAATTTGATCAATTGATGACAACTTCATGGTTTGTTAGGAATTGAACCATGGAACGAAGGAAGGATTGGTTTCATGAGACAGTGGGTCAATCATGTAATACCCATATGCTCACGTGAGCAAACACCAAGACCTCTTGATGAGTTGGTGACTTGTTGATGAAAGAATGATTAAATGTTGGTTTAATCATTTATTCGAATTACTGTTGGGTTGAGCATTAGATGATAAAACCTAATTAATAATGAAGAAGTGGAGGACCGACCAAGGGGTCATGAAACCATCCCCGGGTGGTCACAGGATCAAGTGTTGATCATTCCATGAAGTTCCAAGTCGTTTGGAAGAGTTTTGGACCTAATACGTGCAATTGCGCATATTAGGTCAAATTGTGAACATATGTAAGACTGGATCATTGAGAGACAAAGAGCCAACCTTGGTCGGTCAAGGTAACATGCTCATGTCTCCAAAGTGTTCGTAGCTCATTTCTGAGAATTTTGATATTTTCAGATGTGCGTTTGAGCAACCATTTTAGAAAATATGAAAAAACCAAGTTTTTTTTATAAAACCATCAAAATTTCATGAGATGAAGTAAAAATAATGAAAAAGTGAAAGAATTATGAAGTGTGGGATCATCCATGGCCAAGGAATGTCCGGCCGGTCAAGGGGCCAATCCCACACGTTTTTCCAAAATTTTCATAATATTTTCATGATTTTAAGGAAATATGATAATTGTCATTGCGATTCCTCAAGATAGATACCTGAAAAATAATTCTTAATTAATTAGTTCACGATTGTTCTTGAGAGGTGGTTAAGAATCCAAGCTTCTCAGCTAACTAGGTATAAGTGTTCCGGATTTGTGAGGTTTGCTAGCTTTGTTTATTGCAAAAATATTTTCAAGCCTTGATCTTTGATCTAAAGGGAAATCAAATAGGCTTATCTGTTAGAGGAAGATTGGTATCAAAATTCACTTAGGTTGAAGCAACTCTTAGGATGTAAAGGATGTCAGCTAAGGGAACCAATTTTGTAGAGCCTTGCGAGGTTCAAGAGACCTAAGGAGCGCGACTATAACTGAAATGCTTGGAGGGTGAATTCAGCCTCAACTACATTCCAGTCCGAAGTCTGATAGTATGCTAGTGTCTGCAGCGGCTTAATACAATTTGGTGTTCAAATCTGGTCGAGGTCCCCAGGTTTTTCTGCAGTTGCGGTTTCCTCATTGACAAAACTTTCTGTGTCTTATGTTTTTCTTTCCGCATTATATTGTTTATATTTATAATAGGATTAGATAAGTAGTACGTGTTCAATTATAGTAGAAATGTCCATAATAATTGTGACTGACTACGAGACTCGTTCTTGTAGAATTCGTATCTTGAAAGATAGATAACAAGTTTCATACTTGACAAAATTTCAATTTAATTATTTAGATATATGACTAGATTGATCTTGGTTATTGATTTTTGAGATCGTCCAAGTACTCTTCTTAACAATTAGGTTCACGGACTCCATTGTCTAGACTTTCTGATTAAGAAGAGATAGAGATATAAACTCTATATACATATTGTCAAGGATCATTAAGTTGGTATAGTTGCAATTGTATTAGGTTCATACAGGTTTGCCGAACGAAAAAAGTTGTTAGTGTATTTGATACCCTCTCCTTTTCACCTTTTACCCTAATGACAGTACCTCTGCTCAGAAGAATTGTTTTCTAAAGTTCCCTACTACTTTCCCATTGCTTGGTTTTTTCAGCGATTTCATTAAAAAAATTAATCGCACCATCAACGGTTTTGTTTTCAAACCCACATGTACACAAAGACTCAACCATGAGGTTGTCGAATAATCTAACCCCTCATAGGAAATCTAGACTAGCCTTACCTTTTCTAAACCATGATGAAGACATTGTGCCGGTAAATCATTGAACCTTTCCAAATACCTATATAAGGATTCTACCTCTTGTTGAGCAAATGTGCAAATCTGCTGCCTAATAGATGATGTTTTATGCCTAAGGAAACTTCTCGAAGAATGCATATGTGAGTTTTTCATATGTTTTAATGGACTCAAAAGTCATTCTATATAGCCAGGATTCCTCTCATGGAAAAAGGAAATAACCTAAATTCCATTGCTTCATCATCCAGGATTTTAATTCTTAGGGAACTACAGATTTCCTCAAAATCCCTAATGTGAAAATAGGAATTTTTGTTTTCTTTTCCTAAGATGGTTAGGAGCATCTGTATGGTCTCAGGTCTCAATTCATAGTTTGTTTCAGTGTCAGCTAACTTGATACATAATAGACGATTAGTCCTTGTATGATTCAATAAATCTTTTAAAGTTTTTGTTGCTGGCACTATCAAAGAACTAGGGGTAAACTCTTCACATAATGTCAAGCTTTCAAAATTAAAGTTTCCAAAAGCAGTGCCCTCTAGATAAGGGTCTTCGAGATCCTCGTTTCCAGAAACAGAACTAATAGGCTTTTTGTTAGAGCACTTCTCGGTCGAACTCACAAGTTTTGCTATCTCAAGCTTATTGTCAATGTTAGATGAAAAAAACTATATCTTGATTTCTACTCTACTAAGTCAAGTCTCAGACAAGGTATAGAAGAAGTTGGTAGTTGAGTATCAGACATCACCACTGAAGATCTACGAAGATATTTGGAGAACTTCATCAACAAGGTATGTGGAGACTAAACCATTCTATTTGTTCACAAGCTTTACCATTTTATCTATTTAAGACTATGTTGTATGACTTATAGTAGATTTATTGGAAAGAATAAATTTTGAGTTAAGCTTGTCTTGTTAAAAATCTCAAAATATGATTCATCGGTCTTTAGAAATATTAGTTCGAAACATTTTATTGTTCAAGAATTTATCCGTTGCCGATTTGGGGTTCTGATGGAAGATACTGCTGAGGTTATATACCAAGTACACACGTGATTCTGATCGGGCAGAAGTGAGGGTTTAACTGTACGGAAGAGGAAAGGTATTTAAAGTACTCGACTTAAAATAAAATGATAGATAAGGGATGAAAGAACACATATGTCTATATGAGTTTTTAGGCCAACAAGTTGATAGCGAGATCACAAATCAACTTATGGGTCTCATGATATATCTCATTATAGAGAATGATACAAAAGATGTTTATTTGTTTATAAACTCCCCTGGTGGGTGGGTGATAGGGACCTAATATTGTATATATTATTATCTTTTTGAAGGTGTTTTTTGTATCTTGATGCAGTAATTTCCTATATTTATGCCAAACTATGTATTTTGTTTTTCTTGTTCATTGGGAGTAAAATGTGTGGCAATTGTCCTGATTCTTGTTTTGTAACGATAGGGGAATGGAAAAAATGGCCTGAACATGGGATATGCTCAAAGTGGAGATGTTATGCCTTGTCGAACTAGATGTCAAGACGGATTTAAGGAGATGCGTGCAATGGAGAAGGCAGTTGGGGTTCTAGTAGATTCATGAAGTGAATGGAACCAATAGTTAACAAGAAATGCAAGAAGAAGAAATCAATGGGCCGAAATTCAGAACTCAAATTGCTTAGAGAGCAAACAAAGCCCAAAAGCCATTATTGTATGCCAAAATCAAGTACTCATGATTTACACCTAAATAGACCCAAACCCCTATTTCATTTCTCTATCATTAGAAACAACCCCCATTCTCTCCTTCACCCTCGATAACACCCCGTCAAATGTCAAACCCTAACTCTGAAAGCCAGCTCCCTGTCAATTTCAGTACTCATCGGCCATACCTCCATCACCATCTTTCCCCTGTCAGACCACTTGCTTATTTTCTATACTTATCTCTATACTCAATTCAACCTAGCCATAGACTACGGAGTGCAAGATTAGGTCGACTGATTTTGTCTTCAAAAGTGACAGGATAACAAGCAATTGGGTTGAATTTGTTTCTCCTTGGGAACTCCAACAATTGCAGCAGAAAGTGACAGCAATAAGGAGGGTATGGTGGACGCAATCTACTGGCATGGTCAAAAATTAGGGCTGAATCTGACTTCTCTGCAACACCTACAACATCAGTCAAATTGGTGAAGACAAGTGATGTGGCTGAACATGAATGAGGAGTATTACATAGTGGTGAGTTTCGAGAATAAAAACCCTGAATTTTATATTGTGTATCTGTTGGTTGTGTGGAAGGGATTTTGGGGAATAATTCATGAATAAATAGGGGTTATTATGTTGTATACTGGGGAGGCAGGGTAAAAAAGGAAGTGATGGTTTATTTTAAAATACTCTTAAGTAATTTCCTGTGTTCTAAGTGTTCTTGAGAAACCAGTTTGAAGAAGAATATAGTTCAATTTCATCAATGGTTTTATCTCTATTTGAACTCTATTTGTCTCTTGTTTTCACTATGTTCTAAATTCTTAGCTAGGGCTTAGATGAAGCCCTTAGATTACTTCTAGTTGTTTATGATAATAAAAATGTTCTTTTAAGAGTTTAGTTGAATAGGTATAAGTTTAATCTTAATGTTGCAACTTATAACTTTCACCTAGTATGTCTTGCATCCTAGGTTTTTAGAACAATTATTTGTTGTTACATCAACTCATGCTTGATTGACTGTTTTCAATTTGTGATTAGTTGTGATGTAATAAGACAACAGATTCTATAAATTGATATCTTTAGTTGTGACTAAACTATCCATTTAAGATTACCTTAGATACACGGCAGACTCGAATCTTCACCGTCATCTGTTACAAGGACAAGAGTATTTTCATTAGCTGAAATACATAGTGTAGGTTATGTGGTAATTCAATTGCCCTGGTGCTTCCTACTTAATTGTTTTATACTCTCATTGCATCCTTATTTCTATTTCATTTATAGTTTTATAGTTCTGTTTAGCAATCATCTCGTCGTATCGACAAATACCCTGATTTGAATTAGTAACATAAGGCTCTGAAATTCAACATTACACCAACCTAGTCTCTGTGGATTCAACCTGTATTTTCCCTGCTTATATCGTTGACACCGTGCACTTGCGGTTAGTATAATTGTAGGTATATTACTTAGCCTACCAGTGGGTAAGCGAAATCTATGTCTCTGTAGATCCAAGAGAACCATTTGCCACAGCTACGTAATCTAGAGATTCGAAACTGGAGCGATGTTTCAGTGGTTTAATGATCAAATAGCTGATTCTCCTCATTCTTGTTAAGGTTTCGGATAAAGGAGGTCTCCAGAAAGGGATCTACTAACGAAGGTTTCACTATAATTACTTGGAAATGACATAGAAAGTGTAGTTGATCTCTAGACTCCACGGTGTACATCATACAAAGACGAATAACTACTCAAGGAACTGGTGGAACTTCATCGACTAAAAGGTATGTGGAGACTTGAACTTATCTATCACTTAAAAGTATATCTACTTTATCTCCTATCTTGAGACAAAATTCGTATTGCTATATAGACTTCAATTATACACATTTGCTATTTCGAGCCGAGTTTATCTCACTTATCTTTTTCTCGAAATATGTGTTGGTAAGCTTTCGCTTTGGCCAAGTTCATTATTACAAGTGACGAAAGTCATGTTAGTTATTTCAATATCTTGAAAATTTCTTTGATGAAAAATAGTATGTGAATAACCTCTATTTAACATCCTCTAAGAATGTTTCAAAGATTGAAATGAGAGTTTGGAATATATAACCTTGAATGGATATAAACATTGTATGTGAACTCATACGTGTGTAAGTCCTAAATCCTTGAACCATAGTATGCATACTTTGCTGCTCAGGACAACCAAAACTAAATTCCACGTACCCGTACGCGTACTGCCGGAAGTTCACGTCCCGTGAATTTCTGCTGGAGTATGTGAACTGAAAACAAACTTAAACTGGGTACTTAAGTATGCGTACCGGTATGCATACTTGAGTGGGTTATTTTCTAAAAACGGTTTATTCGTGAACTTAAACTTATATAAACTTAGGAATGCATATTTGCAAACCGTGGCTATAAAGTTCATGAGTCGATTCGAGTGAATCAAAATCATTTTTGCTTCGATTGTATCTTGTATACATCTCTGAGATATAAGCAATTGAACAACTCTCTAACTAGTTCTTTTGAGTCATTTGAACTTGTTATGGTGAAGATGAATAAGGTTGATATGAAAATTCTCATACGGCTAACCATTTGGTTAACTATTATTAAACCAACTAGGTGTACATGTTTAGTTAGGGTTACACAAACCTAAATGAACGTGCATTTCATTTGTGTATAACAAGCTATGTTCGATCTAACGGTTAAAAGATATTAGCTTGAATCTAATAAGGTTTTCATCTAACGGTGAATATTGAATGCTTTGTTACCAAGGTAACTTAGATTGCAAACCCTGATTTGGAGACTATATAAAGGAGAACTCTAGCAACTGGGAAAGTGAATCCCCACACCTCTTGTGTGATACTAGTTGTATAAGCTAGAGTCGATTCTCCTTTAACCTTAGGTTTTTACTGAGACCCTGTAGGTTAACGACTTGAAGACTTCATTGGGATTGTGAATCCAGACCCAACTATTTTATTTGTAGTTGTGTGACCTGATCTTGTTGTTTCTATCGTATTGAGTACTATTGTAAAATTAACTCGAAATTAATTTCTCTGATAGGCAAGATAGAAAATTAGTCACAAACATCTTCGTCTCATCGTTTATGATTCCACAATATCTTGTTTCGCTAGTCGATTAGGATTATTTTGAGGTGATTGATAATTCTAGGATGTTTTTTAGGAATATAAGTACGGGTTATCGATTGGTTCCTGTTTACCTTGATTTATCAAAATACGGAACAAAACTTGTGGGTATTTCTGTGGGAGACATATTTATCTATTCCTGTAGACTTTTCTGTGTGATACAGATTTGTTTATTATAGTCTTCGACTTTGGGTCGTAGCAAATCTTAGTTGTGGGTGAGATCAGCTAAGGGAATCAAATGCGTAGTATCCTTCTGGGATCAGAGACATAAGAAGCGCAACTATACCTTGGATTAGTGTAAGATTGATTGGGTTCAACTACAGTCCAGACCGAAATTAGTTTGTAGTAGGCTAGTGTCTGTAATGGCTTAATACAGTTTGTGTTCAGTCTGGACTAGGTCCCGGGGTTTTCTACATTTACAATTTCCTCGTTAACAAAACTTCTGGTCTCTGCGTTATTTATTTTCCGCATTATATTTTGTTATATAATTGAAATATCACAGGTTGTGCGTTGAATCAATCAATTGGGAAATCCAACATTTGGTTGTTGATTGAAATTGATTGATACTTGAACATTGTTCTTTGGTACTGTTCCAGTTAATTTCTCTTGTATTCAATTAGACTCACAGATTTCTATTTGCTTGAGTAAGTATTGAATCGAGAAATTGAGATATAACTCTTTGATATACTTTTTATTAAGATTGAGTCTGACTGTCTCATTGATTCTCTTAAAAGTATATTGGAGTTAGTCCATACAAATTACAAAGCGAATTATTGGGTGAGGTTATTGTACCCCCACTTTTTCAAGGCTCATACTTTGCAAGTGAGATCCCCTAAAGAAGAAAGGAAAGCGACTTGACTATAAGTCGGATCCTTCCGTGAGCAGTAAGTAGCAGATCTTCCCTTCTTTATGGAAAACAGGTGGAATTCTAATATTTTGGATCATTTATCATTTGGGAGAACTCATGTAATTTTGACTCAAGATAGGTTGGCGAAGAATCTCGCAAATCATAGATATCTGAGTTTCTGGAATAAATTAAAGTTAGCGAACAGTTCTCAAACCTGAAGTTCAGAATGTGATAGTTCACCAACCGGTGTCACGAACCGTGGTGATCTGAAATTGGTGAAAGGTCAACGGTTGGCGAACTCAGTTCAAGAAACGTAATGCCCAGAGTTCAAGAGTCATTACCGATTGGAAAACCTGGTTCACGAACCGTATCACCTGAACTCATGAACTGTCTAACATTTCACGAACAGTTTCACCAATGGTCTTAGTGGATTTTTAGCAGATGCTCGAAGACTTATTTTCTAAATATGTTTAACATTGTTATGACTCTCATAAACACCTCTAAGACGTCTATGATCACTAAAACACTTTGGGTATGTGCATCATGATTAAGTTCTTAAGTGTTTAAATGGACACGATATTGCTTGCTTGTTCTAAAGGCATATTTGCCGAGAATTATCATTATACACGGTTCACATACCTAAACCACTGTGTATATTCTTATATGTAATTTCAAGACAAACTTCTCGCATGCTTATTGGAAACCCTAATTAGAGTTTGTTATTAACATAGAAAGTGTTTGCTTGAATCTCAAGTTATCTTAGCTTGAATTCTAAGCAATCCTCAGTCTTGAACATCTATAAATAAAAAGACTTCATTCAACTGGGAAATTTGATCCCCAACACTTTAATTTGTCCTCTATTGGCCTAGGTTTCCTCTGATAAACATAATTAGGCCCACGAATTTAAAGACTTTACTTGGGGATTCATAAAGCCAGATCCGACTATCTTTACCTTGATACTTCGTGTATCCTGATCTTGCTTTTCTGTTATCGAGGTTCTCGTAATCTCTTTTAGGAAAGATAGATAGAATCACAAACTTCTCTTCATCTCAGATTTTGGAATTTCTGAAGATAAATATATAAAAACTATTCTTAATTGAATAGTTCAAAATTGTTCTTGCGAGGTGGTTCAGAATCCAGGCTCCTCAGCTAACTGAGTGTAAGTGTTCCAGATTTGTGAAGTTTGCTATAATTGTCTATTGCAAACAAATTTTCAAACCTTGATTGTTTTTCTAAAGGGAAATCAAATAGGCTTATCTATTAGAGGCAAATTGGTATCAAAAGTCTTCACTTAGGTTGAAGAAAATCTTAGGATATGAAGGACATCAGCTGAGAGAATTAATTACATAGAGCCTTGCGAGGAGCGCTACTGTAACTGAATCACTTGGAAGGTGGATTCAGTTTCAACTACATTCCCGTCTGAAGTCTGACAATAGGCTAGTATCTGTAGCGGCTTAATATAGTTTGGTTCTCAAATATGGACGAGGTCCCGGGTTTTTTTTTGCTATTGCGGTTTCCTCATTAACAAAACTTCTGGTGTCTTGTGTTTTTCCATTTCCACATTATATTATTTATTTATATAATATGATTTACACAAGTAGTACGTATTCAATTCTATTAGATACGTCCATACAAATAAGATTGATTACGAGACTTGTTTTTTGTAAAATTCGTATCTTGAAACTTGCCAGAATTCGGATCTGAATATATTTGATACAACTATATTGATCATGGATATTGATTTTTTAGATCGTCCAAGTACTCTTCTTAACAATCAGGTTTGCGAACTTTATTGTCTAGACTTTCTGATGGAGAAGAGATCGAGATATACACTCTATATACATATTGTCAAAGATCATTAAGTTGGTCTACTTGCAATTATATTAGGTATTCTCCATACAATTTTCCAAATGACAAAGTTAGTTGTGTACTTGGTACCCTCACCTTTTCAATTGGTATCAGAGCAAGCAAACACTTTTAGACCTAAAAAGTTTGTGTTTGTGGCGATATGAGTTATTAACAAGATTGCAATCTCTGAAAACATATCACAGGTTATTGAAAGCACCGTATTTGTCGATTATGTCAATGAGATTGTATATCCTTCCCTCTCATAATTAGATAAACATTCTATTCCCATAAAACAGTCCATTGCTAAAAATTGTTATCCCTACTATCTTACTAATGAGTCTGGCTCAGAAATGGAAAATAAAACATCCAAGGAAAGCGCTGAGATTCTTAAACATCTTAGAATTTAGGCTTCTGAGGTTCACATGATAAAAAAAAAAGTCAACAATCTTATTGGTAAGGTTAACGAAAAAGATTCACGAATAATTATCTCACTTGAAGCACGACTAGAGAAAAATTCCTTGGAACTTCAACGTCCACTGGATACTCCAATGACTTAATGTAGCACTTGAGAATACGAAAAATTAGTTTTATCTATGGCTTCTGAAAATAAAGAAGTTAGAGAAAATGATTGCCAATGGTACTCATGATGACCTAATAAAATCTTCTTCATAAGTCCATACCCGAAGTGTAATTACTTTGAGAAGAGATTATCAGTTTTGTTTCTCTCACCAATAAAAAAATGTCTCTTCAAGGGAAAATACTTCTGATAGTTCTCGGGCCAAAATTATTCCTCCTGATTCCATTAGAACTCAAAAGCTTTGCTACTCTTGTAATACAAAAGGACAAGTTCGAAGTAAGTGTAAGCTTATATTGGAATACAATCGATTTGAGTCTCTTAAAGTCACCTTGAATCTCATCTTAAAAGAAGTAACTGAAATTCGAAATTCGAAAATACTGGGTTTGAAAACAAAAAAATACTGGCTCATGTACCAAGGTACTTTCCGGGAATGTTAGTTAAGCTTACTCAACAAATAAAACAAAAATCTAGAGTAGTGGCCAAAATTCTAAGAAGAACTTATATAATCCCTCGATAACATGGGTTCCTAAAATGACTCATTATGGGGAGTCTAAGGAGTTTTCATTTAAGGAAACTAATCAACTTGCTAACATGAACTTGATGATAGCAGGTTACAATGATCTCATAGACAAGTTATCTTACACCTTCAACGAAAAGCAGAATAAATTAGGTAAAGTTTCCAACTTCATCTCCCTCCATGATGACAATGAGTTTTATGATAACTTCTCTAAACAAAAAGGTAACACTCAAGAGGTAGTGTCGCTCATAAATCTAAACGTAGGCACATCTCTCATGGTACCCTGGTGCTTTATAAGCAATAAAACGTGAATCCTCATCATCTCTAAAAATCCTCTAAGATAAGGATTCCAAATAACATATGTTCTTTTTGTCTCAAATAGTTCTGCTTTGTGGCTTCTTACTTTTTCTCTTATCTAAGAGTTGTTGTTGCACATTACTATGTCATTAAGGTCCACCATCTTGAACTAAAGCTAGTTTTTGGTACTTAGATTTTATCCAACATTTTCCTTTGGTCTAACATTTGTCCAACTCAGTGTTTGGTACTTGAAATTTACGTTGACCTGCATTGACTGGGTTAAGAGATAACGTTTATAAATTTCAGTCAATTACATATGTAATTACTAATATATAATTATGTTTAATAACAATGACTAACTATGTCATTAACCAATCTCACATGTGGATGATCCAAATTAGATCTACACCCAAGTAAAAGATTAACGACTAAGATTACAAACTTGTTCCTTTTATTCGTTTTTATTCCTAAACAAACCGTACGCATCTCCTTCTTCAAAACCTCTTTTTTGCTCTCTTCTCTGATTAAAAGAAAACAAACCTAGATTTTTTTATCGATCAAATTAGAAATAAATCCCATAATTAATTGAATCTGGCTTCCTATCTATCGGCGAATCATATTAATCATCATTTATTTATTTTTTATGATACCTAAGTATTAATTTCATATTGATTTTATGAGTTCTATCTTTGGCCATTTTGATTATATTTCTTGAAGAAATTTAAGGTTTGATTTCATCTTGATTTAGGCTCTCATTCGTATTTGATTCGTGGATTAAAGAAATTTTAAGGTTTTTCTTGTGTTCGATTTTGGTTTGGGAGATGAAATCAGAGATATTTGGTTGAAGTATCACGGTAACCCGTAGTTGAAATTTGGTAGCTTTTTGAGTTCGTAATGTGTTCTTGATGGTACCAGTTCAGAAATTTCAAAAATTATGTGTGGTCTGCTTGTTATTTTTTGTGGGATAATCAAAGTATTTGAAGATGAGCTTTGGGCTTCTAATTATGTAGCCGAAACCCTGAGTATGTGCTTTGTAACATCGATGTCAAAAATTAGAAGATGGGTTATGATTTGAAATACTCAATAGAATAAGAAGTTGTTCTTCTCTACAAATTGAATTGAAACGGAGAACGTAATTGAATGGAAGCAAAAACCCTATATTTTCTTTTGCCAGATATTTAGTTTGCTAACGGCCATTATAATGACGTTAACAATTTAGATTTTATATAATATTTTAATAATTATTAAATATAAGCCATAATTTAAACGGTCAACGGAGGTCAACGTTATTTTCAAGTATCAAACACTAAGTTGGACAAATGTTAGACCAAACACTAATGTTGGACAAAACCTAAGTACCAAAAACCAAATTACCCAATCTATTACTTGTTGAGCATTTGCACCAAGAAAGTGTTATCCAACTTCAAATTGTTGTGTGACACTTTGAGAAAATTGGTTTACTGGATATCTTATTATTATTATCTGTATGCATTGTTCACGATGCAATCACATCATCACTTGAGGTGAATATCAACAAATCTTATGCTTTTAGTTTCACTAAACATGCGTGTTGATGTCTAAGACTTAAATAATTGATGAACTCATCATATGACTATAGAAAGAGTGATTCTTTAATGCAATAATACCCTTGGATCCAAAAGAGCGCTTGTGAGTCTTTGAAGTAATGTTTATGTTTTTCTGAAACTCTTGGGGTAAGGAAATACGGTTCACGAACTGTTTTCTGTTTTAACTCAAATTCCAAATAGTTGTCATTGTTTTCTGTTTTAACTCAAATTCCAAATAGTTGTCACGGAACCGTCCTTATCTTTGGAAACACCTCCAAGTTCACCGCATATAAATACCTTGCACTTGAATTGAGTTTTCTCATTTAAGTCTCTCTTGCATTCAAGTAAGTCTCTCATGTCAGTTGTTCTGTCTCATGAAAATATGGTTAGTCCTTGCCCTTTATTTGAAATTAAATTAAATTAAAATCCGTTTTTAATACCTTAAAATATATGCATTATGAAGGCGTCCAAAAAAAAACGCACTGACAGGGGATTCGTGGTTGGTTAGAGTCTTACCTCCATACCATATGGGCGACAATTCGTTTGTAGTCGACTCGGCCCCCAACTCATATTTCAGTGTACGAACCCAAGGTCCAGAGACACTATCGTAATTGTCGTCCTTCCCTATTGCAGATTATTTTAATACTACCCTTCTGTAGGGTTTAAAATATAAAATAATGTCCCAAAGTGTCTAAAAATAAAGTTCATAAGTCCAAAAATAAAATCTAACCATGGTACAGTTTCCTAGAAAGAAAAATAGATAAAACCCTAAAAATAAAAATAAAATCTTCTTTTCAACTCCTCAATTGTTTCCTTCTTTGGTCTTGCTTTTCTTTTTAGGACTTTTCTCCTTTTCTTTAGCTCAGTTCCAAATCTGAAAACAAATAGAAAATATCAAAACATGTAAAAAGAACAAAACTATTAATAAAACTGAAAAGATAAATAAAGAAACTCTTAACTATACTAAAAAAAAGTATGCCTAAAAACAAATCTAAGAATAAGTTCGCGTCAGCGGCGCCAAAAATTAATGATTATATAGAAAGTGGTAAATAAAGTTCGTCAAAGGCTTGTGATGATTTGATTTTAAACGTAAAGTAGAAAACTTAAGCAAAATATTATAAAACAAACTGAGAAAAAGGATTCCACCTGTAACCAATGTTCCAGTGATTCAATATTAACAATTATGCAACTTATACATTCAATTGTTTCTAGCTTATTGCCCAAATAAGTATATTTTTTCAAAGCAATGACTGCAAATCGAAAGCATGAAACATCAAAAGTTTTAAACTAAGCATGAACCATCAAAACAAATCACAACCATCAATAAAAATCATGAATTCATTTTTTATTCAATGCAAATAATCATAAAAAGAATTGCAAAAAATAATTAAATAGAAATTACCACTTTATTATTAGCAAAATGGCTTCCTCCATTGTCCCACAGATAGGGTTTAGCTCATCATATTGGAAACACTCTCAAAAGATTGATTCATAGCTCAAAAGGTGTTTACAAAGAAGAAAATAAAATAATACAAAGAATTTGCAACGTTTATAGGTGTTGCAGACGAGCTGTTACAACTAAAGCGTCACAAAATGAAAACAAATATTGTGAATGTACTGTTACAAATAAACGACTGTCTATCAGTCTGTTCTTCATCTTCTGCGGCAGCAGAAATATTTTCTTCTACAACTCTGATTTTTTCTCTGTCTCGCTCTAACTCTCCCCTAATCTCTCTATCCATCTTTCTGCGCCACCCTTTATATACCCAACAAACTCCAAGTCATTCGAAAAATATCTTTGGCTTATCTTGTTTTTCCTTTCACAGCAAGTTACGGAATTATCTCACTTTTCTCTCTACTTTACGCCATGAATTGCTCAAAACTCTTTTCAAGGATAGAGTCAGGTCAACAAAAAGTTTTTGTTCTAATCCTCCACGAGTTAAAAAAAAAACATCCCGAGATACTCCCTTTCCTAATCTGATGAGATAAATATGGAAACATGATTATTTACCGATTTCAACCCACATACCAGCCCTATTTCGATAAAACAGGGAACTTTAAAACCAAATCCCATCACAAATCAACCCAGAAAAATTCGCAGAAAGAGAAAAATTTCCCCACAAAAAATCTGTTGATGAAGATGTTGCGCCCTTATCCACGATGGTGGTGCCTTTAGCACTTGTATTTGGGTGCCTTTAGTTATTTTTCCGAGTGTCTTTGATAATTTTCGAGCCAATTTTTCTACAAAAGTTTATTTCCCAAAAACAACTATAAGCACATTAAACACCATAATAAGTGCAAAATTGAGCACTAACAATATAGAGAATTAATACAAATTATACAAAACAATGTTCCTAATCCACCAAATTTTTAGTTCAGCAACCCGTATGTGAAAACGAGAGGGTACCAAGTACACCACCAATTTTTTAGTTCGGCAACCTATATGGAAAAAACCTGATACAATTGCAGGTAGACCAACTTAATGATCCTTGATGACATGTGTATAGAGTTTTCATCCCTATCTCTTCTAAATCATAAAGTCTAGACAATGAAGTCAGTGAACCTGATTGTTAAGAAGAGTACTTGGACGACCATAAAAAACAATGTCCCAAATCAATCTAGTCATATCCAAATATGAAGATCAGAATTCTGGCAAGTATGTAACTTGTTATCTATTTTTCAAGATACGAATTCTACAAGAAACAAGTCTCGTAATCGATCTTAATTATATGGACGTATCTACTAAAATTGATTAGGTACTACTTATGTTATTCCTATTATAAAGATAATATAATGCGCAAAAGGAAAAACACAAGACAATAAAAGTTTTGTTAATGAGAAAAACCCTGAGACCTCGTCCAAATTTGAATACGAATTGTATTAAGCCACTACAGACGCTGGCTTACCATCAGATTTCATACTGGAATATAGTTGAGATTGAATTCACCCTTCAAGCAATTTAGCAGCAGTCATGCTCCTTATGTATCTTGAACCTCGCAAGGCTCTACGCAATTGATTCCCCCAGCTAACGTAATTTATAGCCTAAGAATTGCTTCATCCTAAGTAAAAACTTTTGATACCAATTGGCCTCTAACAGATAAACCTATTTAATTTCCTTTTAGGTCGAATAGATCAAGGCTTAGAAATTTGTTTGCAATGAACAAAGCTAGTAAACCTCACAAATCCGGAACACTTACAATCAGTTAGCTGAGAAGCCTGGATTATTAACCACCTCTTAAGAACAACCTTATACCGATCAATAAAGAAGAGTTTTAGTTATCTATCTTGAGTAATCATAAAGTCCGAGATTGAGAGGACTTTGTGATTTTTATCTATTTTGCAGAAAGAACAAGATCAGGATACATGATCTATCAAAGATAGTCAGACCTAGATTCACAAATTCCTAAGTGAAGTATTTAAGTCGGAAACATAATTACGTGTATGGTTGTTTGAGTCTCTCTATTTATAGACTTTCAAGACTAGGGTTGCTTAGAATTCAAGCTAAGATAACTTGAGATTCAGGCCAATACATTCTTTGTATAAATGAAACTCTTGTTAGGAGTTCATGTAAGCATGTGAGAAGTGTATCTTGAAATTACATAGAAAAATATATACTATGGTTGAGAGCACTAGAACCGTGTATAATGATAATTCATGACAAGTATGCACTTGAAACCAATGATAGTTCTTAAGGTAAAATCATGTTCATTTAAACACTTAAGACTTGAATCATGATGCATATACACAAGGTGTTTTAGCGATCAAAGATATCTTAGAGGTGTCCACGAGAGTTGTAGCAATGATAAACATATTTATGAAAATAGTTTATGAGCATCTTCTTAATTCGTACTGGGTAGGTATGCTAAAGGGTATGTGTACCTATGAACCAATTCGTGAACTCATATGGCCAAATTAACGGTATTGGTTATGCGTACCCTAGGGTTATTCACTAACTCTGGCCCTTGAGGTACTGCGTAGCTACCTTATTCACGAACTTATAACATTATAGTAAGCATACCCCCTACCAACCATGAGTCCAGATTTTAGTAGTTCTGAAAACCATCTTTTTGATGTTTGAAACATTCCCAATCTCCATAGATATATAAATATCATTTCTTGGACAATTTCCAAATGATCCGTAGACATAGTTCTTGAACAATAAATTATTTTGAACTTCGATTTCCAAGGACCAATGAACACCCATTGCTTAAATCATATTTCGATATGTTTCACAACACAAGCTTGACTCGGAACTTCTTTTTTACTTCATTTTTTGCAATATCAAATCTACTAGAAGTCATACGACATAATCTCATATAGACAAAATGGTAATATGATCGCTGTCGTATGCGTCAAAAATAAATTACACTTTCTTACTACTCAAAATATAAATATAGCAAGGGCAAGAAAGGATCGATCCCACAGAGAGGTCTAGGTTGTCAAGTTGTTTCAGTTTCCTATATAAAACACCGGGGGTTTTTCTGATTTTTATATACTAAAATAAAATAAAAGCAAAACAATAAAAAGTAAACAAGCAAATCAAGGATGTGAAAATATTGAATAAAGGTTTCATCTTCAATTGTACACAAGTATTGAATGTATGATTATAATTCCTATTTAATCTCGTTATCGTCAAAAGCCCTAGAATACCTTATTGAAAGAATACTCTGTAAATTTCCCAAGTCATCACACTTCCATGTAAAACGATGAAAGCATGAATACTACCTGAAGAATAACTCAACGCCTTGCGCTAATCAATTTAAATTCCCAAAGAGCATTCAGTTTTGTGAAATAGGCTAATCAATGCAATTGCCACGCATTGCGCATGACAATTCGGACAAAGGTCAATTTCTACATATGATTACAAGAGTGTATCACCACAAACCGTAATCATATCATGCTACTCGTATTCAAGGTTATCGCTTGATGAAAACCCTAAAATATCTATAGATATGGATGTATGTTCAATCAATTCTAGACTCAACTAAACAAACATTCAATCATATTGCAATACATCAATCATGAAATTATTATAATCAGTAGAAATCAAACAATAATATTGAGAGAAAACTAATTCATAAAGATCATAACTTGTTTTCAAAATCCAACTACATCTTTAACCAATAAGAAAATTAAGTACTCATGCTCAAAGAGTTCATAACAAGAAGAAAGAGAAACCCTAACATCTTTTTAAACCCTAGAAACAAAAGTAGAGATAAGATATCCGATATTTGGCCTAGGCTTCCCTATATATAGAGTTTTGTAACCTCCTCTTTAAGAAAACTAGGAAACCTAGAAAAAATAGGAAAGTGCACCTCCTCTTGAAATTGTGTCCCGTGCATAACACCCCGTGCAAAGTGGCTGCCAAAATCTGGCCAAAAACCAAATATCGTTCACAGCCAAGTCTGGCAATGCAAACACACGTCCAAGGATGCTCAACAAAGTCGTCTAAATTATAAAAAAAGCCCAGCCCATTTCTTCATTGTCTACTCAGGCCGTACACCACTACTAAGAACGCTGCCAATACTAGAAGCAGCTCCATTTCTCGAGCTCACGTTATCCTCCAACTACTAAGCATGCTGCCATGCATCCCCAAATGCCATCGACACACCTCCCATCTTTGGCTTCACACGTAACAACAAGCAAGTTCCGGCAGTCTTCATTCCATCATCACAGTTCACAACTCGACTCCACCATTCACTGTTTCATAACTGACATAGCACCACAGCCTTCCACTCTCTCCATTGCTGCCAAACTTCATTGAGAATATGCTGTCATGCAGTCCACAGACTCGAGATCCATTAATGACCAGCGACAACTTTCTCCATATCGAGTCTTGTCCACAACCCGAGCAGCAACACCATCTTCTTCATTCGATCGACTAACAACCACAGCAGCTATTCTCGGTCCCTGTTAATGGCATCAATCATCACCGTGAACTGCTCTAACTCTATGTCTCCACTGCCATCTTCCCTGTACAAAGTGGCTGCCATACGTCCCTACACAACCCTGCCATTACTCATTCCGAAACTTGAAACAACCATCGACCAGCATCACCTCGGACTCGAGCTTCAGTCAATATCCATCGGCAAATGCTCCAATGCAACCTCAAGCCATCATCTTCTTCCCGTTCGAAACCAAAGCATCACCTAGTCTCTATCTCCTCCTTCGTATCTCATTGGAAACAATATTACATTTGTTTCTCCCGTCAGTCACCAACTGCCATGCAACCGAATCCTCTCCATCACCAACTTCTAATAATAGCAGAAGCTCCATTTCTCGAGCTTTAATGCACTTCCAAGACTCGACCTGTAATATCACATTCAATCTTCTTCTCAGCTTGACCCAACAGACCGAAACTCCATCGACTTCCATGCTATATTTTCTTTCTACCCCTGGCAGATAAGCCTTGAGCCATGGCATTCACATCTCCTATTTCAGTTCGTATTAAACCTCCCAGCATTCACAGCAACTGTGTTGGTGTTCAAGACCATAACAGCACCAGCCATCCACTAAGGCCACCTTTTTGTTTCCAAGCTGCATTAAATAAGCCCATGTACGGCCAGCTTGGCCCAGCACATGTAACCGGGCTCATGTTAGCCCATGAGTGCCATCTCTTATAAACACAATGTTGTTGTATCCAAATAGAATTAAATTCTCTTTTAGCTCTGAACAGCGAGCAACATCTTTTGGTCTTTGAGTCTGTGCATTAGCTGACACGAGATTTCATACAATGATAATTTTGCCTCTTTTGTGGTCAATTGGACGATTCTTGTTCTTTTCGGGAATAAGCTCCAGAGTACCTAATAACTCAAAAACACACGTAAAGTACATAATTTACAAGAAAAATAGCAAAGAAAGCATAAACTCTAGATAGTAAATACGGTGTATTCTATACCTATCAAATTCCCCCACACTTGGACTTTGCTTGTCCTCGAGAAAATCAAACAAAACAAAATACAAAAACTCCATGTCGTCGAGGCTACGGTTACTTTTAGCATAAATAACAAGCCTTTGAAGCCCTAGGTGTCCCTAGTGGACGAGTTATAGTCTCGTGAAGGTTTACAAGAGGTCTACCTACAAAACCTATATTTCCAACTCCGTCTATTTGTGACAAATCAATGAACGAATCCAAAATGACTATAGGAGGAGGTACCTTGCGCAAATTCAATTCATATATTAGTAAATAAAGATCTATTTAGATAGTCGAACAAGCCACAATACTCATAAACTAACAAACCACAATCACAATGAAAAGATTAAGAAGATGGATATAGATGTAGATGTTGGCGAATGTTCACAAGTGATCGATGTTTCCCATATCTGTATGAAGGCCACTGCCAAGATGAACCTATGCATCCTATTGGATTGAGCTATTGGTTTGAATTCTACATCAACTCACTGGCATATACAAGGGAACCAGGAGTGACTTTATTCAACCAATATAATACTTTCTTTTCTTTTTCTTTTTCACTTTTTTTTTCTTTTTCTTTTTTTTTGTGACAGCATGATTCAATCTTTTGGATCCAAGCGCATGCTTCTTGTCAGCAAGTACGTGATAGTTGCCTTGGATCCTGCATTCCACGCTTGTTTAGGCGACGGAGATAGGGACAACGTTTCACACATACTACTATCCAAGTGTCTGTTTTATTCCGTTTGGTCTAATTGGTCGGTCTTTTTATTTTATTTTTAGTAACTCTATTTCATCCTAGCAGTAATAACAAGTCGATGTTTAGTGACCCACCAAAGCACTTAGAGAACAATAGATAAATATGGAAAAATAAAAATAGAACGTGATATGGTGATATTCCGAGATATGGTAACAACTATCATATAATTTGTAATTTCTGAGCTATGTTCGTCCCTTTTAGTTAATTGGTTCCTCAACTCCTGCAATCAAAATGGTTCCATCCACTAATGGTGTCATCCTAAAGGCACAAGTTTCTAGATTTCGGAGTTCAAAAAGCACAATTTTTTTTTCTTGGTTTTTCTATTTTTCAGATTTTTTTTTTTACTAAAGGCATAAAACAAACTATACAAACATATAAATGCTCCCCCACACTTAAACTTTACATTGTCCTCAATGTAAAATTGAATCGTCCAAAGAAAGTCAAGTTGGGAAATCCATAACATGATATATATACACAATATGAAAATAAAATGCATGATAAAAACTCATTACTCCAACTCATAGCTATTTCGGAACAATAGAGGATAAACACTAAACAATCTATTTAGTTGGCATCTAATCTCAACTCAGCCAATGTACACCTCACCGCCAAGAAAAAATTTCATCTACTTAGAAAGGCTAGTGTTTATTCTAAATTGTTCAAAAATCTTTAAAAGTTGGAGTTTTGATATGCAAATATCCAAAATAAGAAAATAAAGATAAAAGACTTAAAATAAAAGAAAGAGATAGAGATAGATACACAAAACCAGTGGGTTGCCTCCCATTAGCTCTTGGTTTAAAGTCGTCAGCCCGACATGCAAGTTGAATTCCCCATACACCAATAATCGGAAAAGTTGGGGATCCACCTATAACACCTGTTTTGCAAACACTAGCTTCGCAAAAATATTAGTAATATAAAACAGAAACGAAGCTATTAACCGATAAGAGTTTTCCCCACACTTATTCTTGTCCACACTTGGAAGTGGGTAAAGAATATAGGAGTCGGGAACTTCCACGGTTTCTTGTTCACAAACCTGCATAGTATGAGAATCAAATATTTCTAATGGTGGAAATCGAGAAACAAAGTCATCTAACAATGTTTTCGAAGCACATACATTCAAACCAATAAGAGGTAAAGGAGAATAATTAAGATGCAAAGGGTTAGACAAACCTCTCACAATCTCTTGTATCACGGTATCCTCTTCATCCTTGAAAAACTCAAGTGAATCATTCACCTCTTGTATATCATGGTCCTATATCAAACCTTGCAACCATTCTTCATCTGTTTCTGCCTTAACCGGAGTCTCGACATAAACATCATCATTACAATCAAATGCAAGCTCAATTGGGTCTTCCACAATATTGGTCATAACGGTCACATTCTCAACATACTCCTCTTTGTTGTAAGTCACATACTCTACTGCGGATTCAAGTCTGTCCATAAGGAATTTCTTTAGTACACTCATTGCATCATCCTCAAGCTCTACCTTTTGAATAGGTTCTTGATCGTTATAAAGATCAATGCTTGAGTAAGCTACACTAGTTTCATCATATTCCATTTCAACTTCACCTTGATCGCCAAAAGATTCCATTGTACACTCCTCTTTGTTGTCACCATGAGTCGTTTCAAGCAATGTATCATAATCACCGTCACTTTCATAGTTAACATAAGGTTTGTCATCGCTGAATTTAGTGTTGCTAAACTCTAACTCATCCTTTTGAATATGATAATGATCATTGTTAAGATCAAGAGTTGAGTTAGCTACACAATTATCAACGAAAGTGCCCAAGGATTGGCCTTTTTCAACATTAGCATCAATCAAATATTCATCAGAAACCATATGCACATTAGAATTATTCATACCTTCCTTGTATTGATCAATGCCTCTTCGCAAGTTAGCAATACCTTCACGAAGTTCTTGGAGTTGCTCGTCTCTAGTCTCTTTAGCTTTTTGAAACTCTTGTCGTACAAAGTTGGAAAAGTTGTCTAACAAGTTAGAGACTTGTTGTTCACGAGCATAAGAATTCTCCAATCCTTGTGGTTGATCACACACATACCCGCCATAAGGTTGTTGATACGTATGAGGACCACAATATTCCGTAGGATATTGATCATAGCCAATAAATTGGTTTTGATTATACCCATGGAATGGTTGGAAGTTGTCATGTTGTTGAGGTTGTTGGAAACCGTATCCATTGTTCCAATATGCTCCATCCATGAGAAATAAGTACCTGAAACACGATTCTCAAAACAAGGTTAAAACCCAGAAAATAAGAAAAACTAAAAAAAAACAAAACAAAAATAAGAAACCAAAAACAAGTGACAACCGTTGCCTCCCAGGCAACGGCGCCAAAATTTGATCGCTGTCGTATGCGTCAAAAATAAATTACACTTTCTTACTACTCAAAATATAAATATAGCAAGGGCAAGAAAGGATCGATCCCACAGAGAGGTCTAGGTTGTCAAGTTGTTTCAGTTTCCTATATAAAACACCGGGGTTTTTTCTGATTTTTATATACTAAACTAAAATAAAAGCAAAACAATAAAACGTAAACAAGCAAATCAAGGATGTGAAAATATTGGATAAAGGTTTCATCTTCAATTGTAAACAAGTATTGAATGTATGATTATAATTCCTATTTAATCTCGCTATCATCAAAAGCCCTAGAATACCTTATTGCAAGAATACTCTGTAAATTTCCCAAGTCATCACACTTCCATGTAAAACGATGCAAGCATGAATACTACCTGAAGAATAACTCAACTCCTTGCGCTAATCAAGTTCAATTCCCAAAGAGCATTAAGTTTTTTGAAATAGGCTAATCAATGAAATTGCCACGCATTGCGCATGACAATTCGGACAAAGGTCAATTTCTACATATGATTATAAGAGTGTATCACTACAAACCGTAATCATATCATGCTACTCGTATTCAAGGTTATCGCTTGATGAAAACCCTAAATTAGCTATAGCTATGGATGTATGTTCAATCAATTCTAGACTCAACTAAACAAACATTCAATCATATTGCAATACATCAATCATGCAATTATTATAATCAGTAGAAATCAAATGATAATATTGAGAGAAAACTAATTCATAAAGATCATAACTTGTTTTCAAAATCCAACTACATCTTTAACCAATAAGAAAATTAAGTACTCATGCTCTAAGAGTTCATAACAAGAAGAAAGAGAAAACCTAACATGTTTTTAAACCCTAGAAACAAAAGTAGAGATAAGATATCCGATATTTTGCCTAGGCTTCCCTATATATAGAGTTTGGTAACCTCCTCTTTAAGAAAACTAGGAAACCTAGAAAAAATAGGAAAGTGCACCTCTTCTTGAAATTGTGTCCCGTGCATAACACCCCGTGCAAAGTGGCTGCCAAAATCTGGCCCAAAACCAAATATCTTTCACAGCCAAGTATGGCCATGCAAACACACGTCCAAGGCTGCTCAACAAAGTCGTCTAAATTCAAAACAAAGTCCAGCCCATTTCGTTATTGTCTACTCAGGCCGTACACCACTACTAAGCACGCTGCCAATACTAGCAGCAGCTCCATTTCTCGAGCTCACGTTATCCTCCAACTACTAAGCACGCTGCCATGCATCCCCAAACGCCATCGACACACCTCCCATATCCGGCTTCATACGTAACAGCAAGCAATTTCTGGCAGTCTTCATTCCATCATCACAGTTCACAACTCGACTCCACCATTCACTGTTTCATAACTGACACAGCACCACAGCCTTCCACTCTCTCTATTGCTGCCAAACTTCATTGAGAATATGTTGTCATTCCGTCCACAGACTCGAGATCCATTAATGACCAACGACAACTTTTTCCATATCGAGTCTTGTCCACAACCTGAGTAGAAGCACCATCTTCTTTATTCGATTGACTAACAACCACAGAAACTGTTCTTGGTCCCTGTTAATGGCAGAAATCATCACCGTGAACTGCTCTAACTCCATGTCTTCACTGCCATCTTCCATGTACAAAGTGGCTGCCATACGTCCCTGCACAACCCTACCAGTACTCATTCCGAAACTTGAAACATCCATCGACCAGCATCACCTCGGACTCGAGATTCAGTCAATATCCATCGGCAAATGCTCTAATGCAACCTCAATCCATAATCTTCTTCCAGTTCGAAACCAAAGCATCACCTAGTCTCGATCTCCTCCTTCGTATCTCATTGGCAGCAGTATTACATTTGTTTCTCCCGTCAGTCACCAACTGCCATGCAAC
This sequence comes from Papaver bracteatum, assembly GCA_023529315.1. Lineage (NCBI taxonomy): Eukaryota > Viridiplantae > Streptophyta > Magnoliopsida > Ranunculales > Papaveraceae > Papaver > Papaver bracteatum. The sequence continues at coordinate 208,512 of JAJJWX010002809.1, forward strand.
CGAATCCTCTCCATCACTAACTGCTAATAATAGAAGCAGCTCCATTTCTCGAGCTTTAATGCACTACCAAGACTCGACCTGTAATATCACATTCAATCTTCTTCTCAGCTTGACCCAACAGACCGAAACTCCATCGATTTCCATGATATATTTTCTTTCTACCCCTGGAAGATAAGCCTTGAGCCATGGCATTCACAGCTCCTGTTTCAGTCCGTATTAAACCTCCCAGCATTCACAACAACTGTGTTGGTGTTCAAGCCCATAACAACACCGGCCATCCACTAAGGCCACCTTTTTGTTTCCAAGTTACATTAATTAAGCCCATGTACGGACAGCTTGGCCCAGAACATGTAACCGGGCTCATGTTAGCCCATGAGTGCCATCTCTTATAAACACAATGATGTTGTATCCAAATAGAATTAAATTCTCTTTCAGCTCTGAACAAAGAGCGACATCTTTTGGTCTTTGAGTCTGTGCATTAGCTGACACGAGTTTTCATACAATGATAATTTTGCCTCTTTTGCGGTTAATTGGACGATTCTTGTTCTTTTCGGTAATATGCTACAGAGTACCTAATAACTCAAAAACACACGTAAAGTACATAATTTACAAGAAAAATAGCAAAGAAAGCATAAACTATAGATAGTAAATACGGTGTATTCTACACCTATCATAATACATGTGAGTAAATAGAACAGTTCAATCTTCACATACCTCTTAGTCTATAAAGTTCTCCAAATATATTTGTTTGATCTTCAGTCTTCATTCTTCGAGGGTTATTCACTGATATGATTCCCAACCACCAAACTCTAATCAGAGTCCAAGACTTGACTTAAGTAGATTATAAATCAAGTAATAGTTTTGTGCATATAACATTGATAACAAAGTTGGGATAGTAAAACCTGCGAGTTCTGCGAAGCAATGCTCTAACAACCCTATAAATATTAGAGCTTGTATTCTTACAAACTCATCCCTTGAGCACACTACTTAATTGATTAGTTAATTATATGGGAATCCAACTCATTGATGGATAAAAGTAATTTAATTAAGTGAAACATCTTGCATTGACTTCATTTAAAGTCTCTTTGGGATCAAGAAGCTTTTAGCAGTACAGTTGGTGGGAAACTAAATCGTATTATTATTTTAGTTTTCAATTTGATTGACTAACAATATAGTTGTAATTGGTAGATCCATCTTGTTTATTTTAAGGTTCTTCTCTAATATAAGGACACTCAAGTTTGTTTGAAGAATGACTATTACCGATCTAGTGATTCAAGATCTGCAGATTGAACTATCGATCATCTAATATTAACAAACTCCGTTCTGTGTGTGATCGATGAATAGTGGAATCAAGGTGTTTGTGCAACATTTATTTTAAAGATTGAAGTCTTTTGTTTTTCTAGTTTTTGATCTTTGTGATTCTTCTTGCACACTTGATTCTCTGGGAAGCTTATTTCGATAGACTTATGACTTATTGTAAATGTCGAATAAACTATCTAGTTGTTTCTCCTTGTATAGTTGCTTGGATTTTGCTTGTTCACTAAGATTAATTATTTTGATGATCCTTGTCTCGATTTGATCTTTGACCAGAGGAGTTTATATCAAATAAATAGAAGGTACTTTACTCAACTTTGTCTTTAATCAAAACCTTGATTTAGGAGATTGATAAGTGAGTTGGTTACTGAAACATATTTATTTCTTTGTTGTTTCGGGTTATGATCTAAAGGAGTTGAGAATGGAAGTTCTCACAAAAGGTAAAGCAACTCAAGATAGTGGACTCTGTCTTGAAATTTACGTGCGTAAACCATATTGGTTATATGCGCAGGGGTTCTGAAGAAAATGAGTACTTATGAGGAGTTTAATTGGTCTCAACTAGAAGAAGTTGTGGTAGTCAATTTTTATAGCGGCTTAATTACGAGAGTATTCAAAACCAAAATAAGGGATGACGTTATTATGTGAGGCAATTGTTAAGACCCTTAAGCTTGTCAACCCTATTACACTAGTCAACAGACGTATTAGAAAATAATTACTCAATTAGTATAACTAACTCGTTAATTATTAGAAATTAGTCTAACAATAATTTAGATACGAAACTAATGTCGTTATATAGATCTCGAAAAGTTACGCATAATGGGCTACTCGAACGTGTGATTTGGATGTCAAACGAAGAAGATATCATCGGATAAGTATGTAGGGAAAATTAGTAATTCTCTTTAAACCGACCTAGCTGCCCTTCCAAGTGATGGGTGTCTTCATCAGTTTCCTTGACCTTATCCCTCGACCGAATCGAAGAGAGGTCATTCTATTTTCTTGTTCTTTCTTATTCTTCTTCCCTCATCTTCTTCCTTCCTCTGCTTCTTTTCTTCCCCTGTTCTTTCTCTGCGTGTAATTGAGAGTTGGTTTGAGAGAGAGAGAGATACGTGATGAGTTAGATCAGTTGAATTAGAAGATGTTGATGAAGAGATGAGAGTAGTATTGATGTTATTTGATCTCGGGATGAAAAGGAAGGAGTTGCTGTTGTAAATCGAAACATAGGATTTCTGAGTTAGGATTTGTGACGAATTGATAGGTGAATTAGGTTGTTGTTAGATGAAGAACAATAGGGTTGTAGATGAATTGAAGTTATGAAGTAGTTTTGAAGATAAATCAAGAGTTAGGGTTTCTCAGATATTGAGTTAGGGTTTGTAATAATTTTCGAGAAGATTAGAAGATGAAGATGATGGTTTAGGGGATTGAATTAAGTTGGGTTTATTATGAATTAGAAGTTAAGGTTGAAGCAAGTGAATTGAGAGGCCAGATTTGTGAATAAGGTAATCTTTGATCATTCATCTAATTTGAGTTTTTATCCATTAAGACTCGATATAGAGATTGGGTATCTATTATGTTAGTGTATTTTGGATTGTGGTTGAGGATGATATGTCTGGGATGTAGAAATTGATGTTTATTGTAGAGTTGTGTTGATGAAGGTAAGTTATGAGTTTCCTGAAGTGATACTGTTATTGATGTTGGGATTCAAGTTGAGTGTATAAGTTTTCCCAAACTGGTAGTATTATTTTTCAAGAAGATCTGAAAAGAGATTTCAGTTAAGGAAGTAATTTGGTGATGGAAGAGAATTGTGAACTGAGTATGACCTGCAGTTAATGAGTCTCGTATGGTACAACTGATATGATGACAATAAATTTTAGAAGTAGAAATTAGATTAGTATTGCATCTAGTAATGGTGTTGCTGTGTTATTGTTTGATTGTGCAAGCCAGGGAAGAGCCATAGTGATTATAGGATTGAATTTATTGTGAGTGTTACAGTTATAACTAGTTGTGATAATGAGGATTCATAGTGGAATGTACAAGGTTATATGTTGAGACTAAGAATTTTATTAGTTCCTTGAGATGATGAATGAGTTTTGAAGTCGAATGAATTGGTTGCAAAGATGACAGTTTTTACAATGGGCTGGTGGAGTTGGTATTGCAAGTGGTTTGGTTTACTGAACGATAATGGTTGCTTGAATTGTTATTGGTATTTAGAGTGTAGTTAGAGGATACGGAAGAGGTCATGGTGGTAAATGAGATGAACTGATGTTGTTTTTGAATATAATTGATAGTGTTGAACTGAGTTCAGTTGAAGTAGACTCTGTTTTGGTTATAAATGATTGGCGTGAGTTGAGACGATCTAGATGTTGCTTAAAGCCGCAATTGCAGCTAAGCGAAGTTGTAATTGTAATTGTGGTTTGAAGTTTATTTATCAATGAATGTATTGATGTAATGTTTAGATTGAGTTGAACTGAGATTAGAGTCACAGTTGTGTGAGTAGTTTGGAATGTACAAAGGCTCAGGCCAGTGTTCTGTCACCCAGTAAGATGTATGACTAATTCAGTTTAGCTGACTCAGTTTTCAACTAAGTTGAATCAGTATTAACTCAACGAGTTCCTGTCTTGACCTGAGTTGACCCGACCGTGGACATTGACTGTTAGTTGACCGTTAGTTTGACCATTAGTGACTGTTAGTTGACTTTGGTGGACTTGGGCTTAGGGAAATATTCTTAATTAGATGTTTTGAACCTCTTGTGGTCCGAATTAGCATTTGGTTCCTTCTACAAAGTTTTAGATACTCATCTGACCTAGCTAGTGGATTATAGAATCAACCTAATTGAATTAGTAAACCTTACCTATGTTAAATATAGAGGATCAAAAGTTGTAAAATCATAATTGGGCTTAGAACCATTAGATAGACTTATATGATTCTTGTATAAGCCATTTTGGCTAGATTCTTAGAGTGCTTTTATGATTAACAGTTAAACTTTATTAACAACGATCGATTCAAAGGACGTACCAGGGGATCGTGGATCTCGAGGTAGGCGTGGATGGTCATCAAAAGAGGTGGGAATACATTTTACTCTTTTGTAACCATTATTGTTGTTTTTACAAAAGTTTATGCTTAACAAACTCATGCATTGTTGAAATTGCATTATGTTAATTATGTTGATTCTGTTAATCTTTCCACGATTTGGAAAGAACTTGTAATGTTTGTTGTCAATATGAATTGTTATGGGAAATGAGAATTTTCACGTATGGTATATAGGATACGCTCCTTCACATTTATACCTACATGAATTCAGCTTTTATTGTTTAGAGTGGGTCATCATGGTCTTGGTGATATCAATAGCTACTGAGTGTGGTTAGCACGAATATTATACATTGTTTGAAGAAGGAATTTTTCCATATACATGTTTGTTTATTTCAGTGACTTGGTCGTTGTTTAATGTTTCAGAAAACATGTATTGTTTTCCAAATCTTGCATATGATTAATTAAAAGTTAAATGTTATTCCTACTGGGCACCCTTTCATAGATGATGTGCTCACCCTTTCCCACTTTCAGTTTCAGAGACAAATTAGAGTTGCGCAGCGAAAACTTCAAGGGTTGATTTCGTTAGTTGATTAACTTTTACTATGTTTGTTATATTGCTTATTGTATTTGTAAACCAAATGACTATTGTATATATATCATTTGAGAGTAGTTCTTGTATGTATATATTTCTGAGCGGGGCTAGTTTTGGGTTAAGTTATGTAGCAGATTTCTTAATTGATTGTTTAAGTAAATGTTTTAGTTTTTAGTGCCTCTTATTTAGTTAATCTCTTGGATTAGTCAGCTTGTAGCTTATGGGGCGCTACAGTGTTGGTATCCGAGCTCACTATTAGGTCTTATACGGGAAAATATAGAAATAGCCAGTGCTAGTTAGTGAACTAGATTAGTTTAGAACTGGGTTGGGTTGTGAGATAAAAATCTTAATCACTAAAAGATATCAATAATTAGAAGAATTATTTGATTGCTTGATTTGTTTGTTTGGTTGTATGTTTATGTAATGAAGTAAAAATTGTAGGGTACACCAATAGCTTTAGCTAATAAGGATTTGGAATAATTAATCTAAAAAGTATGAACACGTAAACAATCTAATACTATAAAAATAGTGAGATTAGTATTATTGATAAATCTTGAAAAACTACATAGAAATTTATTGAGCATCTTGAATTATGCATAGAATCAACGATTATAATTACATAAATGTTAATAATATTTTTGAGACTCAATAATATTTGTAGGAGTAGTTAGAATAATAGTTTGATCATCAACGTTAATAATAAAATATAATAATAATTATAGATGAAAATAATAGTAATAATAATTTTAATAAAGTAATGTTAGCATTTTTCAATTAGTATGATATTGAACTTAACTTAATTAAAGTCTCATTATAGATTTATAACGATAAAAATAATAATCATGATTAAATAGTTATGAAAAAAATTAATAACTCTTATTTACGATTAAGTTTTGTAAATTAAACTAATTACAAATTAGAGATATATATTTTGTGTCTAAACTAGATTAATAAATATAATACTTGTTAGGCGTTAGACTTTAAGAAGTGAAGATATAACGTATAAAATACAAAGACTCAACTTGTTAGTAATTTTGTACCGAAATTATTTTCAAACTAATATATGATCCAGTAAATCTTTAAAATGAAACAAATTTACATGAAATAGTAATAGTAGCATTCGGATGTTAGTGTAATATTAGAATTAAAAGAAAATAAATTTGTATATTAATAGGATCTTTCTTCGTAAATAGATTTAATTATCTTTTGAAATGGAAAACTAGTATGACGAACTTAAACTGTTAGAATTTAAATTAATATTATATTGAGCATAACTTTAATTAAAAATCTCATTAACAAATATATAGCAATAAAATAATGATTAGAATTAAATAGCTATGGAAAATTACTAGTGCTCATCTATGGTTAAGTTTGTAAAGTTAACTAATAACATTTTAGAATTATGAGTTTTGCGTTCAAACTAGATAGTTAATATGAGACATATAAGGCATAAAATAAAGACTAAAACTTGTTAACAATCTTATACCCAAATTATTTTAGTCCAATAAATGATTCACTAAATTACTAAGTTATACACATGAAATGATATTTATAATACTTGAATGCTTAGAACAAAATTAAACTTAAAGGAGAATAGAATTACATGTGAATTAGATACTTATTATTAATACCCAAAATCTAAAGACTATTAAGACATATTAAAATTTTATGCACACTCAAAATTTAAATCATATTAAATTACTAACGCCAATATGTAACCAGATATACTATACTACCGATTCAATATGAATAAATAAAATCTATTATATAAATTTTTACGTGAATATAGAGTTACATTTAGAAGTTTAAAGCTTTGTGTAACATCTGGACTATTAACTTAAGAATAATGAAAATGATAATATAATCAAGACAATATTTTTTTTAATAAGATCAGCAAAGAATAATATTATATAATACTAATTACTGTAAAGTTAGAGTTATTGTAATATCATTTGGATAATAGTTATTGGATAGTAATAGCAAAATGTAATTTTATTAGTAGTACAACATAAGGATTACTTAACAATAATATAAATGTAAGGAAATAAGGTTAGATCAAATCAAAACTAGTATTAAAATTAATTTAAACTTGACACTATGATTAACTACGATTAACTTTTATTAGCCTAAGAAATAGGAAATAAATATTATAATAATAATAAATATTAATACCAACCATGAAAAATTGTTAGTGGTTATTTTTATATCAAATCGCACGATGAAATAAACAAATACCTACACCATTATATAATAACATTTGGATAATAATTATAACATTCAGTTACCCTTTAATAGTACATGAATTTAAAAATTATTTAGTCATAATAATACAGTTCCTCTTGAAATTAAAATTCGATTTCATTAAAATAAGTAAATAATAATAATGGTAAATAAAAATGAAATAAAATAAATTTGATGAATAAATTACTTAAAATTATTTATATATTTTATGAAGTGAATTTATCAGAATTACACAAGTTAAGATAAAAGTTAAAGATTAACTAAAATTAATACTTAGTTAATCCAGCACTGGGGAATAGTGAGGTTGGTAGTTCTGATATGTTCGGGTGATACTGGTTACGTAGGTAGGCATTGTCAGGCGTCGCGAACCTAGACATGGAAACTGCATTCTTGTATCACTAGGCATTGAAGGGAAACTTTCTTCTATTAGTAAATTGATAGATCCCAAACTTTACTTAGAAACTGATAGAGTACCTTCTCTCGTAGTTAGCTACATTAATCTATTGAAGTAGAAATTTAGTGATAAGAATATAGACCTAGTTATCTGTTAGAAATAAATTCAGCATAGTGACCTTAGAAACAATCATCTTATGGAATATAAATTTAGTCTATTGAAGCTAGAGCCACAAATTTTAGTTGTTGAATCCATTTAGGTTTGTGCCTTGTTTCTTGTTGTATTTGTGCTTGGACAAGAGATATGATTATTCTATACGGTGGGGAATTTTTGAAGACCAGAAGGATGGTTCAATTTTCGAGGACGAAAATGTATAAGGTGGGGAGAATGTAAAGACCCTCAAGCTCGTCAACACTATTAGACTAGTCAAGAGATGTATTAGCCGATAATTACTCGATTAGTGTAACTCAAGCGTTAATTATTAGAAATTAGTCTAACAATAATTTACGAAACTAATGTCGTTAGATAGATCTCGAAAAGTTACGCGGAATGGGCTACTCGAACATGTGATTTGGATGCCAGACGAAGAAGATATCATCGGATAAGTATGTAGGGAAAATTTGTAATTCTATTTAGATCGACCTGGATGCCCTTCCAAGTGACGGGTGTCTTCATCAGTTTCCTTGACCTTATCCCCTCAACCGAATCGAAGAGAGGTCATTCTATTTTCTTCTTCTTTCTTATTCTTCTTCCTTCCTCTATTTCTTTTCTTCCCCTGTTCTTTCTCTGCGTGTGATTGAGAGTTGGTTTGAGAGAGAGAGATAAGCGATGAGTTAGAGCAGATGAATTAGAAGATGTTGATGAAGAGATGAGAGTAGTATTGATGTTATTTTATCTCGGGATGAAAATGAGGGAGTTGCTATTGTAAATCGAAACATAAGATTTCTGAGTTAGGATTTGTGACGAATTGAGAGGTGAATTGGGTTGTTGTTAGATGAAGAACAATAGGGTTGTAGCTGAATTGAAGTTATGAAGTAGTTTTGAGGATTAACTAAGAGTTAGGGTTTCTCAGATATTGAGTTAGGGTTTGTAATAATTTCCGAGAAGATTAGAAGATGAAGATGATGGTTTAGGGGATTAAATTAAGTTGGGTTTATTATGAATTAGAAGCTAAGGTTGAAGCAAGTGAATTGAGAGGCCATATTTGTGAATAAGGTAATATTTGATCATTCATCTGATTTGAGTTTTTATCCGTGAAGACTCGTTATAGAGATTGGGTATCTATTATGTTAGTGTATTTTGGATTGTGGTTGAGGATGATATGTCTGGGATGTAGAAATTGATGTTTATTGTAGAGTTATGTTGATGAAGGTAAGTTATGAGTTGCCTGAAGTGATACTGTTATTGATGTTGGGATTCAAGTTGAGTGTACGAGTTTTCCCAAACTGTTAGTATTGTTGTTCAAGAAGATCTGAAAAGAGATTTCAGCTAAGGAAGTAATTTGGTGATGGAAGAGAATTGTGAATTGAGTATGACCTGCAGTTAATGAGTCTCGTGTGGTACAACTGATATGATGACAATAAATTGTAGAAGTAGAAATTAGATTATTATTGCAGATAGTAATGGTGTTGATGTGTTATTGTTTGATTGTTCAAGCCAGGGAAGAGCCATAGTGATTATAGGATTGAATTTGTTGTGAGTGTTACAGTTATAACTAGTTGTGCTAATGAGGATTCATAGTGGAATGTACAAGGTTGTATGTTGAGACTAAGAAGAAGTTTATTAGTTCCCTGAGATGATGAATGAGTTTTGAAGTCGAATGAATTGGTTGCAAAGATGACAGTTTTTACCATGGGCTGGTGGAGTGGTATTGCAAGTGGTTTGATTTACTGAGCGATAGTGGTTGCTTGAATTGTTATTGGTGTTTAGAGTGTAGTTAGAGGATACGGAAGAGGTCATGGTGGTAAATGAGATGAAATGATGTTGTTGTTGAAGAGAATTGATAGTGTTGAACTGATTTCAGTTGAAGTAAACTCTGTTTTGGTTATAACTGATATGCGTGAGTTGAGACGATCTAGATGTTACTTAAAGCTATAATTGCAGGTAAGCGAAGTTGTAATTGTAATTGTGGTTTGAAGTTTATTTATTAATGAATGTATTGATGTAATGTTTAGATTGAGTTGAACTGAGATTAGAGTTGCAGTTGTGTGTGTAGTTTGGCATGTACAAAGGTTCAGGACTGTGTTCTGTCACCCAGTCATATGTATGACTAATTCAGTTTAGTTGACTCAGTTTTCTTACCGAGTTAAATCGGTATTAACTCACCGAGTTCTTGTCTTGACCTGATTTGACTCAGTGACCGATTTAGACTTTAAACTTTGACTATTTGACCATGGATGTTGACCCGACCGTGGACGTTGACTGTTAGTTGACCCTTGACCGTTAGTTCGACCGTTGGTGACTGTTAGTTGACTTTGGTGGACTTGGGCTTAGGGAAGTATTCTTAATTAGATATTTTGGACCTCTTGTGGTCCGAATTAACATTTGGTTCCTTCTACAAAGTTTTAGATACTCATTTGACCTAGCTAATGGATTATAGAATCAACCTAATTGAATTAGTAAACCTTATCTATGTAAAAGATAGAGGATGAAAATGTGTAAAATCATAATTGAGCTTAGAACCATTAGATATACTTATATGATTCTTGTGTAAGCCATTTTGGCTAGATTCTTAGAGTGCTTGTATAATTAACAGTTAAACTTTATTAACAACGGTCGATTCAAAGGACGAACCAGTGGATCGTGGATCTCGAGGTAGGCGTGGCTGGTCATCAAAAGAGGTGGGAATACATTTTACTCTTTTGTAACCATTATTGTTGTTTTTACAAAAGTTTATGCTTAACAAACTCATGCATTGTCTGTTTGTGCATTCCATGCTTTGTTTAAATTGCATTATGTTAATTCTGTTGATTCTGTTAATCTTTCCACGATTTGGAAAGAACTTGTAATGTTTGTTTTCAATATGAATTGTTATGGGAAATGAGAATTTCCACGTATGGTATATATGATACGCTCATTCACATTTATACCTACATGAATTCAGTTTTTATTGTTTAGAGTGGGTCATCATGATCTTGGTGATATGAATAGCTACTGAGTGTGGTAAGCACGAATATTATACATTGTTTGAAGAAGGAGGTTGTCCATATATATGTTTGTTTATTTCAGTGACTTGGTCGTTGTTTAATGTTTCGAAAAACATGTACTGTTTTCCAAATCTTGCATATGATTACTTAAAAGTTAAATGTTATTCCTACTGGGCACCCTTTTAGGGATGATGTGCTCACCCTTTCCCACTTTCAGCTTCAGAGACAGATCAGAGTTGCGCAGCGAAAGCTTCAAGGGTTGATTTCGTTAGTTGATTAACTTTTACTATGTTTGTTATATTGCTTATTGTATTTGTAAACCAAATGACTATTGTATATATATCATTTGAGAGGAGTTCTTGTATGTATATACTTCTGAGCGGGGCTAGTTTTGGGTTAAGTTTTGTAGCAGATTTCTTAATTGATTGTTTAAGTAAATATTTTAGTTTTTAGTGCCTCTTATTTAGTTAATCTCTTGGATTAGTCAGCTGCTAGCTTAGGGGGCGCTGCAACAATTTTCCTCGTTAACAAATTTTTGTGCATCGTGTTATAAATTTACTTTATTGTAGATGGGGAAAAATGGTTCACTGGTTTTTTAGGAAAGTGAAGAGTCGAGCGTGTTGTCGAAACTCCTCGAACCGGGCAAACTGCTTAACCTCACACAAATGCACTGCAAAGGGAGTGCTTAGATTTGAGAGATCAATTTGTAGGACTCCGACCTAAACCAAGTCAATGGTCGTTCCAGAGTCAATTCGGCCACAAAGAGGGAGATGGGTTGATATGTAGGAGGGAAGCTTAGAATTGTGTGGGATCAATAATGATCAAGGATCGTGGATGTATTGAAGGTTTCTGCTATAATGGTGAACTTCTGAGTTCGAATAAGTTCTGATGGATTGATGAATTCTTGAGAATAGTTACTCGAGAAATCCTGAATGATTTCTGATAACTAGTGATCATTTGTCCTCATCGATCATGGATTCAGACTTATTTATATTGTCAGAGTTGTGAACACCTTGATCCATGTAGGTACCGAATATCACAAGATATTGGGTTGCGAATATAGCAACGACTATAAGAGGAAAGTGTCGCAAAATAACACGATGATAGAAGAAACGCGGGAGAAGAATGGAAAGTTTGCGAGTATAAAATAAGCTTGCGATCATAAGTTACGATACTTCGCAGGTTATTATAGTTGTAAAGATTTCACTATAAATAGTAGTTCAAATGTTAAATTCGAGAGGTTCTTTTAGTGAGTGTTAGAAAATATCTTAGGAAAGAGAATAGAGAAAGTTGTAACTATTCTAGTTCAATTTAGATACTTCTTTGTAATCAATTGAGAGCATTAATAAGAAAATTGTTATTCATCATCAAGAACTTCTTAAGTTTTACAAATTCTACTGAGGGTGTAGTTGTAGGTTAATCTGCAACTACATAATTGGCGCTAGAAACAGGGACCTGAAGATCATCATAGCAGAAATTTGAAGATCAAATGGAATCAACAGATGAAGATTGTAAAAGAAAAGAATGTAATATGATCACAAAGACAATGATTGATGAATTTCATAACAACATAAAGGGAAAAATACACAAACGATACTGTAGAGGAAGAAAGATCATGAAGGTGGAGAAAATAACAACTTTGAAAGAATGGGAAAAGGAGAAAATCACGTTTTCAGTAGCAGAAATTCCAAATGAAGACTTGAACCACACTTCACCATTAGTAGTCACAATTCCGATCATGCGAGAAGAAAAGAAAGCTACAAAATCTATAGAAAAATGGAAATTAAACCGAGTATTGATTGATACAGGGAGTTCTGTTGATATTATATTCTACCATGCACTTAAGGGGATGGGGATCAAGGATGAAGAAATTACGAATTCAGAATATCTTATCCATGGATTGGGGAAATCTACGACAAAATCCAAAGGGGAAATAATGTTACGAATATCGCTAGGAGAAATTGAAACACACATATTTTTATGCGTGGTAGATATGGAATCTCCATATAATATGCTGATAGGAAGACCATGGATTCATGCGATTAAAGCTGTTGTTTCGACATTACATCAATCAATTAAGTTTCCTACACCAAGCGGAATACAAGAGATAAAAGGAGATCTTGATAGTGCAAAATTTTGTTATCAGACTGAAGTAAAACAGTGTGTAGGAAGAGCCAGAAAGAAACAGTTTCGCAGAAAACTTGCAAAAGAATCAAAAAAGGAAGAGGAGTTCAGGGTGTATACAATAAGAGAAAAAGAAGGAGGAGTAATACCAAGCGAGATCCCAGAAAAATAAGGAGAACCAATGAAAGTAATCAAAGAGCCAACACCTATGGGAGAGCAAAGTCCAAGTTATGTCGCAGCAGAACCAACTAAAGAAATAAATATTGGAAGTAAAGAAGAGCCTTTAATCTTGCGAATCGGAACTAAGATGGACGAAGAAGAAGAAAAAAGAACTATTGATCTTTTACGAGAATACAAAGATATATTCGCAGGAGGTGTATATGAAATACCAGGAATTAATCCATCAGTGGCGTGTCATAGATTAAACATAGATAAAAGTGTGAGACCATTCAAACAAAGAATAAGGAAAATTTCGCAAAATTATCATGCGTAAATAGAAGAAGAATTACAAAAGATGCTGGATGCAGGAATCATAAAAGAAGCTAAATACCCATAATGGATTGCGAATATGGTCATTGTCCCGAAGAAGAATAAAGGGATAAGAATTTGTATAGATTTCACTGATCTAAACAAAGCTTGTCCCAAAGACAGTTTTCCATTGCCAGATATACCACAAATGGTGGAATCAGCTGCATGACATGATAGAGTCACTTCACTTGATGGATATAAAGGGTATAATCAAATATCACTCGCAGAAGAAGACCAAGAACATACTGCCTTTTTTGCTCCAAGAGGTTTATATTGTTATGTGAAGATGCCATTTGGTCTGCGAAATGCGGGTGCCACATTTCAGCGAATGGTTGAAAAGGTGTTCGCAAAGTGAATACATAAAACCTTAGAGGTGTATGTAGATGATATGTTGATAAAAAGTAAGGAATCCAAGGATCATGTGCAAGACTTGAATGAAATATTTGAACAAATGAGAAAGTTCAACAGCAAATTGAATCCTGAAAAATGTATAACTGGAGTAGCGTCAGGAAAATTCTTGGGATACATAGTATCAAAGGAGGGAATACAAGTCGATCCAGAAAAAGTACAAGCATTCGTGACATGCCAACACCTTGATAAAAAAAGAAGTGCAAAAACTGAATGGACTTTTAGCTTCACTTGGAAGTTTTATTTCGCGAATGTCAGATAAGTGCAAACATTTCTTCAGCATACTCAAGAAGGGAGCAAAATTCAAATGGACTGATGAATGTGAAAAAGCTTTTCAAGGAATTAAGGAGTATCTCACGAATACATCCATATTACAGAAACCAGAGAAAGAGGAAGAATTATTGGTATACCTCGCAACAACTCAATACGCCTTAAGTGCAGTTTTGTTGAGAACGGACGTAGGAGTAGAAAGGCCCATTTACTACATCAGAAAAACTTTTAACACAACAGAGAGGAATTACTCTAAAATGGAGAAATTAATCTTAGCTTTGGTTTATGCGTCATTTAAATTGCGAATATACTTTCAAGCGCATGTGATAAAAGTGGTTACCAAAGTCCCAATTGAGTCAGTGATGAAGAACACAAAAAGATCAGGAAGAATAGAGGTGGAATGCACTAATAAACCATTACAAGATAAAGTACGAAGTATTATCATCGCAAAAATCACAAGTTGTCGCATATTTCTTGGCAGAGTTTCCTTTGGAAGAAGATGAGGCAGTAGAAGAAATGATGGATGTTGAAGAAGAATTTGGGAATCCAAAATACTTGTTAACAGAACCAAATAGGTGGGAAATTTTAGTAGATGGATCATCCAACAGTGAGGGGAATGGAGTGGGAGTTGTGTTGATTTCACCAGAAGGAGAAAGAACAACATTCTCATTCAGACTATAATTTGCATCCACGAACAATGAAACAGAGTACGAAGCTGTAGTGCATGCATTAAAGATCGCAATAGAAAAGAAGCTCGGAAGTATAAGAATAACAAGTGATTATCAGTTGGTAATTTGTCAAATTAAAGGGGAATATACCACGAATGAGTCTTCTTTGAAGAAGTACATGAAACTCGTTGATGAATTATCTGCGAAGATACCAAAGATAAAATGGAGGCATATAACAAGGAAATAAAATCGACTCGCATATGCTTTTGCATTCATTCCAAGTATGATGACAAACCCCAATGCAAGAAATATCAAAATCCAGACAATTCAACATCCATCAGTAAATAAAGAGGAAGAAGAAATTGAAGAAGCAATTGCGATGGAATTAGAAAGGGAACTACCAGATAACATCGCAGAAGATATCGCAGATTGGAGAAAGGAAATTCATGCATATCTCGCAAAAGGAGAAATATCCAGGAACATACTAGAAGCACATAAATTAAAGAGTCGTGCAACAAATTATGAACTACGAGAAGGAATTTTATACAGAAAATCTTTCCTTTGGACCATCTCTAAGATGTTTAACTCGTGAAGAAGGAGAAAAAATATTGAAGATGTTACATGGAGGAGAAGCTGGAAATCATAGTGGGGGAAGATCTCTGGCGTACGAGCAAAAATACAAGGATATTACTGGCCTTATATGCACACAGACGCAAAATTATTGGTAAGACGATGCAAAGAATGCCAACGACATGGGAAAAGAACTCACGCACCAGGAGCAACATTAACCTCTTCAACAAGCTGCACTGGCCTTTTGGGAAATGGGGTTGGACATTGTTGGTCCATTCTTACCTGGATCGGGCAAAGAAAATTTTTAATAGTCGCAACTCGATTATTTCACGAAGCTCATGAAGTAAAAGCAGACAACATATTCGTGATAAAGATGTTTTTACATTCATATTCGAGAATATCATTTGTAGATATGGAGTTCCAGCACAATTAGTATCCGACAATGGGAAACAATTTGAAGGGCAGAATATAGAGATGTTACTCAGTGCTTTTAGGATAAAATGTGGGAAATCAACTCCATTATATCCAAAAGCTAATGGACAGGCAGAGGTAACAAATAAAACAATCGCAGACACAATCAAAAAGAAATTAGAAGGACATCTCAAAGGGTGGTGCGAACAAGTACCTAGCGCAGTTTGGGAATACAATACAACTAGAAGAGAGGCAACTGGAATGTCTCCTTATTGCTTAACATATGGAGTAGAAGCTGTATTGCCAACAGAGGTTATAATTCCGACAACAAAGAAAGAAGCATGGGAAAGAAATTTAAGTGCAGGAGTGATAATAAATGAATTGGATGATTTGGAAGAAAAAAGAGAAAATGTGTTGCAACATATGAAAATTTATCAGGAAAGATTAGCTCGAGAATATAACAAGAGAGTCATTGAACGTGAATATCAACCAGGTGATTTGGTCATGCGAGAAACACCTCCATATCAGAAAGAAAATGGAGGAAAATTAGCACCAAAATGGGGTGGACCATATGTCATCAAAGAGGTTGTGGGAAGCGGAGCTTATCGGCTAATGGATCCAGAAGGGAGAGACATGGGTTTAAGACTTGGTAGACCTTGGAATAGACTGTATTTGAAAAGGTATTATCCATAAAACTCATGATAAATTTTGCGAATATTGTTTGCTCGCACGAAATTTACCAAAGTTACGAATTTCAAAATTCTTCTTGCAATTAACTTTCATTAAAGAAAGACGCAAACATTAATTTGTGAATAAAATACCGCAATCTGTGATCAGCTTTCAAAAAAGAAAGAAAGCCGCATAAAAATTACACAGGCAAACCTTTGTGGCGTACACCCTAGTTCGCGAAGCAACATTTCGCAAGAGGTAAAATCCTAAAGTGCGTCATTTAAGGGGGTACCCATAAGCATGGCTCAGGGAAACCGGAACACCACCAAGGAACCTGAGTACATGGAACATTACGGGGTACATAACCCAAAAGCGGGGTACCTATCCGGGTTAGACACCTTAGATTCTCAACCTAATCTTGCGATGTACCATGATTTAGGTTGGGCGACTAAGGCATACTGTCTTTCTCAAGAAGTGCAGAAAACGATCAAGGCGCCGAGGTACACGGTTGAGTCAAGAGTGCCGGGTGGGCTTGAAGCACATCTGCCATTCTTGACAAGTCTTGGCAAATAATGCACTTGGCCCAAAGATACCCCATAGGGTGCAACCTCGTAACTATAAGCCCTATAGGCAAAAAGGATAAGAGGTTGCGATCAAAAGCTGGTTGTTTGCAGAACCGGATGGGAAGAGCTAACCTTGTATGGTCGATGTACGCTTCCTTGAAGGGGAAACCAAGGGGAAGATAAAGGGCAGCACCCTCCATTAGGGAGCTAATACGTGCTATAAGACGCAAATGTCATGAGGCTTTTGTTCGCAAGAACATAAAAGCTTGTCATATTTGTGCAACAATCTTATTTCTGCGAAGTTACAAAATAAAAAAAAAAAAATGCTCGCATAATTACATACAATAAAGCTAAGATGAGATCAATGGGTTATTACATGAAAGTGTGATAACGTCTTGCGGTTTCATCGCAAGACGATAATGTCACGAGGTTGTATATTCGCAAGAATGTTCAGACTTGTCATATTATCGCAAGAACAAAAATATTATCACAAAAGAGGTGGAAAAATAAGACCTTTACTTAGGAAGGCATGATAAGACCACAACAACTAAGGAAATCAATTATATTGGAGATTCTTTATATTTCCAACAACGACATATATCAATTCGATCAAGAGTTCTTTATATATTCGCAATCAAGGACGGATATTTCATGTTACGAGGATTGGATATTTCTTATACTTCTTCAAAGATTGAATACTTCTTATACTTCTCATATTCCACAATTAAAGGTTAAATACTTCTTGTATTTCTTATACTTCCTATACTTCGCAATCAAGGAGTAAATATTTTTTGATACTTCGTATATTTTATATACTTCTTCAAGGATAGTACATAATACTTCTTCAAGGATGTTTTATAATTCATCAAGGAGGATTCATAATTCTTATACTTCAAGGGGAAGATTTCACATTTACTTCGTAAAAACTTGAAGCTTTGCAACTTAAACTGAGGCAGATATTTTAGATACTTAAAACAAGAATTGATTACCTAAAGAGCAATAATAAGGGGGAAAGGGAATACTAAGCTAGGTCTTCAAGGTATATTATTTCTCTTCATATAATCAAGTTATGCAAATAAGGAAAGCATTCAATTAAAGAAAGACCAAATCATTATCGCAAAATATAAAATATACTTCTTAAAGGAACATAAACGGTAGGCAGAATTGTTTGACAAAAGGGAACCAACAGTAATCAAGGGAACGAGTTCAAAAGAAGTTTATTATGCTCAATGTTCTTCATCAACACTCTGCACTTGGTATTTAAGATGAGCAGGGTCATTAGCAGTATTCAACTCTCACGAAATATCACCCTTTGCAGAACCTTCAACAGGAATATCTCCTTGAGGGATAGATTATTTTTCATCATCAAGTCCTTCATCGTCACTCTCGTAATCAAAATCACTATCAGGATCACGAGCAACCTCATCATCAGATATTTTCAGAGGTGTAATTATCACGGGAGGCAAGGACCTTGATAAGAGAATGTTATTCGCAAAGACTTGAGCTTTCAGATGACTTTCACGAAGTATAGCATTCTGATGGTTGGTATCTTCAATATCTTTGGCATAAGCAAGATAGTTGAATCTTCGAGTGGCACGATCACGAGAGTTGATTAAACGAGTAGAAAGCAAAGCGTTTTTCTTTCGAAGCTCAGAATAGGAGGCTTCTAATCCAGTTTTAGCACTGCGGAGGTTGTTCTCAGATTCTACGAGTGAAACAAAATTCAAAGAATCAATTTTGCGAGTATAACAAAATTGAAAGGTATACCAAAGGCAGTCAAATTTTAATGACTACCTTCTCTTTGTGAAGTAAGAAATTGAGCTAAAGATAGACAACAATTCTTCATATGATCCATCGCATTATCAAAACCATCACCAACTAATCCTTTAAGTCTAGATTGAAGCTTTTGATCTTTGGAAAGAAGAAAAGATTTATCCTTCGCAAGTTTGGCATTAAGACTTTCTAGTTGAGAGTAATCTTCTTTAAGTTTATTCTTCTTAGTGCTTAAGATCATATTCTTATTAAGAAGGGATTTCTTCTCGGCAGCAAATGAACTTCTTTCAGCATCTGAAGACCTTTTTAATTCCTCAAGTTCACCTTTTAACAAATAAAGGAGATTTTCTTGATCGCAACATTTATTCTGAAGAATATTTAATTGTTGCGAAGAAACGTTCATTGTATTCAAGTACAAACATCGTTCTTTTGATAAGGTTTCATTCTATTCTAATAGGGATTCTATCCTTAAACCGGCTTTAGTTAAAGAAGAATTGAGATGAGATATTTCATCATTCAAAAATTTCTGATCGTAAATTAATTGAGTATGCTCTTGGAAAAGGGCATCAAAATTATCAAGAGCACATGAATGAAGATTAGATAAGTGGGAGAATTGGTTCAAAAGACTTGCATGCTTGGCTTGAGATTCTTTTGCGTCTGATTCATGATGAAGTACCAACATTCTACATTTCTGGATAGATTCTATAAAGGGGAATGGGTTTAAATGGGTGTTTCAAGCATGTGAGGAATAGAAGTAAACAAAAAGAAAGAAAATATAGAGATAATAGTAATACCTTTTAATGCATCATTCCTCTGGCGAAGGATCGCACAATCAAGAGAATCATTCTGAAGATGATAATTTGCTTTACGAAGATTCTCACATTCCTCTTTCAAAGATTCCTGAGATTGGCGAAGCAATACAACTTCTTTTTCCAAGGACTGACGTGAAATAGAAATATCAGGATTGATGAAATTATTGAGCACTTCGCAAAATTCAGATTGCGAACGAATGTTTGAAGACTTCGCAGTGCTACTTAAAACCTCAGATAACATTTGGAAAGTTGAATAAATTCCATCTCGAGCTTCTTGAGAAAGAGGAGAAGAACTTGAAGGAATTAGAGCAAGTTGTAAATTGCTTGGAGCAACATCACTCAAGGGATTATGGGCAAAAATATGTTTTTTGGGAGACGAAGTTGAGAGAGTATCTTGCGAAGGTTGATCTCGAAGAAGTGTTGATAAATTTACATTGGTGGGAGATTGAAAACTTGGTAATGGAGTAGAGGCAGGATTTTGCGAAGAAGTATTTTCACGAGGGGGAGAGGGAAATTCTTCATCAACCTCAGGAAGGAAGTTATCGATTGAAATTAATGGTGTGGGTTTAGTCACTCGAGATCCCTCTTTGAGGCAACAATATATTGTTTAAAAAGGAAAACAGAGTATTTTAACTACCTTTTGATTCTCGGATTTTCTTCTTCGAAGATTAGGACTTGATTTTTTGGTTGAAGGTTTCACCTGAGGAATAATTTTGCTGAAACAAATCAAAATCAAACAATAAATTAGACAGAAATCAAAGAGGTAAACAAGTGAAAGACGTGAGAGATAGAATAAAATTACCTTGGAGAACTCATGATGAGACAAAACAAGAAGATAAAATGATAACCGAAAACGTAATAAGAAGATGAAGTTACAGAAGTGAAAAGAGAAAGTGGGAGAAAGATAAGGAAGGGAATAAAAGGAGTTTATATAAGGAAATAGTTAGAAAAGAACGGTTACAAAAGACGTGTCCAAATAAAAAGAATAAGTAACGGTTATATTCTCACGATCATTACTTCTTTGCAGAAATGACATGAGAAGAGGCAAGATGTAGGTACCGAATATCACAAGATATTGGGTTGCGAATATAGCAACGACTATAAGAGGAAAGTGTCGCAAAATAACACGATGATAGAAGAAACGCGGGAGAAGAATGGAAAGTTTGCGAGTATAAAATAAGCTTGCGATCATAAGTTACGATACTTCGCAGGTTATTATAGTTGTAAAGATTTCACTATAAATAGTAGTTCAAATGTTAAATTCGAGAGGTTCTTTTAGTGAGTGTTAGAAAATATCTTAGGAAAGAGAATAGAGAAAGTTGTAACTATTCTAGTTCAATTTAGATACTTCTTTGTAATCAATTGAGAAAATTAATAAGAAAATTTTTATTCATCATCAAGAACTTCTTAAGTTTTACAAATTCTACTGAGGGTGTAGTTGTAGGTTAATCTTCAACTACAATCCCTGTAAGTGTGACGGTTTCATGAGTGGAAGAATGAGGAAGTGGAAGATCGTGTTAAAGTCAGTTCCATGTCGTGTGGAAACTTGACGGATCGTGCACCCACTACTTTGATAACTCCTTCAACCGTTGACACGACTTACGCACATTTCTCGTCGTGAATGATGCCAGACCAAAACCCTAATTGTTATCCCCCAATTTGACGTGATTGATGTCTCACGAATCGTGGAGTCTGCATGACAGACATGTATTTAGTTTGTCAGTTGTTGACTGATTATACAATGAGCCTAGGTTTTGTTGAACCGAGCATGTTTGACAAATTCTCAGCGATTCATGAATATTAATGTTGCTCGTCTGAGCAAATACTGTAAATTAAACAAGTTGTTGAATATTGATGAGTTACTGAATATATATGGATTATTCGAGCAACTGAGCAAGTATTGCTCAATTCGACAAAATACTGATAAGTTACTGAATATTGATAGTTGGGTCAATATTCGAGCGACTGAGCAAGTACTGCTCAATTCAACAATATTGAGAATTTGACGTGCAATTGTGCAAGTATTGCTCAATTCGATAAATTATTGATAAGTTAATAAATATTGATAGCTGGATCAATATTTAAGCAAATGTTACTCAATTCGACGAAATATTTATTCGTGACGTGACCCAATAAAATATTAATATATTGGTTGATTACCAAATATTATATGATTAATTCAGATACTGGTTGCTAAATCAATATAAATTTATTAGTGTTTGAATTTGGTCAGAATAATGATTTGTTGAGTGTTTATTCGAAAACCCTAACTTTTGATGAATTGCTCATTAGTTGATGAATTGATGAAAATAGGTTATGAGTAAAGGAGGGACCGACCACATGAGACCATGGACGTCTATGTGATGCCTAATTGCTCGAATGAGCATGCACCAAGGTTCTTAGTTGGAGAGTTGGTGAAGGAATGATGATTATCCGGTTTTATCATTTACTGAAATACTGCTGGGTTCAACATTAGATGGTAAAACCTAGGTATGAAAGATGGGACCGATCAAGAGAGCATGGGACCGGCTTTTGGTGGTCACGGGACTAGATGTTGTCCGTTCGAGCAATCCCTAGGTTTGTTGGAGAGAGTTTGGGCCCAATAGGAACGATTGAGAAAATTAGGTCAGAACTATGAAAACATGTGGGACCGGCTTTGTGCAAGCCCTAGGAATGACTCTGGCCGGTCATCAAGGCATTCACGTGTTACCATGGTGTCCATGTCTCCGTACTAAGAGTTTCAATATTTTCAGACGTGCGTTCGAGCAACATTGTGAATTTTTAGAAGAGTTTCATCTTGATTGAAATTCTTGATTTTTGTTGGAATGAGCATGTATGCTCAATTAATCAATATTTTGTAAATGTTAAAATAAGAGTATTTTAACATCCAAAATTGTTGTGAGCGGTTAGTCGGTCATGTGACCACATTGGCTTTTGAATTTTCATGATTTGAGCAATATTTGAGAAGTTATGAAGAAATCATGATTTTTGCTCAAACCAAGGAGTTTCATGAATTTGAGGAAAATAATAATTATAAAAGACTAGGGATTACAGGGTGTGGGAACGACCACGTCTAAGGCATGGCCGACCGGCTATGTTGCCCGGTCCCACACTCCTTTTCCTATTTTATAATATTATTTTTCATGAACCCGTGATGTTGTGGAGAAACCATGGGTTTTTGTTGAAGCGGAGGAGTTTCATGAGTTTAGGGAATAACAATTATAAAAAGCTAGGGATTGTGAGGTGTGGGGCCAGCCACGGCTTGGGCATGGCCGGCTATGTTGCCCGGTCCCGGACACCTTTCCCTATTTTATAATATTATTTCATGAATCCATGAAGTTTCGGAGAATCCATGAATTTTGTTGAAACCAAGGAGTTTCATGAAATTGGGGAATGATTATTATAATAGGCTAAGGATTGTAAGGTGTGGGACCGACCACGGCTAAGGCATGGCCGGCCGGCCATGTTGCCCGGTCCCGCACACCTTTCCTTATTTTATAATATTATTATTTTTTATGAATCCATGAAGTTATGGAGAATTCATGAATTTTGCAAAAACAAGGAAAGTTGCTAAAATCAAGGAGTTTTTTCATGAGTTCATGAAAATAACAAAATAGGGAAAAATAATGAAAGAAGCATGGGGACCGGCCACATCTAGGTCATGGCCGGCCGGTGGGCCCTACCCCTTGGGCGCTCCTTATTATTTTATTAATATTTATTGTTTTCTCCTGTTTTGCGTAGGATTCCTCATCTATTCGTGTTTTTGGATGCTCGTTCGTGCATCCGGGTGCTCAGTCGTGCATCATTGTCGAGTACACTTACACCTAGGGCTGCACATGGGTCGGTTTTTTACCTCACCCATTACCCAACCCACTGATAGCGGGTTACATAGGTTTTCACCCACAACCAACCCATCATCATAGTGGGTCGGTGTTAACCCGACCCACATTACAGCGGGTTGGTTCGGGTGGGTGACGGGTTAACCCGTCATAAAATGCAATGAACTATATGAACATGAAAAATAACTAAAAGTGTAGACAATAAGCATCATAAGTTACTTAAAACTAAAAGTGTTTACAAAATAAAAATGAGTTCAACTTCTAAAAGCTCAAAACGTGAATAGTAGCCCACTGGCTACTCTACTGTACTAAATCTAGTAGCTGGAGAAAATAAAGATCATGTGATGTGATTCATATATAGCGACCATCTTCCTCCATCGAAAAATGTAGACGTTTAACCCCTGAATGCGCTGGAATCCTGAAATCAATCATCTATGATGATGGAAGAAGTAGCAAGGTCACCAAATAGATCTGCAAGGGAAATGAACAATTAGAATGAAAGTTGATGTTAGTAATCAAAGCACTGACAATGGGGTATAATTCTGTTATGCCAGCCATGTGACGCAACCAGATGACCATGAGAATTTATCACAACTAGACTTGAGATCATAACGTCAGCAAGGCGATGGCAGTGTAGTTGCAGGAATTCCTACACTACACCCATGATAAGAGTCTACAGAAATTGAATTATGTTTGAGAATGAATTACGACACTTTTTTATTATTTTAACTTTTTAATTCTTTACAAAAGACATAAGAACTCAGAAGTACAAATTTCTTTCTAGAGTTTCTCTCTCCTCAAAATCTTATCAACTCTCCAAAAGACATCATCCTTTTCTGATCCTAATGAACCCTTTATATAGGGTTTTACATAGTGGATGACAGCTAAGTTTTCCTCCTTTTTCGAATATACTTTGCGATCTTATCGCGATTGTTATAATATTCTCTCTAGAAAAATTGATAACCATCGCGGGATAAACATACTCTCTTTGTATTTCTTCTATCGTCAGCTTCTTTTGGATTCTTCTGTGACGTTCGCGAAATGTTGTTAAAGAATCTTCCGTGATGCTCGCAAAAGTGTTGTTAATATCGCAGAAATAGTGTTGTAGCGATATTCTGGTCCTACATCTTGCCTCTTCTCATGTCTTTTCTGCGAAGAAGAGAAGATCATGAGAACTAATACTCGCAACTTCTTTCCCTCTTATATTTTCTTCTCGACAAGGTTCCGTTAATCTAGCCTTTACCGCCTACACATGTTGTTTAGCTTTCTTTTTACTGACACGTCTTTGCTTAATAGGTCAACTCCTTTTTTCCTATAAAAGGTAGAACTAATTTTCCTCTTTCGTTTCTTTATCTTCTTTATCCATTTACTTCGTCTTCCGTCTGCAACTTTTCTTCTTCATATTCTACTGCTACTGTTTTAATGGAGTCACCAAGGTATATTTCTTGACTTATGATATTTATTTAAACCAATTTTTATTTATATTCTCCAACCTTTTTTATTTGATTCTTCATAACTTCCATGTTATATCTTCTTTTCAGCGGAACTATCTCTAACGCACAATCCACAACTCAAAACCCTAATATTCGCAAAAGGCCAACTGAGAAGAATAAGAGGAATTCTGCGAATGATAAGGTAGTAAGAAACACCCTCTATTTTTTAATAACAATATTATTGCCTCTGTTTCTTATCTGAATTATTATTCGCAGAATGATGAGAACTTTGTTAAACCCCCAAGATATCTCACCACTTTAAGACTCTTGGAGATAATCTCGTTATTCCCCCCACTAACATCCGCGAGGGATACTCCTACATTGTCGCAACCAAATCCTTCTTCTTTTGTCTACGAGGATATCACTTCTCATACTTCTACCTCTTCTGACCCTTTGACGAATCAAGCTTCTAAAATTTCTGTGACTGAGACTCCTCATAGTCCTCTACTGCCTTCAACTGTTGTTTTTACAAATACCCCTCCTCCTGACAATTCAACCATCGCAAACGATTCAAATCGTCAACTTGCTCTCATTACTACTTCATCTTTTACACCCCTTCCTTCATTAAATGAAACCTTTGCGGGTGTTGATGTTGCTTTTAAAATCTTTTCCAATATTTTAGACAATGCTAGAAAGTCCTCTACTGATCCCATTCAATATGAAGCTTGCGAGACTCTACTCAAGTATTTTGGCTCTGATTGTAATGCTTCACGAGCATCTATGGAAAATAAGGTTGAAGCTCTGAGAAGAAGCTTTCAAGCCAAGACTGCTGAATGTGATACTTTGAATCATAGGCTCCGCAATTCTTCTCTAGACTGCGAGAATCTTCACAGAAAAAATGACGAGCTGAAAGGTACATTTTTCTTTCCTCTGTTCTTTTGTTTTTCTGTTTTACTTTTATATCTTCTGTACTCAAGTATTTTTCTTAAATTCTTGATTCATATATTAGTTTCAAATCGGACTCGTTTCATGGAGAGACTTAATTTTGAATCTATTGTTGATGAAGCTCATTTCGAAAGGGATTCTTAGATGGACTAGTATAATAGATTAGATACTATTCATACATATTCGATTGATCAAATAGATAATCTTACTAATGAGAATAATCAATTATCGCGAAATCAAAGTTTATTAAGTAATGAGGTTTCTCGTCTCTCATATTCGTTAACTAAGTCTAACCTGGCGGTAGAATCTTTATCAGATGAAAATAGAACTTTGTCCCAAGAGAAACATAGATTTTCAAGCTTGATGGCGATTTCTTCACAACAATTGAGTAATCTACAAAGGATATGCGATAATCAGGAGCAATCTCTTCGTTCCCTTAAAAATGAGCTTAAGGAAGTAACTGAATCATCCGCTGCTGAGAAGGATAAACTTATCAAAGGTAGGTTAACTCTTAGTTTGAAGGCCAGAGAGCTTTAAGACCAGTGCTCTCAATTGAAGGAATCTCATTCTTTACTAGCAAAGAAAAACTTGTATCTACGCACTAGAGAAGAAAACGTGAAATCTCGTCCGAAGGGTGTGGTTGGCGATAAATTCGATGACGCTATGAATCAATGGGAAAACTGTTTCTTTTCATTAATTCAAAACTTAACCTCGCAGAAGGAAGGTAGTCAATTGACTGCCTCTCTCTTATTGACCTTTCTATTAAATTTTGTGTTGTATTTCTTGCAAAATCTTTAACTAAATGATCTTTTATCACTTTCACTCGCAGAATCTGAAAGAAGTCTTCATTCTACCATTACTGATCTTACCAACAAATTAGATAAAGTTCGCAAAGAGAACAAGTCTCTTCTTTCCAATTATCTTGAAGCCCGCGACAAAGCAGAAAGAAGACTTGATTATCTCGAGTACTTTAAAAATATAGAGATTAGGAATCGTGATAGAGGTTTCCTTCACAAGGTCCACCTCAGTGCTGAAGTTCTTGTGAACGAGATTCTGCTCTCCCATTCTCTCCCTCCTATATCTGTTCCTCCTCTAAAGGTTGATGATGATGAAATTCCTCTTCCCATGGATGAAGATTTAGAGTTTACTAATGATGAAGAAAATATCTCCCAAGAAGATGGTGAAGAAGAAGAAAGAAGTCCTCCCAAAAAAGTAACTGCAAGTGGCGAAGTTATCATTGATGAAGAATCAAAAGAAGAAGAGACTCGTGGTGAAAAGGATGCTGATGAAGTTGATAACTCTGGCAAGAATAATAAATCTGACGAGCAAGAATAATGAATTTGGCGAGGCTTGAACTTTATTTTTGCTTTCTTGTCCTTCTTCTTTCTTGCGAGCGATGTAACTTTTGAAACCTTTTTAGAATTTAACTTTCAACTTAGTTTACTTGGAATATTTTCAAGGAAGATAATGAAATGTTACTTCTCCATTCCCCTATTTTCCCTTTATTATCTTTCTTGAAATGGTGAATTTGCCCTTTATTTGTATCTGCGATGCAATGAATATTGCTGCGATGTTCTAAAAAATTCTAAAGGAATCTGCGATGTCAAGAATTTGCCTTCTTATATATTGTTCTGCGATGAATGAATATTTCCTGCAATCTGAAAATAGAAAAGTTAATTGGAAAGATTATTCTTTTGGTCTTATTTTGCCTTCCTAGTTAAAGGTCTTATTTTGCCAAACTTTTTTTGTCTGCGACAAAATCGCAGGATTTATTAACATTTGCATGTAAAGACCCTTTGATCTTGTCTTATCCATGTTCTTTCAAAATCTATGCGATAATATGATAAGCATAAAATCTCTTGCAAGAATTTAACCTTATGACATTGCCGTCTTGCGATGAAATCGCAGGACGTCTTTACACTTTCATGTAAAAACCCATTGATATCATCTTAACATTTCTCTCGTGGCTTGTTGCCTCTATATCATTTACGTCACGCGATAATATGACATGCCTAAATGTTCTTGCGATCATAAAGCCCCATGACATTGCCATCTTAAGACACTTATCAGCTCCCTAATGGAGTGTGCCGCCCTTATCTCCCCCCTGGTTGCCCCTTCAAGGAGGGCACATCGGACATACAAGACTAGCTCCTCCCATCCAGATTTACCAACAACCAGCTGTTTTCGCAGCCTGTTGTCCTTTATGCCTATATGGCTTATAGTTACAAGACTGCACCCTAAGTGGGGTTTTCTTCAGGCCAAGTGCATCATAGCCAAGACTTACCAAGAATGGCAAGGGAGTTTCGTACGCCCCGAGCACTCTTGGCTCAACCGTGTACCTCGGCGCCTTGGTCATACTTTTCACTTCTTGGAAGAGATTCTCAGTCTTCCAACCAGGGTATAACCTTATATAGTTGGAAATCCAAGATCTCTCTCCCGGATAGGTTTTCTTTAACCCCAACATCTGCATGACTCAGGATCTAGCAGCGGTATAACCTTACCCCTAAATCATGCCAAGAGATACCCCCTCCTATGACGTGCTATTAGGTCTTACATTTGCCTCTTGCGAAATTTTATTCGCGAACTAGGGTGCACGCCATAAAGGTTTGTCCCATTCTATTAATCTCTGCGAAATTTTTATTCGCTTCTCTTGCGATGATGCTCGATGTTCTTGTTGTGTTTTGTTATCAGAAGAATTTTTCAATTGTAAATAGAGATAGAAGAATTTATTACCTGTTTCATCATATAACATACCAGTATCTCTTATCTTGTAGAAGATGTCATTGATAATACCTTTTCAGAAATAATCTATTCCATGGCCTATCGAGTCTTTGACCAACATCTCTTCCTTCAGGATCCATTAATTTATATGCCCCAGTTCAAACTATCTCTTTAATGATGTATGGTCCATCCCATTTTCTCGCCAACTTTCCACCATTCTCTCACTGATAACTTGGTGTTTCTCGCAGCACTAAATCGCCAGGTTGAAATTAACGTTTCTTAGCATGTTTGTTGTACTCACGAGCTAATCTTCGATGGTAATTTTCCATATGTTGCAATGTTTTTTCTCCTTTTTTCTTCTAATTCATCCAATTTATTTAAAATCATTCCAGCACTTAGATTTCTTTCCCACGCCTCCCTTTTTGTTGTAGGAATAGCGACTTCTGTTGGTAACACATCTTCAACTCCATATGTCAAACAAAAAGGTGACATTCCAGTAGCTTCTCGTCTAGTTGTATTGTAGGCCCATATTGCATTATGCACCTGTTCACACCATGCTATGTGGTATCCTTCTAGCTTCTTTTGTAAGATGTCTGCGATTGTATTATTGGTTGCTTCAGCTTGACCATTTGCTTGTGGATATAGAGAATTAGATTTTCCACACTTTATCTTAAATGCATTGAGTAGCAATTCTATATTCTGCCCTTCAAATGAAGAGATACTTTTAGATTTAATAATTAAAAAAAACTTTAGTTTGTTTGTAATTTTTTAAATAATTACAAAGTTAAAAATTACATACTAGGCAAGCGAGCGACAAGCTGTGCCGCTAGCCCTTCAAATTGCTTTCCATTATCAGATACCAACTGTGATGGAATCCCAAATCTGCAGATTATATTCTCAAATATGAATGTAAAAATATCCTTATCGCGAATATGTTGTACTGCCTTTACTTCTCCCCATTTTGTGAAATAATCTGTTGCGACGATCAAATATCTTCTTTGTCCAGAACCAGGTACAAATGGTCCCACGATATCTAACCCCCATTTCCCAAAAGGCCATACACTTGTTGACGATGATAATGGTGCTCCTGGTGCATGTATCTTCTTTCCATATCGCTGGCAATCTTCACAATGCCTTGAGAGTTATTTTGCATCTTCATGCATATATGGCCAGTAGTAGCCTTGCATTTTTGTTCTATATGCCAAAGATATTCCTCTACTGTGATTACCAGCATCACCACTGTGCAACATCTTCAATATATTTTGTCCTTCTTCCCTCGTCAAACATCTTAGTGATGGTCCATTAAAAGATCTGCGATATAATACTCCATCTCTTAATTCATA
This sequence comes from Papaver bracteatum, assembly GCA_023529315.1. NCBI lineage: Eukaryota > Viridiplantae > Streptophyta > Magnoliopsida > Ranunculales > Papaveraceae > Papaver > Papaver bracteatum. Next base: position 238,303 of record JAJJWX010002809.1, read on the forward strand.
ATTGGTTGCCCTACTCTTTAATTTATGCGCTTCCAATCGATTTCTTGGGATTTATCCTCTTTCCAAGTATGCATGAAGATCTGCTCGCCAATATGTGATTTTGCTCGCTGGCTCTCCTTCGCTAGATTTTACCATCATTACATCTGTCTCTTCTTCTTCCTTGTTTACCGACGGAAATGAAAGTGTTTGAATTTTTATGCACCTTGCCAATGGATTTGTCATCATACTAGTTATGAAATAAAAAGCATCTACAAGTCTATTATCTTTCCTTGATATGTGTCTCCATTTTATTTTTGGAATTCTCGCAGATAATTCTTCAACAAGTCTTTTGTATTTTCTCAAGGATGGTTCATTTGTTGTGTATTCTCCTTTTATCTGGAGAATAACCAATTGTGAATCGCTGGTGATTCTCGCATTTTCCAAATTCATTTCTATCGCAAATTTTAAAGCATGGATCACGGCCTCATACTCTGTCTCATTATTAGTTGACGCGAATCCAAGTCTAAATGAAAAAGTTGTTTTTTCTCCTTCTGGCGATATGAAAACAACTCCAATTCCATTTCCTTCTCCATTGGATGATCCATCCACTAATATTTCCCATCTATTGGATTCTGTTAATAGCTCTTTTGGATCTCCACATTCCTCTTCTACATCCATCATCTCCTCTACAGCTTCATCATCTTCTAAAGGAAATTCAGCTAAGAACTCTGCGATGACGTGTGATTTTGGCGAGGATAAAATTTCATATTGTATATCAAAGTGTCCTACTTGTGCATTCCATCTCTCAACTCTGACTGATCTCTTTGAATTTTTCATTACTGACTCAATTGGCATTTTCGTTAACACTTTGACCTTATGTGCTTGAAAGTAGATGCGAAGCTTAAAAGTTGCATGCACCAATGCTAGAATTAGTTTCTCAATCTTTGAATAATTTTTCTCTACAGAATTGAATGTTTTACTAATGTAATAAATTGGTTTTTCTACCCCTGCATCTACTCGTAGCAACACAACACTTAGCGCATATGTGGTTGTTGCAAGATAAATCAATAATTCTTCTCCCGGTTCTGCTTTCTGTAAAATAGTTATGTTCGTTAAATGTTCTTTTATTCCTTGAAAATCTTTTTCGCATTCATATGTTCACTTGAATTTTGCTCCCTTCTTGAGTATATCGAAAAAATGTTTGCATTTGTCTGAAGATCGCGAAATGAACCTTCCTAGCGAGGCTAAGAGTCCGTTTAATTTTTGCACATCTTTTACCGTCGCAGGTGTTGACATATCGCGAATTGCTTGTACCTTTTATGGATCAACTTGTATTCCTTCTTTTGATGCAATATACCCCAAAAATTTCCCTGAAGTTACTCCAAAAGTACACTTATCAGGATTCACTTTAATATTGAATTGCCGTATTTGATCGAAAATCTCTTTCAAATCTTGCACATGATTCTTAGCTTCTTTGCTTTTGATTAGAATATCATCTACATACACTTCTAATGTTTTGTGGATCCACTTTGCAAACACCTTCTCCACCATTCTTTGATACATTGCAACAGCATTTCGTAAGCCAAATGGCATCTTTGTATAACAATATAATCCTCTTGGGGAAAAAAATGCGGTATGTTCTTGATCTTATTCAGCGAGAGGGATTTGATTATATCCTTTATACCCATCCAACGATGATATTCTAGCATTTCCTGCTGCTGATTCAACCATCTGTGGAATATCTGGTAATGGAAAACTATCTTTAGGACAAGCCTTGTTTAAATCAGTGAAATCTATACAAATTCTTATCCCCTTATTCTTCTTTGGGACCACTACCATATTTGCAATCCCTCTGGATATTTTGCTTGCCTTATAATTCCTGCGTCGAGCATCTTCTGTAATTCTTCTTCTATTTGAGAATGATATGTTGTTGCGATCTTCCTTATTCTTTGCTTAAATGGTCTTATGTTTTTGTTGATTTCTAATTTATGACATGCTATTGACGGGTCTATCCCTGGCATCTCATCCATGTTCCACGCGAAGATATCTGCATACTCTCGCAAAAGATTTATAGTTCTTTATTCCTCATCTGCCTCCATTCTAGTCCCAATTTTTAGCATTTTAGGCTCTTCTTTACTCCCAATATTTATTTCCTTTGTTTGTTCTGTTGCGATATAACTGGCTTCAGGTTCTCCCATTGGTGTTGGTGCTTTCATAATTCTCGCGAGTTCATCTCCTTCTTGTGGGATTTCACTGGGTATTCCTTTTCCTTCTTTTGCTCTTATCATGTAAACATTAAATTCTTCTTCCTTCTTTGTTTCTCTCGCCAATTTTCTGTGAGATTTTCGCAGTTTTGGCCGTCCTTCATAATTTCTTACTTCAATTTGGCAACACAATTTCGCAAAATCTGTGTCTCCTCTGATTTCTCCAATTCCACTGGGTGTAGGAAACTTGATGCAACGTTGATGCTACAGCCTTAATTGCGTGTACCCATGGTCTTCCTAATATCATGTTATACGGTGATTCCACGTCTACCACACATAACGTTACTTGTGTTTCAATCTCCCCTAGTGGAATTCATACCATTATCTCGCCTTTAGGTTTTGTTAATGTCTTTCCAAAGCCATGAACATGATATGTTGAATAAGACATTTCTTCATCCTTATATCCCATTTTCTTGAAAGTATGATAAAATATCATGTCTATAGAACTTTCTGTGTCTACCAAAGTTCTATTCATAGCCCATTCTTCTACAGATTTTATTGATTTCTCCTTTCTCATTGATATAGTGGCTACTGTGACCACCAATGGAGATGTATGACTAAGATCTTCTTCTGGTATTTCTGCTGCTGTAAACGTGATTTCTTGCTTTTCCCAATCTTTCAATGGTGATATTTTTTCCACCGTCATAATTTTCCTTCCTTCAAAATCCTGTTTGTGTATCTTCCCCTTAATATTTTCATGAAATCTATCAATCATTGTTCTTGTTACCATATCACACTCCAATTTTCTACAATCCTCTTTGATTCTGATCATTCTTCCTTCAATTATCTCACCAATTTACTTAATGATTTCCTTAATTTTAAACAATTCTTATCTTCTTCTTCACTTTCTCTTCAATTTTTGTTAATTCAATCCCTGTTTCGGGCGCCAAAATGTAGTTGCATGAATTCCTACACTACACCCCTGATAAGAGTCTACAGAAATTGAATTATGTTTGAGAATGAATTACGACACTTTTTTATTATTTTAACTTTTTAATTCTTTACAAAAGACATAAGAACTCAGAAGTACAATTTTCTTTCTAGAGTTTCTCTCTCCTCAAAATCTTATCAACTCTCCAAAAGACATCATCATTTTCTGATCCTAATGAACCCTTTATATAGGGTTTTACATAGTGGAAGACAACTAAGTTTTCCTCCTTTTTCGAATATACTTGGCGATCTTATCGCGATTATTATAATATTCTCTCTCGCAAAATTGATAACCATCGCGGGATAAACATACTCTCTTTGTATTTCTTCTATCGTCAGCTTCTTTTGGATTCTTCTGTGACGTTCGTGAAATGTTGTTAAAGAATCTTCTGTGACGCTCGCAAAAGTGTTGTTAATATCCCAGAAATAGTGTTGTAGCGAAATTCTGGTCCTACAAGCAGCATGCTGAAGTTTACACACACAACATAACAAAAAGCTAAAATACAAAATGCTTAGATTTTCATACTTATCATCATAATGACTAGAGACTAGAAACTAAGATACTATACAATTGGTGTGGCACAACTCAAGCCTCGAAACTAGAGAGACTATATCATACAAGTCCTTAAATAGATGACTAAATATCTTGAGAAATGTTCAAATCCTATATCACACTGCCAAAGAAATCCAATGTTCCACTCAACTTTAACTCAAATCTTCCAAGAAAAAAGGTAACAAATAAAGGACTTCTGAGTTGTGACTCATAAGATGACAAAAGAACCAGTCCTCACACCACACACTGACACACACACCGTATGGATGTGAGGTAGGCATCCACTCAGTATTTATATACATAGTAATCAAATTCTCTCCATAAAAACATTAACACAAATGATTCTCAGTCCCCCCAAGTGCTAGCTAGACTGATTAAAGACCGTTTGTTACTGACTTTGTCCAACAACAAGATCAAAAATCTACAGATTTGAAACTTAAACATAACAATTTAACTAGTTCTTTCGAAATGATATTACAACATAAGCCACATGAAACCTGACCTACTGAGCACAGGAAAAGTAAAACAAAGGAAATGAAAAGGCCATCATATTTATCTAGCTCAGCAAGTATTTCTAGAATAAGACAAGAATTTCTAGAGTTAGCAGATTTTATGAGTATGCAAATATATTGAATAAGACAAGGTAAACAAATATCATACGGATTTTAATACAATATTGAGAGCAGGAAAACTGGAAACCATTTAGGAAATGAAAATATAGACATACCAAACTCAGCAATATCAATCTCCTCCTCCTCGACTCCAAGGATAGAAGAATCCATGTCCATTGGTATATGTAACCAATTCTGTAACAAAATTAAGGCCTCAAGCGTCCTAGGCTTTAAGGAACTTCGAAAATGATCCAAAATCCTTTTTCCGGTACTAAATGATGATTCTGAAGCAATGGAAGAAACCGGAATAGCAAATATGTCCTTCGCCATGAGTGGAAAAACCTCAAATCTCGCAGCGTTCACCTTCCACCATTGTAATATATCAAAAGCAGCATTGTCTTTGGTGGGGGTGTATGATGGTTCAGCCAAGTACCTTTCAACCTCGGATCTCCCATGGTCCTCCACATTACTTAGTTGATGCTTACGTTTATTTCTCCCCGCCATGTACTTGGCCTTGATAGAAATAGAACTGCCAGAATTTTAAGAACTTTGAGTACATGTAGAAATAGTCTCGCCCACAGATTTAGATGAAGATACGACACTTCCAGCACTTAGGTATTCTACTTTATATGCTGCAAACAACTCCCCAAAATGTTTCGGAACTTCTTCAACCCATTTGCCCACAATTTTTTCCTTCATCTCAGGGTCATAATGCACTACCAAATATTCAATAGTCACAAATAATCCATGTTTTTTCTCTCGTGGATCAAGAAGTACATCCATAAACATTAATGAGTTCATTTTTCGGTATGCTCCCCAATATTTGTTGTACTTCAGCAGCATTACCTCACCCATGTGGCTCAAGAAAGGGTCGTCATGTGTATTTTTCCAATCGTCAATTCTTGACGAACAGTACCAAGTTCCAATAAGAAAGTATGGGAAGTAACATAAGTAGAAGCTGAAAATGCAATAGTTGCTTCATAAAATACCTTTAGAAAATTAATCAGAACTCTTGCGTTGCACCAATCGTATCGTCCAGGAACATGCACTTTTGGCATGTTCTTTTTCTTAGATTTTCTAATAACAGCAGCATCTTCTTCTTCTTCAGTAGGATCAAGTTCTTCTTCATTCTATGATTCCAGATCATAATCAGCATCAAGATCAACAGTCTCATCACCATCACCCATAATATTATCTGGTACTGGAATATCAAAGCAAAACTCCTCCCAAAATCCCGTATCCATCTCACGTAGCCTTTCAAATGCCTTTTCATATCTCTCAGCAGCAACAAGCATTAAGTAAGTAGAATTCTAACGCGTTCTCACATCTAATATCAGACCCTTTTTACAATCTATTGTTTCTGACTCAGCAGCATCCGTAAACCTTTTATATCTTGCGGGAGATTTCGTCACATATTTGACCACTGCCCTAATCCTAAGAAGTGATGTATGATACTTCTTCATACCATCCTTCACAACAAGTGCAAGTATGTGTGCCGCACATCTAACATGTAGATGTTTAGCTCCGAGTAATGAAAAACCCAACTCTTAACTCTTATCCTCAAATAGTCAATAACAACTTTATTTGCATATGCATTATCAAGCGTCACAGTGAAAACCTTCTCAAGTCCCTAGTCTAGTAAACATTTTTGCAAAGCCGTTCCAATTTTTTTACCTTCATGGCTATCAATCAAGCAAAACCAGATGATTTCTTTTATGTATTTTCCAGTGATGATCAATGAAATGCGCCGTCACGACCATATAATTATAATTCTGCGATGATGTCCAAGTGTCAGTAGTAAGGCACACTCTTACCTTGTTTTCTTTGAAATTTTTTTCAAATTAGCCTTCTCTGTCAAATACAGATTGCACACATCACGGTATACTGTCATACGACTTGGAAGCTTAAATCGAGGCTCAAGATACTTACAAAAAGCTTTAAAACCTTCACTTTCAACTATTCTAAAATCTATTTCATCGGTAATGATAAATTTAATCAGTGCTCTTCTGCACCCATCTTGAGAAAAATACACCCCCACCAATTGTGGTTCCTCTCCAGGCTTGCAAGGATGGAAGTCAAATGTTCGTTGTCCCGCATATCTAGCTTCCTTATCCTTTTCCTTCTTATACTGAGTACACTTATCCAAATGATTACGGAGGTTATAAGTCCCATGTTTCTTACCACCAATCTTGTAATTAGATATTTCACAATGTTTACACTTTGCTCTCTCACCATTTTGATAAATATACTGTAGTGTGCCCATACCCATGATCTTTGCACACCAACTTCAGGCTTATTAGCTACACATTCATCTGCTGCACAAGTTTGTGAAGGTTGAGAAGATGGTGCAGATGAGCCAGCTGTACTCCCTATCCCTGCTGATGGTCCTTGCACTTGTCCAAAACGCGTTGGATGTGGATGGGGAGGTCCCATTTGTGATGCCACTTCATGTACAATTGGAAGATTAGAAGCAGAACCAACTTCTGTGATGTCAACCATAGTAACCTGCACAACATAAACAAGTTACAATAGTACAACAATCAACAAAATACAAAATGGTACTACTGGTGGTGAAGACTGAAAAACATAAATGGTCATCAAATTGAAATACTAAGTAAAGTACAACAACATAAACTCATCCAAATCAACAGAACAAGGGATTGTAAAACTCATGAAAGAACAAATGAATCTATCAAATAACTGAACAAATTCAACTTTACATTTCATAAATTCTCCAAATCCAATTCCAATATACACAAAATATTAACAAGTCAAAGTCAGAATATCACAAGATCAATCAATCAAAGATTATAACAAAAATAGATAAACCCCAAATTGAAAAAAAAAAAAAAACCTAAGCAGATACCCCAAATTCAAAATCAAAGAAAATCACAAAATCAATTAGTCTGTCTTACTACTCTTACCTTCCGTTATTGGATTTATGGTGGTGATCTGAGTTGAGAATTGATGTAAATCATGCAATTGACAGACCGAGCGAAGGAGAGAAGAGGCCGAACTTCAACCGCTGAAGAGGAGTGAAGTGAAAACGGGTGCGAACTGTGAATGAAAGTTGAGAGGATTAGGGTTAGGCAATATATATGATCTTTTCTGTGGCTGAGATTCATCCTAGGATAAATAATCTAAGGGCTAGGGAATTTTGGAGGGTGGGCGGGTTGGGTCGGGTGATGAAAGTTTCTACCCACAACCGACCCAACATATGGCGGGTTCTGGCATGCTCACCCATAGTCAACCCACTCCTAAGCGGGTTGGATCGGGTGTAGTTTGGGTCGGCGGGTTGGGTCGATTATGTGCAGCCCTACTTACACCATTTTTCGTGGGGCTTACTCAGGGATGGTCCAGATGCCCGACTGTGAGTATTTGTTGTTGATCCATGAAATTAAGTGTAGAATAATTCATGAAATTGAACAAATAAAAATGAGTAGTTATTTATTATCAATTCATAGGATCAGCTGTGAATTCGACCATGAATTCAGAATAATAAAAGAGGCATTACCATTCCATGGGATCGTGGATTCGACCATAGAATCAGAGTATAAAAATTATCTTTTACCATTTTATGAGATTAGCAGTGAATTCGATCATGAAATCGGAGTAATGAGGAAATAAAAATCACATTTAGAAGTTTAATACTTCGATAATTGTTCAAGCATAATACGCCTTGAGACATTTGCCATTGATGATGTTTCCTTCGATTTCTCCATCAACAGCTAAGATTTTGTAGTATCCGCTAGACACTTCCTTGATAACTACATAAGGCCCTTCCCATTTAGGAGAGAATTTGGGAGAGGACATGTCTTGCTGGATATGCTTTGATGTTTTCAAAACAAAATCTCCTACTTGAAATGCTCGAGGTCTTACTATTTTGTTGTATGCCTTGGAAACTCTCTGTTTATAAGTTTCCACATATTTTTACACCTTGGCTCTCTCGAATCGAGCATGTCCAATTCAGTAATTCTCAAATTAGACACTTCAACTTCATCCCATTGCACCCCACTAGATGTTGCAATTCGTGCAGAGGGAATTTTGATCTCAACTGGGAGAATAGCATCAGCGCCATAGACGAGATAGTATGGTGACATCCTAATAGAGCTTCTTAGTGCGGTTCAGTAAGCCCACAAATCCATGGGAAATTTTTCATGCCACGTTCGTGGATTGTCATGAACTGTTCGACTAAGAATCCGGATCAGAGTTTTGTTGGTGCTCTCCGCTTGTCCATTTCCTTGGGGATAGTAAGGCATGGAGAAAATCTGTTTGATTCCATATTCCTCGAGTAACTATGCAACATGCTTATTGTCAAAAGGAGTTCCATTATCTATGATGATATGTTTGGGAACACCGACTGCATATGATGTATTCTTTGGTGAAAGCTGCAATTATGACTCCCGTGGTGCTTCGAAGAGGAATATCCTCGACCCATTTAGTGAAGTACTCCGTTGCTATGATAATGTATTCATGTTGTTTTGAAGATGCTGAATTGATCTTCCCAATGATATCCAATCCCCAGCATTAGAAAGGCCATGGAATGCTCACAGAATGTAATGAAAGGCAAGGGGTGTGAATGATATTACCATGAAATTTTCATTGATGACACCTCGGAACATAAGCATCCGCATTGTCCTCCATGGTTGGCCAATGATATTTCTCATGAATTTGGAAAAATAATTTCTTCTTTCCTTGATGTTCACCTGCATGCATCTCTTTCAAGATTGTAGGGATTTCATGTTCGGCCAAGCATCTCAGGAGGTTCCCACCAAAGCTTTTGCGATACAAAATTCCTTTCAGGTAGATAAAGCGTTTGGCCCTCTGAATAAGTTTAATTGCTCCATTCTTATCTGATGGGAGATCGTTATCGCGAAGATACTTTATGTAAGGTTCTCTCCAGTTCCTAGTGTGATGGATTATTAGAATCTCCAAATGATAAGGTGGTGTTTGACAATTGGGACAGGATCCTTGCAGCATCCTCGACTGAGCCTCCATAGAGGGCCAATAGTATCCAAGTATTTGAAGCCTTCTGTACATCGTGATCACTAGGGTTCGCCCACATATTTGCTCATGTACGCGCTTGAGTTGTTCACTGGCTTCTTCATCTCCAAGACATTGTGATAGGGATAAATCTGGGTTGTGATAATATAACACTCCGTGCAGCAGGAAAAAGTTTTTCAACTCCTTGAGACTAATTTTCCCCTCCGTGAGAGAATTTCCCAATTCATGAATAATGGGCGCCCGCCAGTCGCTTAATTGAGCGTCTTCGACTTGAGTAAGCCAAGTAAATGATACGGAGCGTCTTTGTACGGTGATGGATTTCTCGGACCCTTCGAATTGTAGTTTGGATGCTAGAGTTTCTAGACAGTCAACATGTCTATTATTGGTACGGTCGGTATGGACAATTGTAGCATCCTAAAAATGAGTTAACAGTCGATGTGCCTCAGCCCTGAATGGAGCAAGCGTAATTTCTTTGAGAGAGTACATACCATTCATTTGATTGACCAGCAACTTCGAGTATCCCCTGATTTATAAATGCTTCGCTCCGGCTTTCTTGGCCAAAGATAATCCTAGGAGAAAAGCTTCATATTCTGCTGAATTATTGGTGCAGTGAAAATCCAGCTTGAATGAATGTGAAAAAACTTCACCGGATGGAGATACTAGCACAATGCCCTCTCCGCCAGTATCATTTCTTGGAGTGGAGGATCCATCAAAAAATAGTAGACATGTCTCTTCCTGAATAATTGAGATTTGTGGAAACTTACCGGGCACCTATTCATGCAACATTGGGATGTATTCCCCAGGAAAATCAGCAAGTAAGTCTACGACTACTTGTCCTTTGATTGCTTTTGGAGGGACGCACGCTATGTCGAATTCTGACATTTGAAGTAGCCATTTTGCTGGTCTCCCGATCAAAGCAGGTTTCGACAGTAATAACTTTATGGGATCATCCTTGGACACCATCACGACCCTGTTTGATTGTAGATAATGCATGAACCTCTGAATTGCATGAACTAATGCTAAGCACGCCCTTTTAGCCTTTGGATATCCGAGTTGAGCATCTCTCATGGTGCGACTGAAGTAGTAGATTGGATGTTCGATGCCTTCTTCATCTTCTTGGGCGAGGAGTGCCCCAATTGCGACATCGCTGGAGGCTGTGTAAAGTATTAGCGGTCGTCCTTCTACTGCAGATTTCATGACAGCAGGAGATAGTAATATTTGTTGTATTTTCTGAAATGCTTCTTGTTCGGTGGTTGTCCATACAAAATCTGATCCTTTCTTCCATAGAGGAGTGAATGAAGCAATGAGTTGAGCCAGTCCAGGAATAAAACACTGGATATAGTTGACTTTGCGCATGAAACTTTGGAGTTCTTTTATATTTCGTTGAGGTGGCATAGTAGTAATGACTTATTTTTTTTATGGATCGACCTTGATTCCTTCTGCAGTGACTAAGAATCTAAGAAAATTTCCGGAAGAAACACCAAAAGCACATTTCAAAGGATTCATCTTCAGTTTGTATTCTCTGCATCTTTCGAAGACTTGTCTTAGAATATCTATGTGGGATGCCCGAGTCTTCGATTTCACCACCACATCGTCGACATAGTCTTCTACTTGTTTGTGCATCATGTCATGAAATATTTCAGTCATGGATGTCTGATAAGTGGCTACTGCATTCTTCAAGCCGAAAGGCATCACTGTGTAGTGGAAGTTTCCAATAGGAGTTCGGAATGCAGTCTTGTTGGTGTCATGATCGTACATCTTGATTTGGTTGTATCCACTGTATCCATCCATGAATAAAAACATGTCATGACCGCTGGTTGCATCCACGAGCATATCAATGTTGGTTAAAGAAAAATCATCCTTTGGGCAACATTTATTCAGGTTCTTGAAATCTACACAGCATTGGATTTGACCGTTATTCTTTTTTACTGAGATGATGTTCTCCAGCCATGTTGGATATTAAATGGGTTTGATGAATCCTGCTATCAGTAATTTCTGGATCTCCACCTTGATTTGTTCTTCAACTTCGTGTTTGAATTTTCTAGGCGGTTGCTTGACAGGTTTGGAACCAGGAGTAATGTGGAGATGATGAGTGACCAATTTATCATTTAGGCCGGGCATCTCTTCGTATGCCAGGTGAAGAAATATTGATACTCGTTAAACAGGTTGATCAATCCTTTTCGTTCCTCAGGTCAGAGAGCAGAACTGATTAGAATTGGCCTTGGATTTTCGTCCGTCCCGATGTTGATAGTCTCAAGGTCATCTGTGGTGGAGTCTGTGCCATCTTGCAGCTGTCGTGGTGCATCTTGAATTTCTTCGTCGGGTGATTGCTCACTCTGGCATGATTCTTCAGGGAGGGGAGACTTTTCATTGACCTCCCCTGTTAATTGCTAATATTTTCGACGGAGATAAATAACTCTCCCCTCTGCGTCATAATTTGTAATAAAGTTGGACTTTTTATGAGACGTACCTTGACATTGATGACGCTTGAGTAGTGTAGTCGACAGTTTGACAGATTTAGCATCTATTGATGATGGTTTTCCGGTTTTCACAATAGATTTCCAACTCGAGAGTGGTGTGCCGCAGATTTTGCTCGGAGGTTCGGGGATGCTCTTTGGTGATTCCAGGAATTCAGTAGCACAAACTGGAGCATAAGGAGACATGGAAGCTGCGATGCAGAGGATTTTTTTGTTGAGCAAAGATTTCATACAATGATGGTATGTTGAAGGAACAACTTTATTATCATGGAGCCATGGTCATCCGAGTATCATGTGATAGTCAGGATCCTTCTCGATTACGTGGAACTTTACAGTAGATTGAATCGGTCCTACTTTCAGATCCACATAGATGTATCCGTATGTGTGACTATGGTTTCCCTCAAAACGCGTCATTAGTATCGGATGATGAATAACCTTGCTTTTCGGAATCTTAGCCTCCTTGAGAGTCTTCATGGTAATAAGATTCGTAGAAGCGCCTGCGTCGACGAGGACCCTCTTAAATTCAGAATCCTTAATTGAAGCAGTTACAAACAGGGCTCGGTTATGTCCTTCTTCTGTCATTCGGTCCTCCTCAGTGAAGGTGATGTTGTAGATCAATGGTTCAGATGTCATGGACACTTGTTCAACCACCTGGGATGACGGAATGTCAGATGATATTTTGTTGAGTGCGGCAAACATGTTCGTACGCTGATCCCTGGAGAAATGCAAGAGTTCACATAGATTCTCGAGTAAGTGTGTGACTTCCTAATCCACCGGCTTTTCATAAGTGGTGAAGATGTTGATTCGAGGATGATCACATGTTGAGAGGTCAGCCACCAGTGTTGGAACTTCCAGAGCATGAGTGCCTTCCAAGTCAGATGTCAGTCTGATGAATAAGTTCAATATGTTATTCATCGTCTCTTTCATCAGGTTAATGTTCCTCGTAAGAACCTCCTAAACTCGTTCCAACTCGATCAAATTCGGAACTTCTGCATTGACCGTTCCATTGAGTGGGGCACCGGGAGGATGAGCATTTCCATTCAAAAGATTCTGACCAGAATTCAAAGTTGTTGAGTTAGACCTAAGACCAACACTTTGTGAAAACGTGGGATTGCAACTGAGATATTAATCTCCCACTATGGTCGCCAATCTGTATATGGGGAAAAACGGTTCACTGGTTTTTTAGGAAAGTGAAGAGTCGAGCATGTTTTTGAAACTCCTCGAACCGGGCAACCTGCTTAACCTCACACAGATGCACTGCAAAGGGAGTGCTTAGATTCGAGAGATTAATCTGTAGGAATCTGGACTAAACCAAGTCAATGGCCGTTCCAGAGTTAATTCGGCCGCAAAGAGAGAGATGGGTTGATCTATAGGAGGGAAGCTGAGAATTATGTGGGATTAATGATGATCAAGGATTGTGGATGTGTTGAAGGTTTCTGCAATAATTGGTGAACTGTTGAGTTCGAATAAGTTCTGATGGATTGATGAATTCTTGAGAATGGTTACTCGAGAAATTCTGGATGATTGTTGATAGCCAGTGATCATTCGTCCTCCTGAATCATGGATTCAGAGACTTATTTATATTGTCAGAGTTGTGAACACCTTAATCCCTGTAAGTGTGACGGTTTCATGAGTGGAAGAGTGGGAAAGTGGAAGATCGTGGTAAAGTCAGTTCCATGTCGTGTGGAAACTTGACGGATCGTGTGCCCACTACTTTGATAACTCCTTCAACCGTTGACACGACTTACACATATTTCTCGTCGTGAATGAATCCACGTGTTGTAGGCCGCCCGACCAAAACCCTAGTTGTTATCCCCCAATTTGACGTGATTGATGTCTCACGAATCGTGGAGTCTCATGACAAACATGTATTTAGGTTGTCAGTTGTTGAATGATTAGACAATGAGCCTAGGTTTTTTTAAACCGAGCATGTTTGAAAAATGCTCAACGATTCATGAATATTAATGTTGCTCGTCTGAGCAAATATTGTAAATTCAACGAGTTGTTAAATATTGATGAGTTACTGAATATATATGGATTATTCGAGCAACTGAGCAAGTATTACTCGATTCGACGAAATACTGATAAGTTACTGAATATTAATATTTGGGTCAATATTCGAGCGACTGAGCAAGTGCTGCTCAATTCGATAATATTGAGAATTTGACGTGCAATTGAGCAAGTATTGCTCAATTCAACAAATTATTGATAAGTTAATAAATATTGATAGCTGGATCAATATTTGAGTACATGTTTCTCAATTCGACGAAATATTTATTGGTGACGTGACCCAATAAAATATTAAAATATTGGTTGATTACCAAATATTATATGATTAATTCAGATGTTGGTTGCTAAATCAATATAAATTTATTAGTGTTTGAATTTGCTCAGAATAATGATTTGTTGAGCGTTTATTCGAAAACCCTAATTTTTGATGAATTGCTCATTAGTTGACGAATTGCTGAAAATAGGTCATGAGCAAAGGAGGGACCAACCACATGAGACCATGGACATCCATGTGATGCCTAATTACTCGAATGAGCATGCACCAGGGTTCTTAGTTGGAGAGTTGGTGAAAGAATGATGATCAAGTGCCGGTTTTATCATTTACTGAAATACTGCTGTGTATGCTCAATTAATCAATATGACAAATTGAAAATCTTGATTTTTGTTGGAATGAGCATGTATGCTCAATTAATAAATATTTTGTAAATGTTAAAATAAGAGTATTTTAACATCCAAAATTGTCGTGAGCGGTTAGCCGGTCATGTGACCATGTTGGCTTTTGAATTTTCATGATTTGAGCAATATTTGAGAAGTTATGAAGAAATCATGATTTTTTCTCAAACCAAGGAGTTTCCTGAATTTGAGGAAAATAATAATTATAAAAGACTAGGGATTGCATGGTGTGGGACCGGCCACGGATAGGGCATGGCCGGCCGGCTATGTTGCCGGTCCCACACTCCTTTCCCTATTTTATAATATTAGTTTTCATGAACCCGTGATGTTATGGAGAAACCATGGGTTTTTGTTGAAAGGGAGGAATTTCATGAGTTTAGGGAATGATAATTATAAAAAGCTAGGGATCAGAATATCATAACAACGACGCACTAGCAAAAATCACATTAGCAACGTTGCGAAGACGTCGCAAAACAATTACATGAATGACGTTACAAGTGACGATAGCATAGACATGAGAAAGGTGTGAAGATTTAGCGAGATTTAGGACGTTTGCGAAATTGTACATTTGTAAGCTTACGAAATACTGCAAGCCAGATCCTAAAATAAAGGAAAGATTAGCTGTCATCCACTATGTAATTTCCTATATAAAGAGCTGAACAGGCTTAAGGAATGAGAGATCTTTTTCGAAGTGTTGAGCAAGTCATTAGGAGAGAGAAAGTATAAAGCAGTTGTTAATTTCATAATTTCATTTCTTTTCCTTTCTTGTAAAATTTGTGAGATTAATCAATAAAGATTATGATTGTTCATCTTGAAATGACTTGATTGTATGGAATCTTGTGAGGGGTGTAGTGTGGGATTTCCTGCTACTACATAATGGCGATAGAAACATGGATTGAAAATTAAAATTTGTGGAGATTGATGTGAAAGTTATTCAAGTCAAGTAAATGATGAAGGAAAACAACAAACCAGTTGAAGAAAAGATAATTAAGATCAATAAGAATAAAAGAAGATTGGAGTATAGCGTAATCACAAAAACGATGATTAGTGAATTCCATGAGAACATTAGAGGAAGAATACATAAACGAGATTTTGAAGGAAAGAAAATTATGACGGTGGAGAAGATATCACCCTTAAAGGATTGGGAAAATCAGAAAATTACATTTACAGCAACAGAAATACCAAGAGAAAATTTGAGCCACACATCTCCTTTGGTAATCACAGTAACCACACGGAAATAAAAGATGAAATCCGCAAAAACCATGGAAGAATGGGCGGTAAATAGAACTTTGGTGGACACAGGAAGTTCAGTGGATATAATGTTTTATCATGCAAATAAAGGAATGGGATTCAAAGATGAAGAAATGACTCAACCAACATATCATGTTCATGGCTTTGGAAAATCTACAACAAAACCGAAAGGGGAAATAGTGGTGCGAATTTCATTAGGAGAAATTGAAACACAAGTAACACTGTGTGTGGTAGATATGGAATCGCCATACAACATACTATTGGGAAGGCCATGGATACACGCAATTAAAGCCGTAGCATCAACATTACATCAATGCATCAGATTTCCTATGCCCAGCGGAATTGGTGAAATTAAAGGAGATACTGATAGTGCGAAATTATGTTATCAAATTGAAGTAAGGCGTTTTGAAGGACGAGCAAAGAGGATAAAAACTCGTAGAAAATGGAGAAATAGGCGAAGAAAAAAGAAGAATTTAGAACTTACATGATAAGAGCAGAAGAAGGAAGAGGAATACCCAGCGAAATTTCAGAAGAAGAAAATAAACTTGCGAGGGAGATGAAAGAACCAACACCCATGGGAGAACCAAAGGCCAGTTACACCGCAGCGGAACTAACAAAGGAAGCGAACGTTGGAACTAAAGAAGAACCCAAAATGCTAAGGATTGGGACCAAAATGGAGGCATATGAAGAAGAACGAACTATTAATCTTTTGCGAATTATAAAGATATTTTCACATGGAACATGGATGAGATACCTGGAATAGATCCATCTGTGGCATGTCATAAGTTGGAAATTAACAAAAATGCAAGCCCATTCAAACAAAGGATAAGAAAAATCGCAACAACATATCATCCCCAAATAGAAGAGGAGTTACAGAAGATGCTTGATGCAGGAATTATAAGACAAGCTAAATATCCGGAGTGGATAGCCAACATGGTTGTGGTCCCAAAGAAAAATAAAAGGAAAAGAATTTGTATAGACTTTACTGATCTAAATAAAGTGTGTCCGAAAGACAGCTTTCCATTACCAGATATTCCACAAATGGTTGAGTCAACGGCGAGAAATAATAGAATATCTTCTCTAGACGGGTACAAAGGTTACAATCAGATTCCTCTCGCTGAAGAAGATCAAGAGCATACTGCTTTTTTCGCACCAAGAGGATTATACTGTTATACAAAAATGCCATTTGGTCTGTGAAATGCTGGAGCAACATATCAAAGGATGGTGGAGAATGTGTTTGCAAAGTGGATACACAAAAAATTAGAGGTGTATGTAGATGACATGTTTAATAAAAAGTAATGAAGCCAAAGACCATGTACAAGATCTGAAGGAAATTTTTGAACAGATGCGGCATTTTAACATCAAGATAAATCCAGAGAAGTGTATTTTTAGGGTTGCGTCAAGAAATTTTTTAGGCTACATTGTATCAAAAGAAGGAATACAAGTTGATCCAGAGAAGGTGCAAGCAATTTGTGATATGCCAATACCAGCGACGGTGAAAGATGTACAAAAGTTAAATTGACTCTTGGCTTCGCTGGGAAGGTTTATTTCGCGATCTTCAGACAAATGTAAACATTTCTTCAACATACTCAAAAAGAGGACAAAATTTAGATGGACAGATGAATGTGAGAAAGCTTTCCAAGGAATAAAAGAACATCTGATGAATATATCCATTTTACAAAAAGAAGAACCAGGAGAAGAACTATTGATCTATTTTGCGACAACTTCGCATGCATTAAGTGCTCTGCTGTTGCGAAATGACGCAGAAGTTGAAAAACCAATTTACCACATTAGTAAAACATTAAATTCCGCATAAAGAAATTATTCAAAAATCGAAAAACTAATTCTGGCATTAGTTTACGCAACGTTTAAGCTTCACATGTATTTTCAAGTACATAAAGTAAAGGTGTTGACAAAGGTACCCATTAAATTAGTGATGAAGAATTCAAAAAGGTCAGGAAGGGTAGAGAGATGGAATGCACAAGTGGGACATTTTGAAATTAAGTATGAAATATTATCTTCACCAAAATCACAAGTTGTTGCAGAATTCTTAGCAGAATTTCCCTTAGAAGATGATGAAGCTGTGGAAGAAATGATGGATGTAGAAGAAGAACACGGGAACCCAAAAGATCTGTTAACAGAACTTGATAGATGGGAAATATTGGTAGATGGGTCATCAAACGGGAAGGGTAATGGAGTTTGGATTGTCCTGATTTCTCCAGAAGGAAATAAAATGGATTTTTTCTTCAGATTAGAGTTCGCATCCACTAATAATGAAACAGAATACGAAGTTGTGGTGCATGCCCTAAAATTCGCAATAGAAATTAAATTGGAGAATATGAGAATTACAAGTGATTCACAACTAGTCATTCGCCAAATAAAGGGATAATACACTACAAATGAACCATCCTTAAAGAAATACAAGAAACTTGTTGAAGAATTGTCAGCGAAAATCCCAAAAATAAAGTGGAGACATATATTTAGGAAAGATAATAGACTTGCAGATGCTTATGCTTTCATTTCAAGTATGATGACAGATCCCGCTGCGAGATGCATAAAGATACAAACCCTTGTATCACCATCTATAAACAAAGAAGAAGAAGAGGTAGATGTAACGATAATAGAAGGTCGCGAAGAAGAGAAAATAAATGAAATCACAGATTGGAGAACAGAACTTCATGCATATTTGGCAAAAGCGGAAACACCAAGGAACATATTATAGGCACACAAATTAAAGATCCGTGCAACGAATTATGAATTAAGAGATGGGATATTGTATCGAAAATATTTTAATGGACCATCACTTAGGTGTTTGACACGGGAAGAAGGAGAAAAGGTGCTAAAAATGTTACATAGTGGGGATGCTGGCAATCACAGTGGAGGAAGATCTTTGGCATACAAAACAAAAATGCAAGGTTATTACTGGCCATATAATATATGCACGAAGATGCAAAGCAAATATCAAGGCATTGTGAAGATTATCAGTGGAACGTAAAGAAAATACATGCACCTGGAGCACCATTAACATCTTCAACAAGTGTATGGCCCTTTGGAAAATGGGGTTTAAATATTGTGGGACCATTCTTACCAGGATCTGGACAAAAAAGATACTTAGTTGTCGCAACAGATTATTTCACAAAATGGGCAGAAGTAAAGGCAGTACAACATATTCGCGACAAAGACGTTTTTACATTCATATTTGAAAATAACATTTGCAGATTTGGAGTTCCCGCACAATTGGTATCTGATAATGAGAAACAGTTTGAAGGGAAGAACATAGAAATATTTCTCAATGCATTTAAGATAAAGTGTGGAAAGTCCACTCCTCTATATCCACAGGCTAATGGGAAAGCAGAAGCAATAAATAAGACAATCGCAGACATATTGAAGAAGAAATTAGAAGGACATAATAGAGCTTGGTGCGAATAAGTACATAATACAGTCTGGGCTTACAACTCAACTAGGCGAGAAGCTACTGGAATGTCACCTTTTTGTTTAACATGTGGAGTTGAAGCTGTGTTACTAACTAAAGTTGTTATTCCCATAACAAAGAGAGAGGCATGGGAGAAAAATCTTAGTGCGGGTATGATTTTAACCAAGCTTGATGAATTAGAAGAAAATAGAGAAAGAGAACTACAACATATGGAGAATTACCAGCGAAGATTAGCACGAGAGTATAATAAACGAGTCAAAAAGCGTGAATTTCAACCAGGTGATTTAGTGTTGCGAGAAACACCAATATATCAGCAAGAAAATGGTGGAAAGTTAGCGAGAAAATGGGATGGGCCTTATATCATTAAAGAGATAATTGGAACATGGGAATATAAATTGATGGATCCAGAAGGTAGAGATGTGGGTCAGAGGCTTGGAAGACCATGGAACAGATTATACCTAAAAAGATATTACCCATAAGAAATCTTGGGAAAGAATAGATTGCGAAATAATGTATGACTGAAATAAGATGAATGAATGCAAAAAAATTATGAAATAGAAGATGCGAGATTACAAATATCAAAAGCAGAATGAAAATATGTGAAACTTTCGCAAGAGACGATCTAAGATCCATAAAAATCTAAGATCCATAATGGGGCGAACCTTTATGGCGTACACCCTAGTTCGCGAATAAAATTTCGCAAGAGGTAAATGTAAGACCTAAAGTACGTCATATGAGGGGGTACCTCTTTCATGGCTTAGCGATAAGGTTACACCGCTATTGGAACCTGAGTCATGGAGATTCGGGGTCAATGAAGCCCATCCAGGAGAGGCACCTTGGATTCTCAACTTAAGCATATGACTTGAGTTAAGCGACTAAGGTAATAAGGACTCTCCTAAGGAGTGCAGAGTATGATCAAGGCGCGGAGGTACACGGTTGAGCCAAGAGTGCCCGGGGTGTATGAAACTACACTGGCCATTCTTGGCAAGTCTTGACTATGATGCACTCGGCCCGAAGAAAACCCCACTTAGGGTGCAGTCACGTAACCATAAGCTATATAGGCAAAAGGGATATGAGGCTGCGAAACAAACTGGTTGTTGTCAAGACCGGATGGGAGGATCTAGTCTTGTATGGAAAAAGTACGTCTCCTTGAAGGGGAAACCAAGGGGAAGATAAGGGCGGAACCCTCTATTAGGGAGCTAATAAATGTCTTAAGACGCAAATTTCATGTGGCTTTTTACTCATGGGAGTATTAAGACTTGTCATATTTTTGTAACAATCCTAAATAGGAAATAATACAAAAGAGAAGATAAGACGAGATCAATGGGTCATTGCATGCAAATGTAAATATGTCCTGCGATTTCGTCGCAAGACGACAATGTCATGGGGCTTTAATTTTGCAAGAAAATTTAGACCTATCATATTGTCGCAACAAATATAACAAAAGAACAAAAAGTTAAGGCAAGATCAATGGGTTTCTGCATAAAAAGTGCAGAGACGTCCTGCGATTTTGTCGTAATGACAAGAGGTGACAAAATAAGACTTTTAACTAGGAAGGAAAAATAAGACCACATGATATAACAAAATATTTATAAATACTAACTATTCTTCATGCAGATCATTTAGCGAAAGAAAGATAATGAGAGGCAAGTATGGGAATTAATAAACAAGAGGCATTATCTTTCTCGCCAGCAAAGTATCAAAAGAATAAATTTCAAAACTGGTTGAAGTACACTATTCGCAAAAAGTGATGAACATGAACTAAAAAAGAAACTCAAACTTCAATGTTGACTTTGCCAGAAGGAGTTAATGGATGTTCTTCGTTATTTTTCTCACTCTCGCCAGTATTTTATTCAGTTTGATTTACTCTACTTTCATCTCCACCTTGATATTCGCCAATGATTGTTTCTTTGAGAGGAATTCCTTCCTCATTTCCATCTTAGACATCACCAGGAGATACTTCTTTAGAAGGATGTTCTTCTACTTCATCTTGTTCTTGAGAAATAAATTCCACATCACTTTCATAATCAAAGTCACTATCAGCAGCACGAGGAATTTCATCATCTTCCACTTCTAAAGGTGTAACTGATACAAGAGGAGGAGAATTAGATAGCAAGATTTCATTCACAAGAACTTCAGCTTTGAGGTGAACTTGGCGAAGGAATGATTTTTGTTGATTTCTATCTTGGATATCCTTGAAGTATGTGAGATAATCAAGTCTCCTTTCTGATTGATCGCGAGCACGGGCAAGGTGAGAAGCGAGAAATGCATTTTCCTTGCGAATTTTAGAATACTTGGAATCCAAATCAGAAAGGGAAGAACGAAGGTTTCTCTCAGAGTCTGCGAAGTAAAAGAATACAAAAATTTATTAGCAAGAGGCATATTACAAACAAATTTAATAAAGAAACAATGGCTGAGGCAGTCAAAATGACTACCTTCCTTTTGCGAAATTAGATTCTGAATTAGTGCCAAGCAAGTATTCTCCCAATGATTCATTGCATCATCAAATTTATCTCCAACTAAACCTTTCAGGTGAGATTTTAGATTCTTTTCTTTAGAGATGAGAAAAGTGTTTTCCTTCGCAAGAGAAGAGTAAGATTCTTCTAGGTTGGAATATTGTTATTTGAGCTGATTTTCCTTTACACTTAAATCTATTCTACCTTGAATGAGTTTACTTTTCTCAGCAAAACATGATTCGGTTACCTCCTTAAGTTCATTTTTCAGTGAGCGAAGAGATTGTTCTTGGTTATCACACACTTTTTGAAGAACAATTAATTTATGCGAAGAGATCACCACCATATCTAAGAGAGTTCGCTTTTCCTGAGAGGGAGTTTTGTTTTCATCTGATAAAGTTTCCATCTCTAAGTTAACTTTAGTCAAAGTATAAGAAAGGCGAGATATTTCACTACTTAATGATTTTTGCTTCTAAACTAATTGAGTATTCTCTTTGGTAAGATTATCTATTTGATCAACATAATATGTATGAAGGTTATCTAATCGGTTATACTAATCCATCCAAATATCTCTATCAACACGAGCTTCTTCAGCGACAGATTCAAATTGATATCTCTCCGTTATTCGTTTCTTATTTAAAGCTTAATGAGCAAAAAAGGCTTTTAAGAATAAACAACATGGAAAGAACAAATTTATTAAAAGGAAAATTACGGAGGAAGATAAGAAATTCATACCTTTTAATTCATCATTCTTCTTGCGAAGAAGTTCACATTCCAAAGAAACATTTTGGAGCTTTTGGTTCTCAAGACGGAGGGTATCGCACTCTAAAGTCATCGCTTGAAGACTACTATTTAAAGTTTCAACTTATTTTTCCAAAATTGTTTGCGAGGCCATTCTGTCAGAACCAAAATACTTGCTTAAAATCTTGCAAACAATAAACTTGACAGGGTCAACAGAAGACTTTCTGGCATCATTCTGAACATTAGATAAAACCTTAAAAGCAATATATATTCCTTCTACGGTCTCTTTAGCAAAAGGAAGAGATTCAGATGAACAGGTGGTGATAATAGAAAGTTGGGACATTGAATCATTTTTCGCAATGGGTATGTCAGTTGAAGGAGAAGCTTGAGGGAGATTAATACTTGGAGTTAAAATAGGGTTAACTTGAGAAGCTTTAGCAATAGGAGAAGGAGGATCTTCATTCGACGCAGGGTCAGTAAAAGAAGATTGGTTCACAAGAAGGTCAATTGAATTTGTGGTGATACCTTCGCAGGAAAGGGATACAGATTCGGTTTGCGAAGGAATCGCATGAGATTTTAAAGAACCCAATTTAGGAAAGGGAACAGAAGTTTCCACAACTTTAAGATGGCGAGATTTTTTGGGAGGATTATTGACATCTCCGTCACCCTACGAATAACAATGTAGATAAGAAACATAGGAAACAATATTGTTATTAAAAGTATAAATGTTTCTTACTACCTTGTGATTCGCAGACTTTCTTTTCTTTACAACGACTTTAGGCTGCGAATCTTTGGGAGCATTAGGGTTTTGGACTGTAAATCTGGTGTTGGAGGTGATTTTGCTGAAACAGAAACAGTATGGGAATTACATAAAGTTGAATAAGGTCAGATGAGATAGCTTCAATAAACAAGATCGATTTCAGCAAAATCAGAAGAATATCTACCTTGACGACTCCATGAAAACAGTAGCAGATGAATCTTCAAAAGAACAAAGTTTCAGACGATGAGAACAAAGAGATGAGGAAGATGGAAAACTAAAAGAAGAAAATTATCCCACTACCCGATCTCTCCTTAAATAGACAAAGGAGTGATGACTGGATGACAATGAACGTGCTGATGAGTAGAGGAGTACATGACACGTGTAGGCGGTCATACTTAATTCACAGAATCTTGTCAAGAGAAGAGTATAGGAAGATGAACAGCTGTGGCATTTTGAAGTACAATTTCTCATGACATTCTCCTCTTCACATAGAAGACATGAGAAGAGGCAAGATGTAGGATCATAATATCGCAACAACTACGCACTAGCGAAAATCACATTAGCAACGTTATGAAGACGTCGCAAAACAATTACGTGAATGACGTTACAAGCAACGATAGCGTAAACATGATAAAGGTGTGAAGATTTAGCGAGATTTAGGACATTTGCGAAATTGTACATTTGTAAGCTTGCGAAATACCGCAAGCCAGATCCTAAAATAAAGGACGGATTAGCTGTCATCCACTATGTAATTTCCTATATAAAGAGCTGAACAGGCTTAAGGAAGGAGAGATCTTTTTCGAAGTGTTGAGCAAGTCATTAGGAGAGAGAATGTCTAGAGCCATTGTTAATTTCATAATTTCATTTTTTTTTCATTTCTTGTAAAATTTATGAGATTAATCAATAATGATTATGATTGTTGATCTTGAAATGACTTGATTGTATGGAATCTTGTGAGGGGTGTAGTGTGGGATTTCCTTCTACTACAGGGATTGTGAGGTGTGGTGTCGGCCACGTCTTGGGCATGGCCGTCCGGCTATATTGCATGGTCCCGCACACCTTTCCCTATTTTATAATATTATTTCATGAATCCATGAAGTTACGGAGAATCCATGAATTTTGTTAAAATCAAGGAGTTTCATGAAATTAGGGAATGATTATTATAATAGGCTAAGGATTGTAAGGTGTTGGACCGACCATGGCTAAGGCATGGCCGGCCGTCCATGTTGCGCGGTCTCGCACACGTTTCCTTATTTTATAATATTATTATTATTTATGAATCCATGAAGTTATGGAGAATTCATGAATTTTTCAAAAACAAGGAAAGTTGCTAAAATCAAGGAGTTTTTTCATGAGTTCATGTAAATAACAAAATAGGGAAAAATAATCAAAGAAGCATGGGGATCGGCCACAGCTAGGGCATTGCCGGCTGGCCGGTGGGCCCGGCCCCTGAGCGATCCTTATTATTTTATTAATATTTATTTTTTTCTCCTGTTTTACGTAGGATTCCTCATCTATTCGTGTTTTTGGATGCTCGTTCGTGCATCCGGGTGCTCAGTCGTGCATCATTGTCGAGTACACTTATACCATTTTTCGTGAGACTTACTCAGGGATGGTCCAGATGCCCGACTGTGAGTATTTGTTGTTGATCCATGAAATTCAGTGTAGAATAATTCATGAAATTGAAAAAATAAAAATGAGTAGTTATTTATTATCAATTCATAGGATCAGCTGTGAATTCGACCATGAATACAGAATAATAAAATAGGCATTACCATTCCATGGGATTCTGGATTCGACCATAGAATCAGAGTAATAAAATTATCTTTTACCATTTCATGAGATTAGTAGTGAATTCGATCATGAAATCGGAGTAATGAGATAATATAAATTTTTATCGCCATTCCATGAGATCAATTCGTAGATTCGACCATGGAATAGGATCAATCGTTATTGCCATTCCATGGGATCATGCCGTGGATTCGACCATGGAATAGGAGAAATTGTTATTACCATTCCATGGGATCAGGTCGTGGATTCGACCATGGAATAGGAGCAATAATAGATCATTCTGGGAATTCAGTGGTGAATATCACGGTAGAATTAATCTATGTGCATAGTTTGGAGACGGATAATATCTTGAAGGCGCTCTCAGATCTTTCGGAGAACGCCCGAGTCTATACATGGTAGCTCTACATAGTCAGGATCAGTGAGTGTCACTGTCCTGAAGGCGTTGTTTCTCTCAATCTTACGGAGAACCGCCTAATCGTTCTTCTATATAGAGGGGTTGGCTCTCATGTATTCAGGGAACAGTGAGTATCACCGACGTCCTGAAGGCGTTAAGCCCTCTCAACAAACAATTTTGTAGGAGGACCACCCAATTATATTATTCTACATAGAGTGCACAATAAAATGTCAGGGATCGAACGCTCAGCTAGTGGAGGCTTTTCGAAATACATGTTCATCGTGGCTTCGTAAAATATGAATCGTCACATGCCTGAAGCCGTACCAGAAACATGCAGTATCATGATTTTACGGATTTGACCCTTGTTAAAAATCCACCATCAATATTTATGCATTATAATTATTGTTAGAGTTATCATTAAGTAAATGCACTTGTACGTTAATCCACCTGGTATGATCCTATAGTTAGTTCGCTTGCACTATATATTACGTTACATCTTCCGAAGTAATTCCTTGGCCATTATTGTTTTGGTAGAATTACATGAGGTTTGTCGGTATAGGTCGATATGAAAATATAAGGTACTCGGTACCCTCGCAATTCTAGGAACAAACTTAATATACCAATACTTGGTGGGTTCAACCTAGAAATGCTCTAACACCTTCACTTTTTTAGTTCTTCAGGATAAAAACCCTAGCGTTTTTAGGGGCCACGCAAAAGGATTTGGGGGCCAACAATAAAACAAAATAGGGTCACCCAAACCTAAAGTGAGTTACCCCTTATCTCGCATATTTCTTAATGATAAAATTGCCCTTACATAATCGGTAGTTAATATATTATTTTTATCCCCCGAATGCATTCGGTAGACAAAATAAGAATTATGCCTCCGAATGTCAAAGTATTTGAATAAATTTTGTTTCATTTTTTTTCTTCTAGGGTTTTTCTGTTATTTCCCACATTCGGGAGATAATCATGATTTTTATCTCCCGAATGTAGTCGTGTTCTTCATTTAGAAAATTTGAGTTTTTTTTCTCCAAAATATGATTTTTGGGCCACTCTATATTCGGAGGTTCGAGTAACAATACAAACCTCTGAATATAGTAGTTCCAAGGCTCTATATTCCGAGTCTCATGGTGGTTCTCATTTGGGAGCCAACAAATATCCGGAGGTCAAATGAGTTACTTGTCTTCCGATTATGAGTTACTTCTAGGGTTTTTCTGTTTTTTCCCACATTCGGGAGATATTCATGATTTTTATCTCCCGAATGTAGTCGTGTTCTTCATTTCAAAAATTTGAGTTTTTTTTCTTCCAAAATATGATTTTTGGGCCACTCTATATTCGGAGGTTCGAGTAACAATATAAACCTCCGAATATATTAGCAACAAGGCTCTATATGCCAAGGCTCATGGTGGTTCTCATTTGGGAGCCAACAAATATTCGGAGGTAAAATGAGTTACTTGTCTTCCGATTATGAGTTACTTGTCTTCCGAAGCTCTAGGGTTTTTATGTTTTTCCCATATTAGGGAGATAATCATGATTTTTATCTTCTGAATGTAGTCGTGTTCTTCATTTCGAAAATTTGAGTTTTTTTTCCAAAATCCAATTTTTGGGCCACTCTATATTCGGAGGTTCGAGTAACAATATAAACCTCCGAATATAGTAGTGCCAAGGCTCTATATGCCGAGGCTCATGGTGGTTCTCATTTGGGAGCCACCAAATATTCGGAGGTCAAATGAGTTACTTGTCTTCTGATTATGAGTTACTTCTAGGGTTTTTCTGTTTTTTCCCACATTCAGGAGATATTCATGATTTTTATCTCCCGAATGTAGTTGTTTTCTTCATTTCGGAAATTTGAGTTTTTTTTCAAAATCTGATTTTTTTGGGCCACTCTATATTCGGAGGTTTGAGTAACAATATAAACCTCCGAATATGTAAGGGAAATTTTGCCATTAAGAAATATGTGAGATAAGGGATAACTCACCTTACGTTTGGGTGACCCTATTTTGTTTTATTGTTGGCCCCTAAATCTTTTTTGTTGGCCCCTAAAAACGCCAGGATAAAAACGCCAAAAACTATATAGTTTTCGTTTGAGTATAAAATCTTCTCATCGGGTAATTTATCCTTTAATGTGTTACCTGAGGTCATCTATCGTGCGATGTTCATTCATCTTATATCTCGTGATATGTCAGCTGTCACTGATCTAGTTTGAATTTACTACATATAATACTTCTTTAATTAGGTAATTTTTAGTGGTTGAGATTCAACTAATTCAAAGTGTTAGAGCACTACTCGGTCGAACTCGCAAGCGTTGCTATCTCAAGCTTGTTGTCAAGTTTAGTTTCCAAAACTATAAGTCTTTATTTTGTAGCAATCCTCATCTCAAACTCGATCATGTCGCTATCCACGAACCTCGAACTCGATCATGTTGCTATCCACAAACCTTGAACTTGATCATGTTGCTGCTCCAAGTACACATAAAAGTTTCTCAAACACATAAATGTTTGCTTCCATGCTGAAGATAATTGAAATTCAATTCTAACGAGCCAAAAATCACTCAATTCGGACTTAAAACGAAGAAGTTATTGACGAAACAATATTTAAACGAAGCTCGCGTGTTGTTGCATAGTGGCAGCGCTGATCAATATGCAGACGTGGCATAGATGACTGGATGACGTTGCTGACATGGCACCCGAATGATGCTGACATGGCAACACCAGGTAAATCAGTTGATGACAACGCCGCAGACGTGGCAGCTGACTAGATGCTGACGTGGCAGAAGATTCACCAAAGTTACTAACGTGGAAGTTCATGCTGACTGGATCTGACTGTTGACATGGACACGATAATTGGACTGTCGTTGATGACATGGAAACAACCGTGCTAACACAACTTCTGCTAACTGCTGACATGGCAGATTACTGATATGGCGAGGAATCGCGCTAACGTGGAGGTGATATGTGGAAGTAACCTTGATGACGTGGTGCTGCTGACGTGTCTGTTGATGTGCCTTTCGATCAGACCCGAAATGGTCTGGACAGATTGGACCGGAACTGAACCGAGTTGGAGCAAGCCGAACCATACCAGTTAGTGAACCGGATGATGGATAAGAGGCTGGACAATTCCTACAGACAAGATCCTCTGAATCTGATGGTGAAGATTTGGTTGATCTGGAGCTGTACGTGAGGTTCGATGAAGATTAGGTTTTCGCAACGCTTTCTTCAACCGTTCGTAATAGTTATTTCAACTACTTCTCAACAGTTTTTTCAACCTCGTAACTCTTTCTTCAACCCCTTCGCAACATCTTATTCAACCTTCGCACCGGTTTCTTCAACCTCATAACGGTTTCTTCAACCTCATAACGGTTTCTTCAACTATTTCGTAACAGTTTTTTTTTGTGCACGATTTCTGCTATACTTTTCTCAATGTTAAAACACGATTGTTTTCCACGAATCCCTTTAGTCGGTTCCAATGTTTGTACCCAAAATTACCTTTAGGCACTAAACACGATTGATTGGTGTTAAAGATGCAAATTAGGGCTATAAGATAATAGAAAATATATAAGAAGACAAGAATTTAACGTGGTTCGGCGAGTTGTGCCTACATCCACGGAGGAATTCCGTAGGGGAGATATTGTATTGATATGAGGTTTACAATAATTGTGGTTAGCTAACCTAGGATTCCATGTATTTTAAGGGTATAGGTTACATATATTTATATAGTTTATGTAACCCTAATTCTGGTATAAACTTCATGGGCAAGCAACTTGGGAAACAAGACTTATTGAATCTTCCTTCATGGGCTTGATTAGCGGGCTCTATCAATTTTATTGATGGTACAAACAACGACCTTCTCGCCAGTAGAACCAACAAAAAAAATCAACATCGGAACAAAGAAGGACCATAAGATGATCATCATCGGAACTTTATCAGAAGAGGACGAGGAAGTGAAGTTGTAAAAGTTACTTGAAGAATACGCAGATATCTTCTCATGGTATATGGAAGACATGCCAGGAATTGATCCGGACTTAGTCTCACACCACCTACGGATCAAACCAGAAGCAGCACCATTCAAACAACATATCCGCAAAGTAGCAGACATCTACCAGGAGGCGGTAGAAAAGGAGTTGCAGAAGCTTCTAGCAGCAGGATTCATACAAGAAGTCAAATATCCCACATGGATATCCAACATGGTGGTCGTACTTAAGAAAAACGGAGGCGTGCTTATCTGCATTGACTTTAGTAACCTCAACAAAGCATGCCTCAAGGAAGCTACCTGCTGCCCAATATTGACCAATTGGTCAATGCAACCGAAGGACACCAAAGGCTATCTTTCATAGATGGCTACCACAGGTACAACCAAATTGCACTTGCATATGAAGACCAGGAGCATACTGCCTTCTTCACTCCACGCAGATTATATTGTTATACAAGGATGCCTTTTGGACTGAAGAACGCGGGGGAAACATACCAACGATTAGTAGACAAAATATTCAATCAATGGATATGTAAGATATTGGAAGTCTACGTAAACGACATGCTTGTTAAAAGCAAGGAAGTGAAGAATTATCTTTCGGATCTAAAGGAGATATTAGAATCTATGAGAAGCTGTCACATGAATGTCAATCCGGAGAAATGCACGTTCGGAGTAACCTCGGAAAAAATCCTAGGATACTTGTGGCCCAAAGTGGGGATAGAAGTGTATCCAGAAAGAGTTAGATCAATAGTGGAGATGTCATCCCCGAAGACGCTGAAAGAAGTCCAAAGGCTAAATGGAATCTTAGCCTCAATGGGAAGATTCATAACAAGATCATCAGAAAAATGCAAAGAATTCTTTCATACTCTAAAGAAAGGAAGTAGGTTCACATGGACTACGGAATGCGAACATGCCTTCCAAAATATTAAAGAGTACTTAGCATCCGTACCTATCCTACAAAAATCAGATCCAGGCGAGGTACTCACTCTCTACTTAGCAACAACCAGCTATGCTGGAGAGAGGTACTGGTATGGATCCAAGGACGAGAAGAAAAGCCCATCTACTATATCAGCAAGGCACTTAATTCAGCAGAGTGGAATTACACAAATGTGGAGCAACCAATATATGCCTTAGTAATTGCAACACAGAATCTAAGGATCTACTTTGACGCACATACCATCCGAATCTTAACAAAGTCCTAGATATGTCAAATCCTCGATAGCATGGAGAATATCGGAAGAATGGAAAAATGGAATGCATTGATCAAGCAATTCCAAATAATTTTTGAAACCAGGAAGACTGAAAAATTGCAGGTACTGCCGGAGAATTTCTGGTGGACTTACCCATCAACTATGAAGCGGAGGTGGACGACATCACAGGAATGGAAGAAGACAAAAAAGACTCGGAGAACTTGCTCGAACCTCAGAACCTACAAAAGTGGGAGATATTCGTGAATGGATCATCCAACAGAGAAGGCGCTGGCATGGGAGTTGTGATAACGATACCTACGGGGAATTGACTCATTTATGCTTTCATGTTAGAAATTAGAATAGTACACTAACAACATTGCGGAGTATGAGGCGGTGATACATGGTCTACGCTTGACAAGGGAGCTGGGCCTATCAGATGTTCGATTGACTAGTGACTCTCAGTTAGTTATTAGACAAATTGAGCTCAAGTACCAAACCTTGGATCCGATACTATATGCGTACCTAAAACTAGTTCAAAAGCATGCATCCCAGATTAACAACGTGATATTCAGGAAAAAAAATTGGAAGGACAATAGACACGCAAACGCCTTGGCATACATATCCTTTATGCTAAGGGACAAAAACACTTCAGCGGTTCAAGTTGTAAGGATATACGAATCTTCAATAGAAGGACCAGTCTCAGGAGCAGAAGAAGTGTTGGTTGTAGAACAACCAAAAGAAGAAGAAAAAGAATAAGACGAATATCAACCCACGATGGAAGACGACGAGGGGAACGAGCCAGAAGATGATTAGAGAATACCAATTCACCAATACCTCGACGAAGGTACCTTGCTCGCAGACGTAAAGTAAGCAAGGAAAATCATGTCTAAGGCGTCCACATATGAGCTCCGTGATGGTATATTATATAAAAGGTCATTTATTGGACCTTTAATGCGATGTCTCGCAAGAACCGAAGGTAAAAGGATACTTAACGACATACATAGTGGAGAAGATGACAACCATAGTGGAAGAAGGTCACTAGCAATCAAAGCAAAAATGCAAGGATATTATTGAGACTATAACTTACTATAATTAAGTAATAAATATCATTATTGATGTAAGGATACTTTGGATCCGCTCATGGACGAGGATTCAAAGAACATGGCTAAGCGATGTAAAAAATGACAATGCTTCGCCAAGAATATTAGATCCCCGACAACGGAGCTTAATTTGGTTATCATCCCTTGGCCATTTGTCAAATGATGGGTCAATATAATGGGGCCCTTAATAGAGTGTACATTGAAAAGGAAGTCCCTCATTGTAGCTACTACTTCACTAAGTGGGTAGAAGCTAAACCTTTGGAAAGAATTAGAGACTGCGATGTCTTTAAATTTTTGTTCAAACAAATCATATGCAGGTTTGGGATACCAGCTGCCATAGTTTCAGATAATGGCAAGCAGTTACAAGGGAAAAATATCGACATGTTGTTCGACACCTGCAATATACCAAAGAACAAGTCAACTATGATCTATCAAAAAAGTAACGGGCAAGCGGAGTCAACAAATAAAACCATAGCAATGAACTTAAAAAGGAAGCTGGGTGCGCACAAAAAGAGGTGGTGAAAATAGCTGCACAACGTCCTATGGTCCTACCGAACAACGAGGAGATCAATTTCAGGAGAAACTCAATTCTTGCTAACCTACAGAGCCAAAGCAGTCATCCCAATGGATATCATGCTTCCAACAACGAAGATGAAGGCATGGGAGAAAAACCTAACAACGGGTCTGATGCTAGAGAACCTGGACGACCTCGAAGAAAGAAGGGAGGTAGCTCTGCAAATAATGGTAAACAGCCAGCGAAGGTTAGCTCGAGATTACAACAAAAAGGTCATCCCTCGAAACTTTGTAGTCGAAGAATACGAACTACGACAAATACCGCCTTACCAAAAGAAGAAGGAATGAGGCAAGCTCGCTCCAACATGGGATGGTCCCTACATCATACACGACATTTCTGGAAAAGGATCCTAATATTTGATAACAGTGAAAGGAGATGCGATGTACCTAAAAAAGTACTACCCGTAAAAGAACAAAGACAACTCAGGAGAATAAGGGTAAGGGCAGTAACCTACCATGTTCTATCCCTGTAAAAAGGTATAACAAACATTACTAATCAATGGAAGAAGCTTTAATTATTAAACTTAACTTTGTTGTGTGTAACACACCCAATTGATACATCAGGTTAGAATAGACACCCTCCGTCAGAAGTGACGAAGAGGCAGGCAAGGTATAACTGCGTATATGTCAATCTCGGATATTTGGGGAAACAACTCCTTCCATGAGGCATAAGAAAAAAACAAGATATCCACCATAGAGATACCCTGTCGAAGTAAACAGCCTTCACGCTGAATGCATAGGGTTACATGAAAATTATTACCCACGTAGGGACCATCGCCACCATGGTACCTTAGGTCCAAAGGATACCCTGGTAGGATGTTAAATGTTCCACAAAGGTTAAACATACCTTTGCACCTAGTGAATACTTGATTGTGCGACCAATTAGACACATTACTTATGTAAAACTTATGCAAAAACAAGGTGAATTAACATTTTTATCAAAATCCGCCTAATATTTCTACTTGCTTAAAAGTTACATGGAAGATATCAAAGGAGTTCACAAGGCACCAAATATTGTTTCAAATTGCTAAAAGGAAGGCATCTCAGCTAAGGAAGATACCTTAGCCAAGTAATACAAACAACAAAAGAGAAGTTCAAACAGTTTAAAAGAAATCAAGGGTAAGGAAGATGATCGAAGAAAACACCCTCAACTTGGCACTCGCTTCGGCAAAGGAATTATTGATGTGATCAATAGTATCATGTTCCATCTATAACTTAATCTGGGAAGCCTGAGTCGTTAGATCCTGAGATGACTTACGACAGAGTTCCATCATCTGAGCACTTAGCTGGTCGTTGGCCTGCTGGAGCGCCTCAACCTTAAACTTCGAAGCCGCATCAAATTGATGCTCCATCTCTAAGGCAGATAACCAGTTCTCCAGATGAGTAACCTTAGCGCTCATAGCCACGAGTTGTTCCTGCAAACCTGCGGGTATACGAAGGAAGAGTCAAGGAACTAGAAGGCTACAACAAAAAGCGTAGGAAGGTTTCAGAAACAATAAGACCCTAATCTACCTCCGACGTGGTTAAGGGAATTGAAAAAGCGGGGAATCTTCTAAACTATGCTCGGTTTCGTCAAGTTTTTCCTCGGCATCATTGAGATCCTTAGCCAAAGTATCATGTTCAGTCCGAATATCATCAACATCTATCTGGAGCGAAGCATTCTTAAAGGATAAAACTCTGTGAATATCATCTAACTCTTCTAATCTATTTACTATAGATGCACGAGACATGGAAGAAGAGGCTTGAGATGCCTCAGTAAGTTTTTTCTTAAGAGTACATACTTCGGAGGACAACACATTATGTTCAGCAGTCACTTTGGCTAAAGAAACGTAGGCATCTTCGAAATCTGTATAAGTACTTCTTGCGGATGGTCTCCTGAGATGAGAGACACTTTTCCAGCAAAACAATATCCTCCTTTTGCTTTAATATGAGATTTTATTTCCACTTAAGAGTTTTCTCACTATCTTCATGGAGGAAGGACATCTTCTTCACAAGATCTGATTTATGAGCAGATTCATGGGAGATTTGGGCCTCATTATGAACGTTCACGTAAATCAACCTATCAGATTTCTTTTGATAATACCACACATCGGAGGTCAACTTGGTCACTTGCTCCCTAAGGCGTTCAAGTTCATCGGAGCTACCAAATGGAAGGCGTAGGTACTCTCAGGACGTAGCTACTGTAGTTGCAGGAATTCCTACAATACATCCCTCACAAGAATTCATGATAATCAACACATCTTTAAGATCAACAATTACACTTTTATTAATTGACTTATGAAGTTTTACAAGAAATGAAATCAAGAATACAACCACTGTTATAGATTTTTCTCTCTTCTTAAAACTTTCTCACATCTAAAAAGATCTCTCCCTTCCTTAAGCTTGTTCGGATCTTTATATAGGGTATTACATAGTGGATGACAGCTAATCTGACCTTTATTTTCGGATCTGGCTTGCGAGATTATCGCAAACATACAAATGTCTTATTCGCGACATTCCTAAATCTCGCAAGATCTTCATATCTTTCTCATGTTTAGGCTGTCGTCATCTGTTGCGTCACTTCTGTAATCAATCTGCGATATTCGCAAGAGTACTATTATTGTGATATTCTGATCCTACATCTTGCCTATTCTCATGTCTTCTATGCGAAGAGGAGAATGTCATGAGAAATTGTAATTCAAAATTCCGCAGCTGTTCATCTTTCCATATTATTCTATACTGACACGATTCTGTATTTTACGCAGAGTTTACTACACGTATTTCTTCTTCCATCTATTTATTGACACGTCTTTTTCAACCGCTATTTCTCAACAGTTCACGTCTACTCTTCGTATTAAATGTGTTTATCTTCTCGATAACTCTTCTCTCTATATATATTCTTCCCATTCTTCTATTCCCTTCTTTTTTTACTTTTCTTCTTATCTTTTCCGCAACTTTACTTCATCGTTCTTCCGTAAATTTCGCTTCTGCTGCTGTAAATTTTCTTGTTTCTACCTCTTTCAATCTTTAATTTCTTCTTCATTCCCATACATAAAATTCCTCCAAGTGGTCGTAAATACGAAGATTCTTTTGAAGAAACTCAGAAGATTCTCAAGGAGAAGGGTTTTACATAATCCACCATTCCCAATCAAGGAGCTAAATCCATTCTTTCCGCTAAACTGTTTTTTGATCATCATTATGATGATAAAGAAATCATAGTTTCACTTGGTCAAATTCTCGATGGCCTTCCCATTCCTCTTTATGATCCTAATCTTCCTTTGTTTTACGAAATTCTTGCTCATGCGAACTTCTCGCGAGCCATCTACCAATTAAGTGGGGACTGCATTCGTTTAAATCTTGAATTCGCCAACCGTGGTGCTGGTAAAGGATATCTTTATCCAAAAGAAGTTTCGGATCCTGAATTTAAGGATTTAGAAATTCTTGCCGAAAAATACACAGTAAATAGCTTCTTTGAGAATTATGAAATAATAAACATGAAGAATGATAAAACTCGCTGGGGTGTTCGCTTGAAGAGAAAAGATAATGCTGCGAATGATAAGCTTCTCATGAAGGACATAAATTGGCATTCTGGTAAAAATAATACCCTGCGTCATTCTAAAGATGATAAATGGTGCATCTTTCCATTGATTTTGAATGGGCCTTATATTTCTGATTCAAATGTGCTTCCTGCGAATCTCACCGCTTATCAGCCGTGGGTGTTTAATTGGCCAGGGAAAGAGACAGAGCTATGTCTTCAAGTATTGCTCAACTTATAATCTTTCATTTATTGTTACTCTCTTGTTTTCTAACTCTTGCAAAAAAAATTAGATTGAAAAGTTGAGAGCAAGCTACAACGTGACTGGGAAAGCTAGCACTTTGTCAGCTCTTCGCTCAATCACGGATGAAGTAATAAATATTTTATTTCATTATTTTTAACAATATTGTTGCCTCTGTTTCTTATCTTCATTCGTGTGTGAAGGTTGACGTTGTAGTTTTTGAAGAAGTGGGGACAAAGGTTGTGAAGACCAAGGGAAAAGGTAAAGGTGTTCTTCGCTAAGAGAAATCAGTTGCCTCCTCTTCAAAGAAAATAAAAGTTCGTTCTCCCTCTCCTCGAATTCTCATTCTGATGAAAGCTCCAAGGATAATGATGATGATGTTGATAATTCTTTCGCACGGGGAGATCCTCCATCTGAATCTTCAATGGCACAATTTTCTACCATCTTCTCTGACTCCTTGCAAGGGATTGGAGGTGATCATCTTACCAATACATACAAAGCTCTTGCGAATATCTGTGATGCCCCTTTATTGGATGGTGATGATTCTCTTTGCGGAGTCTCCAGATCAGTGACCCCTAGCTTTCTGAACTCGCTTGGTATTTTGGTATGCCTTTATTTCTCTGTTTCTTCATAATTACGATTCAAAATTATACTCTATCTTGACAATTTTTTACCTTCTTTCGCAGACTGGAAAGGCTTCTTTCGCTGTTGCCTCAGATTTGGAAAGAAGACGCAAGGTTATTGAAAAGAAAAATCTTCAGCTTCGCAATAGAAACGAAGAACTAGAGGCTGAAGTTGTTGGTCTTCGCGAAAATAACAGACAATTAGAAATTGATTCTTCTACTCAGAAGAACAAAATATCTAGTCTTCAAGATGCCAATCAGCAACTCTATGGTATGGGACTTTTCTTCTTTTCCTTTATTTTGTTTTCTCATTATCCCTCCTTATCTGATTTATCATTTTCACAGACGTTTATGTTCTTTCCGATGAAGCTACCATTCTTATTTCTTTTCCCAACTCTATGGATAATGATACCCTCATTGAACACCTTAATAATTCTTTAAATAGTTTTTTAAATGATAAGATTAATTCTCTTTCCACAAATGAACTCAGATCCAAACTTCGCCTCTTAGAAATTGACCATAGATCCAGTTTGGGCTTAGTCAATAAATTTAAGCGTTTCTATCTTGATTCTAAAGAGGAAATCAATAATTTAAGAGCCAAGAACAGTGGTCTCATAGATGATAATGATCGCATCGCTAGCCAAGGTGCTCAAACTCTAGCGAAATTTCATGAAAATATTCTTGGGGTTCAAATTGAATGAGATGAGGCTAATCGCAAAAATGCTGTGCTTAGCGAAAGAGAAAATCAAATTCGCTCTCGTCTTCTCATAAATAATGATGATGAATTCGCTTGGGCTGCGAAAGTTCTAGATAACGCCAGAAATAATCTAGGTGTAGATGTTAGACTCCAAACTGAGCACACGGCCTTGGTTAAAGATATGATTTCTGACAAAGAAGATTGTCAACTGTTCTTCCTTACTACTCCTTTGTCCTTCCTAAATTTCCACCAAGTTGTTAATTCATTTCTATATGTTCGCATGAGCTGAGGAGAGACTTCGCAGAAGAGTTGAAGAGCTTGAGGATGAAAAGGAGCAGATCGCAAAGGATCTTTCTTCTTGCAATGATAAATGTTCTAGGCTGAAGAGTCAATTAAAGATCACTGTTGCGAACTTTAAAAACGATGATATCCTTTTTCGTAACCAAACTATTAAGATGGTTTGTGATGATAATAACATTCTTCATTCTACATATCCTTGCCTCTTAGAAGAAATTCCAAAGAACGTTCCTAATCTGGACATCTCTGATAGTGAAGCTAGCGAGTATGAAGATGAAGAAGAAGGAGAATCCGACGAAGATGATGAGGAATCAAGCAAGAAATAATTTTGCTTCCTTCTTTAACTTTTTTGTAACATCTGTACATTTGTTCTTTAACCCTTTATTCTTGTAATCTATCGCTGTGAATTCCCTCAATTTCCAATATAAGTTAGGTTTCTTTTGTTTCTTCCTGCATGTGTTAGAAAAGCAACTCTTTTTTGCAATATGGTTAATCAATATAAAATTATTAATCTTTCATTTTATGCGTAAATCTATCATATGGAGGCAAATAACATGTTCTCATTCTATTCATTCCCATACTTGCCTCTGTTATTTGCTTCCAAATGAAAGGTTAAGAAAATTACTCTTTATTAGTAAAATTTTGCGAAATCTTTTAGTATATTTATGCCTCAATTTCACAGTTATTTCTGCATAATCTCGCAATCACATATTTTGGGAGATAATCCTTGGTTTTTTCCAAGATTTCATTCATTCTTGTTCTCTGATATGGTCTTATTTTTCCTTCCTAAGTAAAGGTCTTATTTTTCCACCTCTTGTCATTGCGACAAAATCGCAGGACGTCTTTGCATTTTCATGCAAAAACCCCTTGATCTTGCCTTAAAATTTTTCTTTTGTCATTTTTGTTGCGACAATATGACATGCCTAAATATTATTGCGAAAATATAGCCCCATGACATTGCCATCTTGCGACGAAATTGCAGGACGTCCTTACACTTTCATGTAGTGACCCATTGATATCGTCTTATCTTTCTCTTTTGTATTATTGCCTATTCAGGATTGTTGCACAAATATGACAAGCCTTGATACTCCCGTGAGTAAAAGCCTCATGACATTTACATCTTAAGACACTTATCAACTCCCTAACGGAGGGTGCCGCCCTTATCTTCCCCCTAGTTTCCCCTTCAGGGAGATGTACCTCTACCCGGTCTTAACAACAACCAGTTGTTTTCGAATCCTCTTATCCCTTTTGCTTATATGGCTTATGGTTACAAGACTTAACCCTAAGGGGGGTTTTCTTCAGGCCAAGTGCAGCATAAGCCAAGACTTGCCAAGAATGTCCAGGTACGCTCCAGACGCCCCAGGCACTCTTGGCTCAACCATGTACCTCGGCGCCTTGATCAAATTATGCACTTCTTAGGAGAGACCTTCCCACCTTAGTCTCCCAACCTAAGTCATATGATTAAGCTGAGAATCCAAGGCGCCTCTCCTAGATAGGATTTATTGACCCAAAATCTCAATGACTCAGGTTCCAGGGGCGGTGCAACCTTTTCCCTGATCCATGCAACATGTACCCCCTTCTATGACGCACTTTAGGTCTTACATTTGCCTCTTGCGAAATTTTAATTTCGCGAACTAGGGTGTACGCCATAGCAGGTTCACCCCTTTATGATTGTTCTATTTTTTATTTTGCATTTCAGCTCTGTTGTAATTTCTCAATCTCATCTTTGTCTTTCAATAAGATATATTTTTTAAATTTTTTTTCCACAAATCAGTCATACATCGTTCTTTCTACTCTCAATTTTACTTTTATTTCACATTTTAAGTTTCTTACCTTTGCTGCTTTCTGCCTCTCTGATACTTTATGCTACTTTCTTACCTTTTGCGAGATGTTCACCATCTCTTATTTTGATTAAGCACTGACTTCGCAGCATTCCTTCTTCATCTCTTATTTCTATATGGATTTTGTACTTCCTCTCGAGTATCTTCAATAGCATTTTTTACAGGCGAATTTTGTCTTATTTCTCCTCTAATTGATCTTGAACTTGATCTTGTAGTGCTTCTTTACCTTCTATTCTGCAATCTCATGTTTTCCATCCTCAGCTCATGATTTTTCCTTGTTATATTTGCACGTTCTTCTTCTTTTAGTCTCCTTTCTTCGTGTATTCTTTTCCTTAATGCCTCTAACGCTTCAATCTCTTTATTTCCATAAATTATTCCTCCAACTGCTTCTCGGTCTCTCTCTACTTGTCTATCGTTTCTTAATTGCTGCTCTTCTTCCATTTCATCTGCTGAATCTGATTGCCAAGTGTGTACACCCACTCTATCATAATCCATAGTTCTATTTTGTACTGGTGTACGTTGAATTGGTTGTTGAACTTGAGTTTCTCCATTGTTTCTTGTGTTCATTCTTGAAGATTCCTCAATTTCATTTCTCCCTCTACCAGCAAGCCTCTTACTCCTTTTAATAGTTATTGGTTGTTTTGAAGTATTCCTTCTTCTGGCCATTTTTTCAATCTTAATGAGTAGTTGAAATTTATATAAAATTCTTTAGCAATTACTCCAAATTCTTTCAAATCACAATATCAATCTTCACTCTAAAACAATCCTTCAAACCCCTCCTTTTAGCGCCATTATGTAGTTGCAGGAATTCCTACAATACATCCCTCACAAGAATTCATGATAATCAACACATATTTAAGATCAACAATTACACTTTTATTAATTGACTTATGAAGTTTTACAAGAAATGAAATCAAGAATACAACCATTGTTCTAGATTTTTCTCTCTCCTCAAAACTTTCTCAATACTCTAAAAAGATCTCTCCCTTCCTTAAGCCTGATCGACTCTCTTTATATAAGGTATTACATAGTGGATGACAGCTAATCTGACCTTTATTTTCGGATATGGCTTGCGAGATTATCGCAAGCGTACAAATGTCTTATTCGCGACATTCCTAAATCTCGCAAGATCTTCATATCTTTTTCATGTTTAGGCTGTCATCATCTGTTGTGTCACTTCTGTAATCAATCTGCGATATTCGCAAGGGTACTGTTGTTGCGATATTCTGATCCTACAACTACCATTATAAACAAATATAAAACTGAGGAGAAGAAGGGACGAACCTATAACTTTTAAAGACTCAGAAGACAAAGTAGTGTCAGCTGTCTTACACCCCTCTTCAGCAACCTTGCAACATCATTGCCCTTCTCAAGAGCCAGCAAGCATGCTTTTAAAGACCTTTGAGTCTTTCTTAGTTCATTTTCCAATAAAGGTACCTTATCAGAAGAAGAAACATCACCAGAAGAAGATTGATGGGCTAGTAAAAAGGCATAATCTTGACGCGCACACTCCATGAGAGCATTCAAGTGAGTACACTTAGCTCTGTAAAAGTTGAACAAGGTGCATCCAACAT
Organism: Papaver bracteatum; assembly: GCA_023529315.1. Lineage (NCBI taxonomy): Eukaryota > Viridiplantae > Streptophyta > Magnoliopsida > Ranunculales > Papaveraceae > Papaver > Papaver bracteatum. The sequence continues at coordinate 279,245 of JAJJWX010002809.1, forward strand.
ATATTTTCTTACAAAGATGCAAGCAGAGAGATGGAAGAACATACGACATCACAAATGGAGCAAAAGGGCAAAGAAGAGAAGATACTTACTGAGAACATGGAGAGACGGGGAAGAAAACTAGCATAACCATCCATGAAAGCCTATATTTCCTGAATATTACTCCTTTCGGATGTCACCAAGCCTTTGGCAAGAACAAAGACAATCTGAATCGAAGAATAGGTCATTGGCCATCTGGTACTGAGCTGTCAAATCATCCATCTTAGAAGCAATCTCCAAGGAAGTACTCAACTGATGCGGACCAACATTAGCAAAAAAAATGACCTTTTCAATCTCGCAGTATATCTTCAAAAATGGCATCTTCAGATCTCCCAAGGCTCATATTCTCAGGAAACTTACCTTTTCCTTGATCAACAGACTTCTCACCAATCGCTTGGGAGTGAGCATGGGGTACCAGTACTTGATCATCACCACGACGAAGAGATGACATAGTAGAAGAGCTAGGAACAGAAACAGGTACTTTTCCAGAAGTACTACCTAAGTTCATGTCACCAGCAGAAGAAAGGTTACCAAGGATGGTCCAATCAGGCGACGAAGGCGGTGAACCAACAATTTTACTTGCGGGGGGAGTATAAACAGATTGAGAACTTCCCAACGAGGTAGGCGTAGCATTAAATGAGAAGCTTCCAAGTGACGTCACAACCTTATTCCTCGGCTGAGAATCAGAACTATTGACCTTTACCACCGGAAATGCACCCTTTGCAAATGAACCACCTGAATGATGCGAAGTGGCTAGAGAATACGAAGGACCCTTCGAAGACAACACTATGGCGCTGGTGGTTGCTGATCGCAGTCATATGCATCAAAAATAATTCATTTTCTTACTCAACAAAATATAAATGAAGTATAAAGTAAGGAAGAGTTCGTTTTCACAGAGAGGCAATTATTGTTATCAAATTATAGTTTCTTAGTAACCAAAGGGGGGATTTTTGTTTTATCAATGCAATAAAAGTAAATCAAAGCATTAAATAATTGGAAGTAATCAATAAGATGAGAATATTAGTCAAGGAATTCATCTTCAATCTTAAAAAAGTGCTTGCAATGATTAGAATTACGATTTAATCTCTTTATCATCAAAAGCCTAGAGTATCAAGGGAGCAAGATAATCCAATAATTTCCTAAGTACATCAACACACACATTAGAGCTGCGTATGTGAATTCTACCTAAAGAATAACCTAACGCCTTGCGCTAATCAAGTTCAATTCCTAAGAGCATTAAGTTGGGGAAATAAGCTAATCAATGCAATTGTCATACATTTCGCATGACCATTCGGACAATGGTCAAACTCTACATATGATTACAAGAGTGTATCACTACAAACTAAAATCATATCATGCTACTTGTATTTGGGTTATCGCTTGATGAAAAACCCTAAAATAGCTATGGACAAGGATGCAAGTTCAATTAATTGGTCACTTAACTAAACAAACATCTAAATCCTATCACAATACATCAATCATGTGATTATAAAAACAATATAGATTTGAATGATAATCAAGAGAGAAAACTATATAATACATAACTCAAACACAAGTTTTAGATATAGGACTACATCCTTAACCAATAATATTAAATTTAGCTACTCATAGCTATATAGTTCATCAACATAATAATAATTGAATTAAGAAGATGAAAGCAAAGCAAATCCTAGTAGCGTAAGTAAAAGCGGCTATCTCCAAAGCTCCAAGAATATTCTATCCAAAGTTGTATAAGTCTTTCTTGTATACTCCTTTGCTTTCCAAAACTAGGTCAAATCTTCAAAGAGTCCAACAAAGGAGTCCATCAAGCCCATATGACTATGTGTAAAAATAACCCAATAAAATTCTTGCCAGAAAGTAGTCGTCGGGAAACTGGTTCACCGCCGGACGTTGGCCGTCAAAGTGGTCGGAAGAGTAGTTCAAGTGACCGGCAAAGTCCACCCGGTCACCGGTCAGTCAACCGAATCAATTCAGTCAAAGTCTTTGATTCAGATGCGAGTTAGCTGGCTAGTCAGACGAATCAGGTCTGAGTCACTTTAGCAAAGCAATCTTGCACACCCCAGTCTTGTGTTGCACAATCATTGCACATCACCAGTGCCCATCTAGCCATGATGGATGTTCATCCTGCATTTTTACCAACCTACACATGCATCTACACCTACAATGCCAATGCAGTCTCACAGCATCACCAGTCTCTTTCTTTGTTGCTCAAACAGCAACTTCGACATCCATTGTATCACAACCTGCTAAGACTAAGCACCACCAACAGCTACTTCTGAAACCTCACAACTCTACCTACAACAGCATGACCACTTAAGGTTTCATGAACTCATTCTTCTTTGCAATCTTACCTCCTTCCACTGCATCTCGCCATCACCAGCTGATGCTTGTCACTCAGCTCTGCAAAACTCAATCCATCTCAACTGCTTTTCTTCATTGAAACTATCACTTTAATAACCTCCAATGGAAGCCACTGCAACACCACCAGTTTCTTAATTCCAGCTGCTGCCTCAACTCATGCCATCATTCATTGCTCACACCAATTCCATTCCATTGCAGACTCAAACATCACCCTTAACAGATTCCACCACCATTGCTCCATTGTAATCAGTTTATTAGACCATTTCATTATGTAGCTCTGGTTCATATCATAACTTGTAAAACCGAGGCATACATCTAAGAAAATCCAAGTCCTCCATGTACTGCCAAACCAACATCTCAACTCCATCATCATAACCTGAACTGCAACAACAACCAGTTCAACTGCATTTTCTCTTCTTTCACAGACCCCTTCTGCTCTTGAATACAATCGTGAATGACAGCAAACCCTATTCGACCTTTAAACCATGTATTGATTCTCTTTGCTCACAGATTGCAACCATGAATCAACTGCATCTACGGTCATCTTCAATTCTCATTCTCTTCTATACACAAATTCAACACAAATATATCCATAACCTTTTAAATCTATCAATGAACACCAGAGACACTGCAATTGTAGTCATACTACTGCCATCAGCATCACTTGCACTTCAAACCCATTTTCTCAACCACCAGATCCATCTTCCTGTCCCTGAATCCACATCATGTTCTTCATTTAGTCGACCATTCTCCGATCAATAGCAATATCAAATCATTTCTTCAATGTTTTTACAAATTAACACAAACCCAATCTCTTAATTTCTCTATTCAACTCAAACACAGCAAAACCCTAACCTGATGGTGAATGATGGAAGTAATTTCATATCTTCTTTCTCTGATTCTCTAATTCAAATTGAAACCAACTCTTAGCAGTATCAATTCGGCTCAAATCCTCGCCTGAACATCATTAAAACTTGCTCTTCCTCTGATTCGACTCTCCAGCAGTAATTCCCATTTGCAGCTCAAGAAGAAATATTGTCTGAAACAAAAGAGTTCGACCTAGACCCATTGGTACTTTTAGCAATTCTCACTAGACCCCAAAGGGTTGTTCCTTATCTTTGACTGGGCTCCGGGTACCGCCCGTCCATAAAATGACCAAATTCCGCTCCTTGCTCAAAGTGCTTGATTTCTCTTCCTTTTGCTCAAATTGACTCCAAAGTACCTAAAACTTTAAAAGCAGCTATATCCAAAGCACCAAGAATAATACATTCTATCCAAAGTTGTAGAAGTCTTTCTTTTATACTCCTTTGCTTTCCAAAACTAGGTCAAGTCTTCAAAGAGTCCATCAAGCCCATATGTGTAAAAATAACCCAATAAATTTTTTGCTAGAAAGTAGTCGTCGGGAAACTGGTTTACCACCGGAAGTTGGCCGGAAAAGTGGTCGGAAGAGTAGTTCAGGTGACCCGCAAAGTCCACCCGATCACCGGTCAGTCAACCGAATCAACTCAGTCAAAGTCTCTGAGTCAAACCGGGTCAGATCATGAGTCAGATGCGAGACAGCTGGCTAGTCTGACGAATCAGGTCTGAGTCACATTATCCAAGCCATCTTGCATACCCCAATCTTGTGTTTCACAATCATTGCACATCACCAGTGCCCATCCAGCCATGATGGCTGTTCATCCTGCATTTTTACTAACCTACACATGCATCTACACCTCCACTGCCAATGTAGTCTCACAACATCACCATTCTCTTTCTTTGTTGCTCAAATAGCAGCTTCGACATCCATTGTATCACAACATGCTGAGACTTAGCACCACCAACAGCTACTTCTGAAACCTCACAAATCCACCTTCAACATCATGACCACTTAAGGTTTCATGAACTCATTCTTCTATGCAATCTTAGCTCCTTCCACTGCATCTCGCCATCACCCGTTGATGCTTGTCACTCAGCTCTGTGAAACTCAATTCATCACAGCTGTTCTTCTTCATTAAAATAATCACTTTAATAACCTCCAATGGAAGCCACTACAACACCACCAGTTTCTTAACTCCAGTTGCTGCTTCAACTCAGGCCATTATTCATTGCTCCCACCAGTTCCATTCTATTGCAGACTCAAACATCACCCCTAACAGATTCCACCACCATTGCTCCATTGTAATCAGTTTATTAGCCCATTTCATTATGTAGCTCTGGTTCATATCATAACCTGTAAAACCTAGGCATACAACTTGTTAGGGTACAGACCCTAAACTCGTCATAAGCCCATGGGTAGAACTTAACTCGAAAACCGGTTGACTAGATGAGGGAACCCATTGACTTATAAACTACCAATTAAGCCCCATCTAACCAATGTGGGACTAGGATTCCAACATCCTACCACGCTTCCATACCCAACGTTCTCATTAGCCCACTCTATCGGCACTAACCAGAAGGTAGCCCTTCCTCTTATGGCGGCTTCACTCCCCAATCAGTATTCAATGCGGGTGACAACTACGTCCATACATAGGTTCCCCAACACTTTAATCTAGCCTATAGGTCACCCCTTCCGAGGAGCGGGCATGGGTCGTGGTGGTTGGCTCTGATACCAAATATTAGGGTACCGCCCCTAAACTCGTCATAAGCCCGTGGATAGAACTCAACTTGAAAACCGGTTGACTAGATGAGGGAACCTATTGACTTATAAACTACCAATTAAGCCCCATCTAACCAATGTGGGACTAGGATCCCAACACATCTAAGCAAATCCAAGTCCTCCCTGTACTGCAAAACCAACATCTCAACTCCATCATCATAACCCGAACTGCAACAACAACCAGTGCAACTGCATCTTCTCTTCTTTCCCAGACCCCTTCTGCTCTTGACTGCAACCGTGAATGGCAGCAAACCCTATTTCGACCTTTAAACCATGTCTTGATTCTCTTTGATCCCAGATTGCAACCATGAATCAACTACAACTACGGCCATCTTAAATTCTCATTATCTTCCATACACACATTCAACACAAATACATTCCTAACCTTTTCCATCTCTTAATGAACACCAGATACACTGCAATTGCAGTCATACTACTGCCATCAGCATCACTTGCACTTCAAACCCATTTTCTCAACCACCAGATCCATCTTCCTGTCCCTGAATCCACCTCAAGTTCTTCATTTATTCGACCATCCTCCGATCAATAGCAACATCACATTATTTCTTTACTGTTTTTACAAATTAACACAAACCCAATTTCTTAGTTTCTCTATTCAACTCAAACACAACAAAACCCTAATATGATGGTGAATGCTGGTAGTGATTTCATATCTTCTTTCTCTGATTCTCTAATTCAAACTGAAACCAACTATTCCTTGGAATTAGCAGTATCAATTCGGCTCAAATCCTCGCCTGAACATCATCAAAACTTATCCTTCCTATGATTTGACTCTCCAGCAGTAATTCTCATTTGCAACTCAAGAAGAAATGTTTCCTAAAACAAAAGAGGTCGACCTAGATAGGTCTAATAGTATGGGACGGCTATTAACACCAATGGGTGCCTTTAGCAATTCTCACTAGACCCCAAAGGGTTTTACCTTATCTTTGACTGGGCTCCGGGTATTGCTCGCCCATAAAATGACCAAATTCTGCTCCTTTCTCAAAGTGCTTGATTTTTCTTCCTTTTGCTCAAATTGACTACAAAGTACCTATAAACTTAAAAGCGGCTATATCCAAAGCTCCAAGAATAATACATTTCATCCAAAATTGTAGAAGTCCTTCTTTAATACTTCTTTGCTTTCCAAAACTAGGTCAAGTCTTCAAAGAGTCCAACAAAGGAGTCCATCAAGCCCATATATGTAAAAATAACCCAATAAATTTTTTACCAGAAAGTAGTCGCCTGGAAACTGGTTCACCACCGGAAGTTGTCCGGCAAATTGGTCGGAAGTGTAGTTAATGTGACCCGCAAATTCCACTCGGTCACCGGTCAGTCAACTGAATCAACTCACTCAAAGTTTCTGAGTCAAACCGAGTCAGATGCGAGTTAGTTGGCTAGTTAGACGAATCAGGTCTGAGTCACATTAGCCAAGCCATCTTGCACACCCCAGTCTTGTGTTTCACAATCATTGCACGTCACCTGTGCCCATCCATCTATGATGGATGTTCATCCTGCATTTTTACCAACCTACACATGCATCTACACCTCCACTGCCAATATAGTCTCACAACATCATCAGTCTCTTTCTTTGTTGCTCAAACAGTAGCTTCGAAATTCATTGTATCATAACCTGCTGAGACTTAGCACCACCAATAGCTACTTCTGAAACCTCACAACTCCACCTTCAACATCATGACCACTTAAGGTTTCATGAACTCATTCTTCTTTGCAATCTTAGCTCCTTCCACTGCATCTCGCCATCAGCAACTGCTGCTTGTCGATCATCTCAGTGAAACATAATTCATCACAGTTGTTCTTCTTCATTGAAACCATCACTTTAATAACCTCCAATGGAAGCCACTGCAACACCACCAGTTTCTTAACTCCAGCTGCTGCTTCAACTCAGGCCATCATTCATTGCTCCCACCAGTTTCATTCCATTGCAGAATCAAAGATCACCCCTAACAGATTCCACCACCACTGTTCCATTGTAATTAGTTCATTAGCCAATTTCCTTATGTAGCTCTGGTTCATATCATAACCTGTAAAACCTAGGCAAACATCTAAGCAAATCCAAGTCCTCCCTGTACTGCGAAACTAACATCTCAACTCCATCATCATAACCCTAACTGCAACAACAACCAGTGCAACTGCATCTTCTCTTATTTCATAGACCCCTTTTGCTCTTGACTGCAACCGTGAATGGCAGCAAACCCTATTTCGACCTTTAAACCATGTATTGATTCTCTTTGCTCACAGATTGCAACCATGAATCAAATACAGCTACGGCTATCTTAAATTCTCATTCTCTTCCATACACACATTCAACACAAATACATCCCTAACCTTTTCCATCTCTTAATGAACACCAGAGATACTGCAATTCTAGTCATACTACTGCCATCAGCATCACTTGCACTTCAAACCTATTTTCTCAACCACCAGATCCATATTCTTGTCCCTGAATCCACCTCAAGTTCTTCATTTATTCGACCATCCTCCGATCAATAGCAATATTCACATCATTTCTTTACTATTTTTACAAATTTACACAAACCCAATCTCTTAATTTCTCTATTCAACTCAAACACAGCAAAACCCTAACCTGATGGTGAATGCTGGTAGTGATTTCATATCTTCTTTCTCTGATTCTTTAATTCAAACTGAAACCAACTCTTCCTTGGCATTAGAAGTATCAATTAGACTCAAATCCTCGCCTGAACATCATCAAAAAATTTCTTCCTATGATTCGACTCTCCAGCAGTAATTCCCATTTGCAGCTCAAGAAGAAATGTTGTCTAAAACAAAAGAGTTCGACCTAGCTAGGTCTAATAGTATGGGATGGCTATTAACACCCATGGGTGCTTTTAGCAATTCTCACTAGACCCCAAATGGTTGTCCTTTATCTTTGACTGGGATCCGGGTATCGCTCGCCCATAAAATGACCAAATTATGCTCCTTGCTCAAATTGCTTGATTTCTATTCCTTTTGCTTAAATTGACTCCAAAGTACCTATAAACTTAAAAGCAAACATAAGGTACATAATTTACAAGAAAACTCGAAAAAAAAATATAAACAATAGATAAATATCAAGGTGTTTGTAACACCTATCAGTAGCTGGAGAAACAGGCTGTACACTACTAGGAGAAGGATGTGCAGTGACCTCCGACAAAGGAGCAGGGATCGCAGTAACCTGAGGGGTCACTTGGATCACCAACAAAGTGACACCACCAGCATGAAGATTATCACCTTCTACAGAAGCAACACGAACATGGTTAGGGCTATCCTTTGCAAAGTCTTCCTCAATGTCATCCAAATGAGGGATAAGGGCGGTATCTTCAATATCCTCCTGTTGATGGTTGTTTTTAGTTCAGGTCTAAAATTGTAAAACACTGTATTTAATGTGCCATCATTCTGCAAAGAAGTTGAGCCATTTAAAAGTGATGAGTTCCTAGGCCTCTTTACTTACATATGTATTTAGAAATTCAATATATTTATATGAAATTTATCCAGAATGGTGCGCGTAGCAACAATCCCAAATATTTTATAAATTTCTGAGTATTTATTCTATACCATGTTCCCCAATTGAACTGTTAATACTGACATGACATGACGACTAATGCTCGCTCCCAGCCGAGTAGCATGAATCTCCCGAAGTGTCACGACTAATGCTCGCTCCCAGCCGACTAATGCGTATGGAAGCACTCAATCAGAGGCACGCAAAGTTATGCTTCCCTTTGATATTAAACTAGTGATTTTTTGTATCAGTATGCAAAATTCACCAAAAATTGATTGATTTTGCGGCAACCCGCAAAATTCAGTTCTTTAACCTAATTTTGTTAATTTGCAAAAATTAGGTTTTTTGCGCCCTACGCGATAGTTCGAACCCTATTGGTCGAAACTAAACCTAAGAAAACTAGGAAATTGATCCATCAGGTAGGAGCAAGATCCTACCAAAAATAAAAAAACAAGAAATAAATAGAAATTGCGGCAAGTAAGAGCAGCGGCAAAAGGAGGCGTGGTCGCACCACTTCGCCTACCGATTGGCTTCAACAGGCGCCACCTGTGGCTGGATGTCCATGCCCCATGTTGTTGCTTGCCGGCCCCCTTTCCCATCGACCAATCAGATTGATTTAAAAGCGCCACATGCACTTTCAATAAAAAGTGGAAGTTGGTTGGTCGACACACTTAATTCCTTAAGGAATTGGACATATGTTTCCCATGTCGGTCTCAAAATGATCACAGCCGCACGTTTTGGACGGCTGATTTATCAAGCTTGGTCGCTCCCTGACGCGACCGGACAACCGTCATCAGGCACACCAGTGGGCCCACTAATACTTCGTCCAATTGGAGCCCTTCTAACTCTCCAACAGAGCCACTAAACGAATTCCCAAAGTTAGTTGGCCGTGCGACTTACAAAACCCTAATTTATGCTAGAAGCAGTATTCTACTGCCGCAAAATGATCTCGGTCGTACAGCTTTGCCAATAGAATTGGCTAACCTAGATTCAATCCCGACCGATGGACAAGGCGCGAATACACTCACCTGCGGCCCAACTATAGCGCTGGCCGGTCGAATGGTCCACAACGTGCCGCCAACCTCAAAAACCGTTGGCCCAAAATGGGTTGGCCACACGACTTTTAAAACCTAAATTGAATCAATGACAGCCATTAACTGCTGCAAATCATCTCGGACGCCCAACTTCGCCAATCGAATCGACCAACCTATCTCATATTTTAGGAGACCAACAAGATGTGGCCATGATCACTGGCCACCCTCCTTCCATAAGTTGTAATCGTCCAAACCACAGCTTGCCTATCTGGCCCGCAAATGGTCGCCCGAAAGTGGCTAGTCATGTTGTATTTATGAATTTTAATAAATTCAACATCATCCATTAACTGTCGAAAATCATCTCGGCCGTCCAACTTCGCTAGCCAAATTGACCGGCCTAGATCTAATTTTAGGCGACCAATAAGATGTCGCTGTGATCACCAGCCGTCACTCTCCTATAAGGACCAACCGTCCAGGGCCGGTCCTGCGTTTCGAGAGGCTTAAAGAAAAGAAAAAATTTGGAAGCCCCTTTGTTAAGCATAAAATTTATAAATAAAAAAATGTCAACATTCTTTTGGTCCCTCATAAATATGTTATTTTATTAGGGGCTCCTTGCAAGTTTGTTTTCATTTTACCCCATTTATACTATCAGTTTTACGTGATGTCCTTTCCTATCATTTGAAAAATTTGAATTTTGTGGCCTCATTCTTTGTGTGCCCTCAAGCGCAGCTTACAGGGCTGGCCCTGCGACCGTCCTGCCTTTGGCGCGCGTGAATAGCTCCTGGCAGCTTCTCGAAAATTGCCGGCCACGCTCTTTTTAAGACATCAAGCTCAGCGACTAATTTAAACGAGCTTTACATAATAATGCTTCACGAGCATCGATTATTTTTGAGTTGTTTCTTTAAAAGCTGCTTTATACGCATTGGTGATAAACGATGTTTTATAAATATCGATTTCACAAATAAATTAATTATTTGACCTAAAATCATTACATGTTATTTCTTGCGTCAAGTCACATGAATTGATTTGTAACATATGACCACCCGCCGCCTGCAATAGTACACAGAGACCCTTTTGCCACGCCAAATTGGTGTGTCCATAGGGTTTTTGTCACGCCACTTCGGTTTGGACTAGGCGTGACTTCTTCTTGCGTGGTTTTAGGTAGCTTATAGCCACGCCTTCTATGCGTGTCTATTTCTGCATGAAATAGACACGCCAGAGCCATATAGGCATTGCTATATAGGGTCCCAAAAACTTAAGTACTGGTACTCTATAGACACACAATTTATTGTTTTGGCGTGGCTATTTGGCTCACTATAGACATGCAAATTTATTTTTTGCGTGGCTATTTAGTTCACTATAGACACGCAAATTGCTTTTTGGCGTGGCTATTTGGTTCACTTTAGACACGCAAATTACTGGTTGGCGTGGCTATTTGGTTCACTTTAGACACGCAAATTTCTTTTGGTGTGGCTATTTGATTCACTATAGACACACAAATTACGTTTTGGCGTGGCTATTTGGTTCACTTTAGACACGCAAATTGATTTTTGGCGTAGCCATTGGTTATCCGATAGACACGCCAAATAGGTTTAACGTGGTTATATGTTATGTTTTAGCCACGCCAATTTCACTTTCCTTCATCCGCGTGGTGAATTAGGAACCGTTGAATACCATCCACATGTAACGTTGTGAGCCGTTCATTGGATATCCTATAGACACGCCCCATAGAGCGTGGCTATATGTGATATTTAGCCACGCTAATTTACAATTACCTTGATCCACGTGGATGTATTAGGAATCGTTGGATCTCATTTTAGATGATGCAATATTGACCGTTAAATTATATGCATCCTATGCCGTCCACATGTAACATTGTGAGACGTTCATTGAAGAACCTATAGACACACCATATAGCGTGGCTATATGTGATATTTTGCCACGCCAATTTACAATTAACTTCATCCACGTGGTTGTATTAGGTACCATTGGATCTTGTTTAAGATGATACAATATTGACCGTTCAGATGTAACGTTGACCGTCCACATGTAACGTTGGGAGCCGTTCATCGGAGAACCTATAGACACGCCATATAGCGTGGCTTTATATGATATTTAGCCACGCCAATTTATATCTGCTTAATGTGTCTTTATGTTATGTTTATCCATGCCAATTAATCTCGAAGCGTGTATATTACGCGTGTGACGCCTCTAAGACGTTCAGATATGGCACATCTAAACCATCCACCTCGCACTACCCAAATTCTCTTATACACTTTATAAATTGTGGTTAAATCTGAAATTCATATATGCAAAAAATTCATATTATTATTAATAACACAGTAAAAAATGTTGAGCTTTGGTCTAACAGTTTGCAAAAAAAATATTAAAGAGCATTTATCCAAAAATCATCAGTTTTTCTTCAACTTTTTTGATGGTGGTGTCTTTGCATGCAATGGATCAGGTTGTGACATTCTCGACGCGCCAAACCTTGTCTTAATTTGTTGCCCATCTGAAAGTTGGTATGTCTTCTGCACAATTGGTGCATATAACCTTTTTGCGCCTTTTTAGTCTTTTGAGAAAGCTTTTCAGAGGCTGCATGCATGACTCACCGAATGTGGATTGACTGCTAGGTGCTCCTCATTTAGTTTATCACTGTCCAATTTCTTCTCACAATCTAAAACTGGTTCTGGTTGCTTATGAGGTTTTCCATGTTATGGAGTTTCCCGCACCAAGAGATTAAATGTATTATATATATTCTAAATTCAAGGCGAATTCGTCTGTCATATGAATTCTCAACAAGAGACAGACATAAGTCATTTTTCCAACAAAGTGATAAATCCAACTTCACTGAAGGTCGTGCCATTTTTCACAGCTGACGCCCATAATAAAATACGTAACCAAATATCAATTTTCTAATTTACACTAGCATTCATGTTCCATTAGGTGTTAATATATTTCTATCTCGTACTTATTCTTTAATCAAACTGAATACGCGATTGATTTACGTAAAACAATTTATATACTTGATTAACAAAGAAAAAGAGCTAAGAAACTAACCTTGTCACCAGAGATGGAACAATTATCTTTCGGCCATGCCACAAAACCATCTTTAGCTTCCCCTGATAACTTAAACTCACCACTTGGTTTCGTTAACATAAATGATGGATCTATGACCTCCAGAATATTGGAAGCATAACAGTGTTCAGGAAGCTCTTATCGATGTATTTTCTGGTTAGGCAACTTAGTAAAAATATTGCCTCTAACAACGACATTTCCCCTAGATCCATTCCAAAAGTCGTATTTTGCTTTCTGCGGATATACGGCATATGAACATCATATAAAAAAAATAAGATGCTAGGATAAGCAATATAGATTTATGAAGAAAAAAAAAAAATTCCATTAGATGTCTTAGCCATAGGTTCTGTCATAGATGTGCACGACTTCTCCAGAGATATTGAAGGATTTAGTTGGGAATTACTGGTAGAGTTCTGCATAAGATTAGGAGACTGCTTCTTAGACCATGAATGCGAAGATACTGATGAATTGAATAGGTAACAAATATACAAGGTTCTCCAAAATATACCCTAGCATCCGTGATTCATATAGTTGATATCATATTTCAGACATATGGTTTAAGATCATGTAACTGGTTTAAGACAACAAACTTACTAATTTTAGTTTTAATCCCGAGTATCCTCCTCATCCTGTCCGATGTGGGAACTTGGATTGTGATCTTTCCTCTGTTCCCTTCTCCGAATTTTTCTTGCATAGGAAATAAAAATAATTTCATTAGTATGATGGGATAGACAATAAGAACAAAACACAAATTAGAAAAAAAAAATGTGTATTCCATACCTTAAATATAGGCGATTGTAGTACATACTTATGGTATTCGTCCTAGTCTTCTTGGTCCATTACCGTTTCGTACTTTCTGGGGAAAGTTTTTAGTTTGTCTGGTCTTTCTAGGAAGGGTTTTACATGATTATTGTGGAATTTCCTTTTGAAGTCCCGCAGCTGAACAGCTAGACTCTTCATGACCGCTTGCTTATATTCATGGGCACCTCATAATGAAACTGCAATATCAACTAATTTATGTTCATCACAGACTCACTGTTCAACATCAAAAACGACGAATTGATAACCGCATATGCATATCAGAATTTCCTCCTACATATTTTGTTTTGTTGTTGCAGGGACTTCCTTCCAACATAAATGTTTTATGCCAGCCATATCACGGGCCAAATAGCCTAGGTAACTACTGAATTCAATTCTATGGCCACCATCAGAATCCACCTCATCATCCTATTGGTCCTCCTATGGGGGCACATTGTAATCATCTTCTGCCATGACAAAAGCTGTGTAGGCACGTGCATCTCAGTTAGTAATTTGAGCGTATTTTGGAAAATATTAGCTAAACCTAACAGGATAGGATGCATGTGTTACACCTCTTTTCTATTTTATGAAAAGAAAACAAACACGAACTCATTGATGCATGTAACTTGAGGCTAAAACATCACTCCAACACACAAAATATCCTCATAAATATTGTGTTATCCACAAAGCGAAAGGTACCGGTTAAACGGTCTTATATAACTTTTTTTTATAAAAGCCAAGAGCACTAAAGCACCAGATAATGATTATCAATTTTAATCTTGAAGATATAGTCAAATTGGCCAATCAGCAACATGGTATTATTAAAAGTGGCAACATAAAATATAGACGTTACAGGCTCCCAAGTAACAGAGACTCAAATGATTAAATCTGGATAAGCCTTATATATATATATATGATTGACACAACATCGTCCATCAAAGTAGAGTTATATCTAAATCAAACCCAAACAATAACAAAAACACGAGAAAACAATTAGCATCATTAAGTTTTGTAAAACCTAACTGACTAGTAAAGCCTAACTAAGTAACATGAAAGAAAGATCCTTACCTAAATCTTATAATAGTGCATGCATGTAACTTAAGCCTAAAACAGTATTGTTGTAACAAAATAAAATCACCTCTTATCGTCATTAACTTGTTCTTTGATACAGCGGAATAAAAACCCTAGTCATGCTTTAACTAGTAAACATATAAGATCTAAGATCTGATTCCATGAGATCGATCAAAAAATCTAACATCAGTTTAATATTCATTCGATAATTGTATAAATAATACCAACAACAAAGATCGAGTCTGAAAAGGTAGGTTCCTTGTAAAGATTAGAGATAGTAAAAATAGAATAAAAACCCTAATCATGCTTTAACTAGTAAACATATAAGAAGTAATAGAATAAAAACCCTAATCATGATTTAACTAGTAAACCTATAAGATCTAACATCTGATTCCATGAGATCGAATAAAAAATATAACATCAATTTAATATTCGGTTGTAGAAATAATACCAACAACAAAGATCGAGTCTGAAGAGGTAGGTTCCTTGTAAAGATTAGAGATAGTAGCAGAATTATGATTTCAAAGAGAGAATGAATCGAGTAATAAAAACTGAAAAAGTAGATCGAACTAATCTTTCTTTTTCTTTTTGGAGTTTAACCAAACCATCAGGTGTGAATTGATTTTCCTTTTGAAATCATCCCGCCCAGTAAAATTCATTTTCATCGCACGCCAAACAAAATATTTTTGGTGTTTTTCTATTTTTATTTCCGAATTTTTGATGTGTGACCAATATGGTTTCCTTTATTTTTTGAGAGAATACTAGATCTTAACCCGTGCCATAATGGCACGGTATGTTTTGTCTCTAATACGATATTGTTCACATTCCTCTTGCTTCATTTTATTCGTGAGTAATTATTTTGATATTCAAATAGGTTTTGGGAAACAAAATGGGTTACCTGATCTTTTTATTTTTTACTTAAGCATGTTATTCCAATTTATTATCTGGACGGAGTAATAATGTTGTGCCAACATGAAAAAAAAAAAAAGTAAATAAAATTTTTCCCCATTTATTGTCCCATCATACCATAATTTCAAAATTCAAAAAGAATATTTCATCTAACAGTACATATACCTAAACTGCCAATCCAACTCCATGATGTTTATGAATACATTTGTTCTGAAATTATTGATAACTGAGGCTCTAAGGAGTGAAGCAAAAACCCATAATATTTTCCCTACTATAAATAAACACTATTTATTTACTTTTTGCAAATGTGAGAGTTATAAATATGAAGAACCCTTGGCTATTAGAAGGCTGAGATATACACATGTGAGTTGAAAAAATAAACTTATAATAGTAAATCAAAACATGTGTAAGATTCTTTCTCAATCATATTAATGACATAAAATTGAAGAAATTCGTGGATAAAAAGATTTCACACCAATTATGATAAGTAGTGCATGAATGACGTTCTCACATCTAGTGTTACTCAAGTAGTTTGGAGTTTTAAAGAGCATAGTCATATTGATATTTGTATCTACATAAATTCAACTAACCTTCCGAAGAAAAATTATTAGTTTCAAGGTAGAGCCGACACAAACTTCTGTCGGCTTCAATGTATACAACACACATTGGGTTTAATCGTCCTTGAGATTAAACAAATACCCCAACATTAGTCAAATAATGTCTACAAATACGGGATCGAAACAAAGTGCTAACGTGAAAAATGAGAGACTAACATCAGTTCTACAAAGAAAATCCCTTATATGTATAAAAGTTTGTTAACCAAACATGTACTCAAATTAAAAAGTCATCATCTTAACACAAAAATCTAAAAGAACCCAAGTTAAATCAATACTTTCATAAACAAAACTTATAAGAGAATTTTGTAATTATTAAATACCTTTAAAATCACTATTAGAGATTTAATTGCATGTCTCGTTAAAAACTACGGTAGGACGAAATTACCAGATTAATCTGTAGAAATTTCACTGGATATGTAGCAATTCAGAGAAGTTTTCACTGGTGGTGATGCGTTCCATCTAAGTGTTGTTCGATTGATTATTTTTTTTTAGAAGGTTTCGGTTTTCATTGGAGAAACCGAGAGGGAGCGTTTCATTATATTCATTATCATTCAGAAATCCAAGACCAACTCGCCCTCTGCTTACGGGATCTCAATACAACCTTAGATTTACCTATTGGACGGAGAAACCTTGATACTAAATATGTAGTTTTTTGTGTTATTTATTATATAACGTGACATCCAAATGTTTTTTTCTTCTTCTTAATTTTCATGTATTTTAACCGAGTTTATATTATCATTAAGACTATCAACCACATTTCTAATTTATAGTGTTATCCTTTTGTAGCAGCACATAATTAACATAGTCAATTATTACTCATCAAAACCGGCCAGTACCACAAACCACCAGATATCACTTCTTTCTCCACCACCACCATTTTCCATCCCTCGTAGAATATTGGGCACACTTATAACTTTTAATCCCACACGTCATGTATAAAGTATAGATTTAACAAACTTAGGTCGTCAATTAATTTATTCAACTATATATTTTTTGTTAATACTGAAAATCATGCGTACTAACGATTACCAAAGATAGCAGTGGTACCAAAAACAACCATTTTGTCTTATATGATTTGGTATCATCCCAAAAGTATTTGTTATCCGCCTTTTTTGATCGTGTCAAAAAAAACCAACTATACTTTTCACAATAAAATGTTACCCGTCATGTAAAAAAATTATTATTTTTGATTCAAAAAGAAAAAACCAATACCACCGCCATTAAAACCATCCAGCGCCACTATTTCTTCCACCAAAACTAATGTTACCACCTCCACCACTTAGTAACACCTTCCACCGCTTCCACCACCTACTTCTTCCTCTACTACTACCACCACCACCACTAATTTCTATTGAAATAATTTTGGCCAAAATTATTATTTATTGATGGAGATATGCATTAAATCATTTATGATGAGAAATTAATGAGACATCAATTAATAAAACACGTATACTAATTAATATTTAAGTTGAACAAACCATAACCAAAGATTTATCTTCTCTCTAGAAAAATCACTTATACTAATTAATAAAATACTTATACTAATTAATATTTAAGTTGAACAAACAACCACTGTTGATTTATCTTTTCTATCAATTCCAACCAAGGTGGAACAATGGTTAGAGGCAACTCTTATGACACAATAGGTCATGAGTTCGAACCTCCCCATTATAATTTTTGAAATTCCATATCTTGACTTGAGTATTTATTTTTAATTCATAATATTGGAATGAACACCACGTGTGCGACTTGTAGGGTGTGGCACGGAGAACCACAACCTTTGATTTATCTTTTCCAAGGATAAATCCTGACCACCACTCAGATAGGCAAAGTTAGCCAAACTCTGCTTTATACTCTTGATATTGTAGACAGTTATGATAAAATTGTTTCCCAAAATATTCGAAATTTAGTTTCCTATCTCTAACCAACTCAAGAATAGGCCATAGAAAAAAATTACTTTCCTATTTCAAATAATATTTTTCTTAAATTTTTAACCTGGGTTGTATCCTGTATTATTCTTGGTTTAGGGAGGAAACGTATGAATTATTAATGGAACCTATGTAGGAAACGTATTCTTATAATCATACAGTATTTTTTTAATAGGAAAGAATAAATATATTGATAAGCAAGCTTACATATTGTTTTTATCCTGTTGAATCAGAAGATTGATCCATACAGACAGATTATAAATCCAACAAAAGCAAATTGTTTGAGTTTTTGCATACTTTGTGATAGAGCCTGCAATATGATTTGCATCCCTATGGGCATAAGTGCAAACCCAAGAATCAAAATAACTTAATATAACTAATGCATCATGGATTAAATTATATGTTGTACATTTAACTGTTGTAGCCTTCCCATTCAGAGGTGCTATAACATTCTGACAATCTCCTTCCAAGTGAATTTTTCGCCATCCCTTACTGCGAGCCCATTGTACTGCTTCTAGGAGAGAATGCGCTTCAGCTTGCTCTGGATCAATGGCTAGAGATGTACCTCCTCGAATTCCATGGATGTTTCCTGCAGAATCTCAACAAATCAGTCCCCATCCTGATAATACAGTTTTATCAATATAGGAAGCATCAAAATTCAATTTTTATATATCATCTATAGGAGCCTTCCAGTTCTTATCAATTATTCTCAAACAACTGTTGCTACTAGTTTGCATTCTTTTAGCCATTTTCCAGTCCTCAATCTGCCTGACAATATTGTTTATAACAATGTTACTATTAAATGGCTTGTTTTCAAAAACTGTATCACATCTAGCCTTCCAGGTTAGCCACAAAATGAAACTGACACTCTCATACAGACTAAAATCCTTGGGCATACCATTGTTTGCCTTTAGAAAGAAACCACTTATCCAATTTTGTAAGTCTAGACCCTAGAGGATAGTAGATAATATAGAGTCTACTGAATCCCATATATGGTTGACATGATGACAATCAAAGAACAGATGTTGAATAGTTTCAGGGTTACCACTACATATAGTACATCTACTATCTTTATTTTTAGTGAACCTAGCAAGTCTATGTTTATTAGTAATGCAACCATGTAGGAATTTCCATATAAAATACTGAATTCTAGGAGGTAGCTTATATCTCCAAAAGGATTTCCAGCAGATTTCTAAGTTGTTCTTAGTTGGCTTAGTAGCTAAGTTTTCATTCAAGATGGCATTATAAGAAGATTTTATAGTAAACATTCTATTGCTGGAAGGCTCCCATCTCAGCTTATCTTTACCTACAATAGGAATTCTTATGTCAGTAATCCTTTTAACAGTATCTTCATCAAACAAAGCATTCAAAATATCAGAATTCCAAGACTTAGTATCTTGGTCAATGAGCTGATTCACAGTTTTCATATTAGAAGAGCTAAAATGACTATCTGGAGGTCTGTGCATATTTGGAATCCTAGTATCTTTCTAAATTTGCACAGAAGTACCATCACCTATCTCCCATATATAATGTCTTTTAATTATATTCAAACATGTGCATATGCCTTGCCAAATCCAAGACCCCTATTTGTTCACAATATCAGTTAAAGGATTAACAACATGAACCCATGGTTCATCTGGATTGGTAATCAATCATACAGTAAGCTACTAAAGATAAATAAACTAAACCTATCCATTTTCATGTTCATCATTTCCAGAAAACATAAAAATTCAGCGTGAATCATTCATCACATAAATGTCAACCTATCTATCAGCGTAAAAAGAATGCATCTAGTATAGTACTTAAAAAATACGTAAACTTAAAGTTCACACATCAAAAACCATGTTTAAAAAAGCAAAGAACTTGTTAGATGAGCATTTATCCAAAAATCATCAGTTTTTCTTCAACTTTTTTGATGGTGGTGTCTCTGCATGCAATGGATCAGGTTGTGACATTCTCGACGCGCCAAACCTTGTCTTCCTTTGTTGCCCATCTGAAAGTTGGTATGCCTTCTGCACAGTTGGTACATATAACCTTCTATGCGCCTTTTTAGTCATTTGAGAAATCTTTTCAGAGGCTGCATGCATGACTCACCGAATGTGGATTGACTGCTAGGTGCTCCTCATTCAGTTTATCACTGTCCAAATTCTTCTCACAATCTAAAACTGGTTCTGGTTTCTTATGAGGTTTTCCATGTTATGGAGTTTCCTGCACCAAGAGATTAAATGTATTATATATATTATAAATCCAAGGCAAATTTGTATGTCATATGAATTCTCAACAAGAGACAAACATAAGTCATTTTTCCAACAAAGTGATAAAGCCAACTTCACTGAAGGTTGTGCCATTTTTCACAGCTGACGCCCATAATAAAATCCGTAACCAAATATCAATTTTCTAATTTACACTAGCATTCATGTTCCATTAGGTGTTAATATATTTCTATCTCGTACTTATTCTTTAATCAAACTGAATACACGATTGATTTACGTAAAACAATTTATATACTTGATTAACAAAGAAAAAGAGCTAAGAAACTAACCTTGTCACCAGAGATGGAACAATTATCTTTCGGCCATGCCACAAAACCATCTTTAGCTTCCCCCGATAACTTAAACTCACCACTTGGTTCCGTTAACATGAATGATGGATCTATGACCTCCAGAATATTGGCAGCATAACAATGTTCAGGAAGCTCTTATCAATGTATTTTCTGGTTAGGAACCATAGTAAAAATATTGCCTCTAGCAACGACGTTTCCCCTAGATCCATTACAAAAGTCGTATTTTGCTTTCTGCGGATATACGGCATATGAACATCATATAAAAAAGAAGATTCTAGGATTATCAATATATATTTACGAAGAAAAAAAAATAAAAATAAAAATAAAAAATACTCCATTAGATGTCTTAGCCATAGGTTCTGTCATAGATGTGCACGACTTCTCCAGAGATATTGAAGGATTTAGTTGGGAATTACTGGTAGAGTTCTACATAAGATTAGGAGACTGCTTCTTAGACCATGAATGCGAAGATACTGATGAATTGAATAGGTAATAAATATACAAGGTTCTCCAAAATATACCCTAGCATCCGTGATTCATATAGTTGATATCATATTTCAGACATATGGTTTAAGATCATGTAACTGGTTTAAGACAACAGACTTACTAATTTTAGTTTTAATCCCGAGTATCCTCTTCGTCCTGTCCGATGTGGTAAATTGGATTGTGATATTGCCTCTGTTCCCTTCTCCGAATTTTTCTTGCAGAGGAAATAAAAATAATTTCATTAGTATGCTGGGATAGACAATAAGAACGGAACAGAAATTAGAAAAATAAATGTGTATTCCATACCTTAAATATAGACGATTGTAGTACATACTTAAGGTATTCATCCCAGTCTTCTTGGTCCATTACCGTTTCATACTTTCTGGGGAAAGTTTTTAGTTTGTCCGGTCTTTCTAGGAAGGGTTTTACATGATTATTGTGGAATTTCCTTTTGAAGTCCCGCAGCTGAACAGTTAGACGCTTCATGACCGCTTGCTTATATTCATGGGCACCTCATAATGAAACTGCAATATCAACTAATTTATGTTCATCACAGACTCACTGTTCAACAACAAAAACGACGAATTGATAACCGCATATGCATATCAGAATTTCCTCCTACATATTTTGTTTTGTTGTTGCAGGGACTTCCTTCCAACATAAATGTTTTATGCCAGCCATATCACGGGCCAAATAGCCTAGGTAACTACTGAATTCAATTCTATAGCCACCATCAGAATCCACCTCATCATCCTATTGGTCTTCCTATGGGGGCACGTTGTAATCATCTTCTTCCATGACAAAATCTGTGTAGGTACATGCATCTCAGTTAGTAATTTGAGATTATTTTGGAAAATATTAGCTAAACCTGACAGGATAGGCTACATGTGTTACACCTCTTTTCTATTTTATGAAAAGAAAACAAACACGAACTCATTGATGCATGTAACTTGAGGCTAAAACATCACTGCAACACACAAAATATCCTCATGAATATTTTGTTATCCACAAAGCGAAAGGTACCGGTTAAACGGTCTTATATAACTTTTTGTTACAAAAGCCAAGAGCACTAAAGCACCAGATAATGATTATCAATTTTTAGCTTGAAGATATAGTCAAATTGGCCAATCAGCAACATGGTATTATTAAAATTGGCAACTTAAAATGTAGACGTTACAGGCTCCCAAGTAACAGAGACTCAAATGATTAAATCTGGAGAAGCCTTATATATATATATATATATGATTGACACAACATTGTCCATCAAAGTAGAGTTATATCTAAATCAAACCCAAACAATAACAAAAACCCGAGAAAACAATTATCATCATTAAGTTTTGTAAAGCCTAACTGACTAGTAAAGCCTAACTAAGTAACATGAAAGAAAGATCCTTACATAAATCTTATAATAGTTCATGCATGTAAATTAAGCCTAAAACAGTATTTTTGTAACAAAATAAAATCACCTCTCATCGTCATTAACTTGTTCTTTGATACAGCCGAATAAAAACCCTAGTCATGCTTTAACTAGTAAACATATAAGATCTAAGATCTGATTCCATGAGATCGATCAAAAAATATAACATTAGTTTAATATTCATTCGATAATTGTATAAATAATACCAACAACAAAGATCAAGTCTGAAAAGGTAGGTTCCTTGTAAAGATTAGAGATAGTAAAAATAGAATAAAAACCCTAATCATGATTTAACTAGTAAACATATAAGAAGTAATAGAATAAAAACCCTAATCATGATTTAACTAGTAAACCTATAAGATCTAACATCTGATTCCATGAGATCGAATAAAAAATCTAACATCAATTTAATATTCGGTTGTAGAAATAATACCAACAACAAAGATCGAGTCTGAAGAGGTAGGTTCCTTGTAAAGATTAGAGATAGTAGCAGAATTATGATTTCAAAGAGAGAATGAATCGAGTAATAAAAACTGAAAAAGTAGATCTAACTAATCTTTCTTTTTCTTTTTGGAGTTTAACCAAACCATCAGGCGGGAATTGATTTTCCTTTTGAAATCATCCCGCCCAGTAAAATTCATTTTCATTGCACGCCAAACAAAATATTTTTGGTGTTTTTCTATTTTTATTTTCGAATTTTTGATGTGTGACCAATATGGTTAGTTTCCTTTATTTTTTGAGAGAATACTAGATCTTAACCCGTGCCGTAATGGCACAGTATGTTTTGTCTCTAATACGATATTGTTCACATTCCTCTTGCTTCATTTTATTCGTGAGTAATTATTTTGATATTCAAATAGGTTTTGGGAAACAAAATGGGTTACCTGATCTTTTTATTTTTTACTTAAGCATGTTATTCCAATTTATTATCTGGACGGAGTAATAATGTTGTGCCAACATGAAAAAAAAAAAAGTAAATAAAAATTTTCCCCATTTATTGTTCCATCATACCATAATTTCAAAATTCAAAAATAATATTTCATCTAACATTACATATACCTAAACTGCCAATCCAACTCCATGATGTTTATGAATACATTTGTTCTGAAATTATTGATAACTGAGGCTCTAAGGAGTGAAGCAAAAACCCATAATATTTTCTCTACTATAGATAAACACTATTTATTTATTTTTTTCAAATGTGAGAGTTATAAATATGAAGAACCCTTGGCTATTGGAAGGCTGAGATATACACATGTGAGTTGAAAAAATAAACTTATAATAGTAAATCAAAACATGTGTAAGATTCTTTCTCAATCATATTAATGAAATAAAATTGAAGAAATTCGTGGATAAAAAGATTTCACACCAATTATGCTAAGTAGTGAATGAATGACGTTCTCACATCTAGTGTTACTCAAGTAGTTTGGAGTTTTAAAGAGCATAGTCATATTGATATTTGTATCTACATAAATTCAACTAACCTTCCTAAGAAAAATTATTAGTTTCAAGGTAGAGCCGACACAAACTTCTGTCGGCTTCAATGTATACAACACACATTGGGTTTAATCGTCCTTGAGATTAAACAAATACCCCAACATTAGTCAAATAATGTCTACAAATACGGGATCGAAACAAAGTGCTAACGGGAAAAATGAGAGACTAACATGAGTTCTACAAAGAAAATCCCCTATATGTATAAAAGTTTGTTAACCAAACATGTACTCAAATTAAAAAGTCATCAACTTAACACAAAAATATAAAAGAACCCAAGTTAAACCAATACTTGCATAAACAAAACTTATAAGAGAATTTTTTAATTATTAAATACCTTTAAAATCACTATTAGAGATTTAATTGCATGCCTCGTTAAAAAATACGGTAGGACGAAATTACCAGATTAATCTGTAGAAATTTCACTTGATATGTAGCAATTCAGAGAATTTTTCACTGGTGGTGATGCGTTCCATCTAAGTGTTGTTCGATTGATTATTTTTTTTAGAAGGTTTCGGTTTTCATTGGAGAAACCGAGAGGGAGCGTTTTATTATATTCATTATCATTCAGAAATCCAAGACCAACTCGCCCTCTGCTTACGGGATCTCAATACAACCTTAGATTTATCTAATGGACGGAGAAACCTTGATACTAAATATGTAGTTTTTTGTGTTATTTATTATATAACGTGACATCCAAATGTTTTTTTCTTCTTCTTAATTTTCATGTATTTTAACAGAGTTTATATTAGCATTAAGACTATCAACCACATTTCTAATTTATAGTGTTATCCTTTTGTAGCAGCACATAATTAACATAGTCAATTATTACTCATCAAAACCGGCCAGTACCACAAACCACCAGATATCACTTCTTTCTCCACCACCACCATTTTCCATCCCTCGTAGAATATTGGGCACACTTATAACTTTTAATCCCACACGTCATGTATAAAGTATAGATTTAACAAACTTAGGTCGTCAATTAATTTATTCAACTATATATTTTTTGTTAATACTGAAAATCATGCGTACTAACGATTACCAAAGATAGCAGTGGTACCAAAAACAACCATTTTGTCTTATATGATTTGGTAGCATCCCAAAAGTATTAGTTATCCGCCTTTTTTTATCGTGTCAAAAACAACCAACTATACTTTTCACAATAAAATGTTACCTGTCATGTAAAAAAATTATTATTATTGATTCAAAAAGAAAAAACCAATACCACCGCCATTAAAACCATCCAGCGCCACTATTTCTTCCACCAAAACTAATGTTACCACCTCCACCACTTAGTAACACCTTCCACCGCTTCCACCACTTACTTCTTCCTCTACTACTACCACCATCACCACTAATATCTATTGAAATAATTTTGGCCAAAATTATTATTTATTGACGGAGATATGATTAAATCATTTATGATGAGAAATTAATGAGACATCAATTAATAAAACACTTATACTAATTAATATTTAAGTTGAACAAACCATAACCATAGATTTATCTTCTCTCTAGAAAAATCAATTATACTAATTAATAAAATACTTATACTAATTAATATTTAAGTTGAACAAACAACCACTGTTGATTTATCTTTTCTATCAATTCCAACCAAGGTGGAACAATGGTTAGAGGCCACTCTTATGACACAATAGGTCATGAGTTCGAACCTCCCCGTTATAATTTTTGAAATTCCATATCTTGACTTGAGTATTCATTTTTAATTCATAATATTGGAATGAACACCACGTGTGCGACTTGTAGGGTGTGGCACGGAGAACCACAGCCTTTAATTTATCTTTGCCAAGGATAAATCCTGACCACCACTCAGATAGGCAAAGTTAGCCAAATTCTGCTTTATACTCTTGATATCGTAGACAGTTATGATAAAATTGTTTCCCAAAATATTCGAAATTTAGTTTCCTATCTCTAACCAACTCGAGAAAAGGCCATAGAAAAAAATTACTTTCCTATTTCGAATAATATTTTCCTTAAAATTTTTAACCTGGGTTGTATCCTGTATTATTCTTGGTTTAGGGAGGAAATGTATGAATTATTAATGGAACCTATGTAGGAAACGTATTCTTCTAATCATACAGTATTTTTTTTAATAGGAAAGAAAAAATATATTGATAAGCAAGCTTACATATTGTTTTTATCCTGTTGAATCAGAAGATTGATCCATACAGACAGATTATTAATCCAACAAAAGCAAATTGTTTGAGTTTTTGCATACTCTGTTATAGAGCCTGCAATATGATTTGCATCCCTATGGGCATAAGTGCAAACCCAAGAATCAAAATAACTTAATATAACTAATGCATCATGGATTAAATTATATGTTGTACATTTAACTGTTGTAGCCTTCCCATTCAGAGGTGCTATAACATTCTGACAATCTCATTCCAAGTGAATTTTTCGCCATCCCTTACTGCGAGCCCATTGTACTGCTTCTAGGAGCGAATGCGCTTTAGATTGCTCTGGATCAATGTCTAGAGATGTACCTCCTCGCAGTCCATGGATGTTTCATGCAGAATCTCAACAAATCAGTCCCCATCCTGATAATACAGTTTTATCAATATAGGAAGCATCAAAATTCAATTTGTATATATCATCTATAGGAGCCTTCCAGTTCTTATCAATTATTCTCAAAGAACTGTTGCTACTAGTTTGCATTCTTTTAGCCATTTTTCAGTCCTCAATCTTCCTGACAATATTGTTTATAACAATGTTACTGTTAAATGGCTTGTTTTCAAAAACTGTGTCACATCTAGCCTTCCAGGTTAGCCACAAAATGAAACTGGCACTCTCATACAGACTAAAATCCTTGGGAATACCATTGTTTGCCTTTAGAAAGAAACCACTTATCCAATTTTGTAAGTCTAGACACTAGAGGATAGTAGATAATATAGAGTCTACTGAATCCCATATATGGCTGACATGATGACATACAAAGAATAGATGTAGAATAGTTTCACGGTTACTACTACAAATAGTACATCTACTATCTTTATGTTTAGTGAACCTAGCAAGTCTATGTTTAGTAGTAATGCAACCATGTAGGAATTTCCATATAAAATACTGAATTCTAGGAGGTAGCTTATATCTCCAAAAGGATTTCCAGCAGATGTCTAAGTTGTTCTTAGTTGGCTTAGTAGCTAAGTTTTCATTCAAAATGGCATTATAAGAAGATTTTATAGTAAACGTTCCATTGCTGGAAGGCTCCCATCTCAGCTTATCTTTACCTGCAATAGGAATTCTTATGTCAGTAATCCTTTTAACAGCATCTTCATCAAACAAAGCATTCAAAATATCAGAATTCCAAGACTTAGTGTCTTGGTCAATGAGCTGATTCACAATTTTCATATTAGAATAGCTAAAATAACTATCTGGAGGTCTGTGCATATTTGGAATCCAAGTATCTTTCTAAATTTGCACAGAAGTACCATCACCTATCTCCCATATGTAGTGTCTTTTAATTATATTCAAACATGTGCATATGCCTTGCCAAATCCAAGACCCCTATTTGTTCACAATATCAGTTAAAGGATTAACAACATGAACCCATGGTTCATCTGGATTGGTAATCAATCATACAGTAAGCTACTAAAGATAAATAAACTAAACCCATCCATTTTCATGTTCATCATTTCTAGAAAACATAAAAATTCAGCGTGAATCATTCATCACATAAATTTCAACCTATCTATCAGCGTAAAAAGCATGCATATAGTACAGTACTTAAAAAATACGTAAACTTAAAGTTCACACATCAAAAACCATGTTTAAAAAATCAAAGAACTTGTTAGATGAGCATTTATCCAAAAATCATCAGTTTTTCTTCAACCTTTTTGATGGTGGTGTCTCTGCATGCAATGGATCAGGTTGTGACATTCTCGACGCGCCAAACCTTGTCTTCCTTTGTTGCCCATCTGAAAGTTGGTATGCCTTCTGCACAGTTGGTACATATAACCTTCTTTGGGCCTTTTTAGTCATTTGAGAAATCTTTTCAGAGGCTACATGACTCCCCGAATGTGGATTGACTGCTAGGTGCTCCTCATTCAGTTTTTCAGTGTCCAATTTCTTCTTGGAATCTAAAACTGGTTCTGGTTCCTCATGAGGTTTTCCTTGCCGTGGAGTTTCCTGCAGCAAGAGATTAAATGTATTATATATATATTCTATCCAAGGGGAATTCGTCTATCATGTGAATTCTCAACAAGAGACAGACAAAAGTCATTTTTCCAACAATGTAATAAAGCCAACTTCACTAAAGGCCGCGGCATTTTCACAGCTGAGCCCATAATAAAATCCGTAACCAAATATCAATTTTCAAATTTACACTGGAATTCATGTTCCATTTAGGTGTTAATATATTTCTATCTCGTACTTATTCTTTAATCAAACTGAATACACGATTTATGTAAAAATATTTATATACTTGATTAACAAAGCAAAAGAGCTAAGAAACTAACCTTGTCATCATAGATGGAATAGTTATCTTTCGGCCATGCCACAAAACCATCTCTAGCTTCCCCTAATAACTTAAACTCACCACTTGGTTCGGTTAACACGAACGATAGAACTATAACCTCCTGAATTTTGACAGCATAACAGTTACTAGGAAGATCTTGTCCATGTATTTTATGGTTAGGCACCATAGGTAAAATACTGCCTCTAGCAACGACATTTCCCCTAGATCCATTCCAAAAGTTGTACTTTGCTTTCTGCGGAGATAAGGCATATGAACATCATATAAAAAGAAGATGCTAGAATTAGCAATATAGATTTACGAAGAAAAAAAAATAAAAATAAAAACATACTCCATTAGATGTCTTATCCAGATGTTCTTCCGTAGATGTGCACGACTTCTCTAGAGATATTGAAGGATTTGGTTGGGAATTACTGGTAGAGTTCTGCTTAAGATTAGGAGACTGCTTCTTAGATCTATCAGAAGGGTTGCTACGTGAAGGAGACTTCCGCGTAGAAGTAGTTGGTTGTGAATTACTGGTAGGGTTTTGCATAAGATTAAAAGAGTTATTAGTTACTTTTGAAAGTTACACATGTTTCTATTTTTCTAGGTTCTCTAATTTACACTTGGACCGGTGATTCATATAATTGATAGACTGGTTTATGTATATTCGACTTACAAATCAAACAATCTAAGAAACTAACCTTCTTAGTAGGCTCGGTAAACTGAACACCATACTTTGGTCAAGGAATCGCTTTTCCAAAAGTTTGCCCTAATGTTTCCATACCAGAAAATTGTACGGGTAGACAGAAATTCGGTTTTATTACTTCATCAATCAGGATTTTGTGGCAATCAACCTCCAACCCATCCTTTCCATGTAATTGTTGCTTTCCTGTTAACCGAAAAACTCTACCTCTAGCAAGGACGTTTGCCTTAGACAGCTCGTCAAAAAGGTTGCACCTTCTACCCTGCAGAAATATATGGCATATGAACATCTTCAAGCAAAAACTTCAAAACAAATTGAAATTTAAAATGCATGTAAAAATAAAACAGATACCTGAGAAACTGATTTAGCTGTCGTGATCTCAGATTGTCTCCGACTAGGTGGATCTTTTGATGTCACATCCAGAGTATGTTTCCCCGAATTTTGTTGACTTACCTGCAGCAGTAGAGTAATATTCGGGCGTCAAATATGCCAAATTCCACCGTGAATGCGAAGACACGGATGAATAGGTAACAAATATACAAGGTTCTCCAAAATACACCCTAGCATTCGTGATTCATATAGTAGTGGACAACATATTTCAGACTCATATGGTCCTTAAGATCATGTAACTGGTTTAAAACACATACCTTCGGAACTTTTTCAGATATTGCGATACGAGATTGTCTTCCGTTGAGTAGATCCGGTGATTTCACAGCCTCAGAATGTTTTGGTTGACTTACATGCATCAGAAAATTAAAATGAAAGTTGTACCTTGTTTTTGCAGTGAAACCATTTAAGGAAAATGCATAACTGACTCACAATCAAATAGATAACCACATATCTGGTTCTATAAGGTTCTCTAAAATATACACTAACGTCCGTGATTCATATAGCTGATAACATATTCGTATCTTATATCAAACAAGATATATATATAAAACTGGTTTGTGTAAAAACATATCCAATGAGTTAATAAAGCAAAAAAGCATAGCAACCAACCTTTTGATCCAAGATGGTTTGATTTGATGGCCAACAAATTTCAGTCTCACCAACATATTTTAAAGTTTTTATCCCAGAAGATGTGCCAAAGGGTAATTTGATGGTTTCATTTAGTACTTCACTAACCATGACGCTATAGCATGTAACCTCACCCGTCATTCCTGACTTCATTTTATAAGATACCTTCTTTGAAGAGTAAGCTCTACCAATGGCAACAATATTTTCCTTTTCTCCAAACCAAAGTTTGCATCTTGTGCTTTGCAGAAACACAAGGCGCATGAGAGATAGTAAATGGAAGATTAAAAATTTAAACGCGTTGGAAAACCATACATCAATGGTAACTTTTTCAGATGTCACATTCTGAGACTCCCCAGTGGATGGAGGAGACGAATACTTCTTCTTTGATACTAATGATGTCGGGGATTCAGTAGAAGTGGTCGGCGTTTTAGTACAAGGAGAGACCCGCTTCGCGGACCCTTTGGTGCTATCAGATGACTTCTGCGGACCGGATTTCCCATTTTTTTTGGAAGTTTCTTAACTGATTCTGGACCTATGTTATTCTTAGATCGATTGGAGGCGTTGCTAGGTCCTGCATCCTGTGACTATAGTTGAACACATTATTTGAAAAAATCAGATACCGTCTGCCAATTTTTTCAAAAAATTACACAATCTAATCAAAACTCGGTTCACTTACCTCTCCTCCAGACTGGCCGATATTGTTGCCCATAATTTTCGCAATGTCGACTCCTTGAGATAACAAGTTATCTGTCAATCTCTGATACACATTTTTAGTAGACTCTAATTCTTTCTCCTTAGCTTTCAGCTTTTCACGCAATTCATCATTCTCTTTCGAGTGTCTTGGTTTTCTTCCATTTGGAAAGTAAAGGGTTTCCATCACTCCAAAGCCAGTCCTCTTGACACGTCCACCCTTATCCGGGACAATCGCAACTGTTAGGGCATCCTCGTTATGACCAACCGTTAAAATTAAATAATCATCTTCCGCTTTTCTTCCTGTTCAAATAATGTGTTAAATTCTAATTTAAACCTTGCGCAATTACTTTGCACTTACTTTGGTTAAAAACATGAGGACTGTAAAGTTTCTGTTTTCTCACAACTTAAGATGTCTTCTTCCTGAAAAACTTTTCTGGAACAATGTTTGTTTTAGCGTGCTCTTGCCCACATGAAGCACAGGTCTTCAAGATCTTCTTCGGCAATATTTCCTCTTTGGACCTAGTAGTTACCAGAAACGAGTAAGGATTTACATCCGCACATATATTAACTGTGTCAAACAGAAAACATATTCCAAAGCATCTAATGTGACAAAATTATAGATTGGTGTAAGAGGACACATCCCTATACCATTATAGGTTTCTGCATATATGAGACACGCAACACGACATACAAAATAGAAGTATCTGATATTGCCGGTTTTACTGTGCAGTGTATAATAAATAAGACAACATACTTACTAATTTTAGTTTTAATCCCAAGTATCCTCCTCGTCCCGTCCGATGTGGGAACTTGGATTGTGATATTGCCTCTTTTCCCCTTTCCGAATTTTTCTTGCAGAGGAAATAAAAATAATTTCATTAGAATGCTGGGATAGATAATAAGAACGAAATAGAAAAAGCAATGTGTATTACATACCTTAAATATAGGCGATTTTAGTACATGATTAAGGTAATTGTCCCAGTTTTCTTGGTCCATTACCGTTTCGTACTTTTTGGGGAAATTTCTTAGTTTGTGCGGCCTTTCCAGGAAGGTTTTTACATGATTGTTGTACAAATTTCCTTCTGAAGTCCCGCAGCTAAACAGGTAGACGCTTCATGACCACTCGCTTCAGCTCATGGGGCACCTAAAAATGAAGCTACAATAACATCTAATGTATGTTAATCACAGACTCGTAGTTAGACAACAAAAACGATGAATTGGTAACCGCATATGCGTACCCGAATTTTCTCCCACATATTTTCTTTTGTTGTTGGAGGGACTTCCTTCCAACATAAATGTTTTATGCCAACCATATCACGGACCAAAGGTAACTAATGAACTCAATTCTATGGTTACCAATAGGCCGGAACATTCTGTCAAATTCCATATCCCTTCTTTTGGTAGTTTTTTTTTCGAGAAGTCTCTATGCAGGTTCAATATTCTTGTCATTCCTCTCTTTTATGATCACTTATGTAGAGTCTTCTTGTTATGGATGCTCTTCTGCTTCTGGAGCATTTTCCAATTCTTTTTCTTCTAACACCTCCAAATCATCATTTTCAGAATCTTCTGACTCTAGAAATAACCGAGGCAACATATGAAACCATGTGATGTTTAAGTAGAAACAAGTAAGTACAAGGTTTTGCACATTACCTGTTAAGTCATCAAATCTAGCAGTGTGGATCATATCTCCACCATCATTCATCTGATTGTACAATGTCATCATGACCCTAGTCTAAATCCACCATTTCTTCATCAGAATCCACCTCAACATCTGATTCCCTCCATTGGTCGTAATCATCATCTTCTCCCATGACAAAAACTGTGTAGGTACGTGCATCTCCGTTAAGAATTTGAGCTTATTTTGGAAAATATTAGCTAAACCTAACAGGATAGGCAACATGTGTTACACCTATTTTATATTATATGAAAAGAAAACAAACATGAACTCATTGATGCATGTAACTTGAGGCTAAAATATCACTGCAACACACAAAATCTCCTCATGATTATTGTGTTATCCACAAAGCGAAAGGTACCATTTAAACGGTCTTATATAACTTTTTGTTACAAAAGCCAAGAGCACTAAAGCACCAGATAATGATTATCCATTTTTAGCTTGAAGATATAGTCAAATTGGCCAACCAGCAACATGGTATTGTTAAAAGTGGCAACTTAAAATACAGGCGTTACATGCTCGCCAAGTAACAGAGACTCAAATGATTAAATCTTGAGAAGCCTTGTATATAAATATGATTGACATAACATCGTCGATCAAAGTTGAGCTATTAACTCTCAATCAAAATCCAACCCAAATAATAACAAAAACCCTAGAAAAAAATTACCATCGTTAATTTTTTTATTTATTTTTATTTTGTAAAACCTAACTAACTAGTAAAGCCTAACTAAGTCACATGAAAGAAAGATCCTTACCTAAATCTTATAATAGTTCATGCATGTAACTTAAGCCTAAAATATTATTGTTGTAACAAAATGAAATCACATCTCATCGTACAACTCGTGATTGTCATTAACTTGTTCTTTGATACAGTCGAATAAAAACCCTAATCATGATTTAACTAGTAAACCTATAAGATCTAACATCTGATTCCATGAGATCAAACAAAAAATATAACATAAATATAATATTCATTCGATAATGGGTTGTATAAATATTACCAGCAACAAAGATCGATTTTAAAGAGGTAGGTTCCTTGTAAAGATTAGAGATAGTAATAGAATAAAAACCCTACGTATGCTTTAACTAGTAAACCTATAAGAAGTGATAGAATAAAAGCCCTAATCATTCTTTAACTAGTAAACCTATAAGATCTAACATCTAATTCCATGAGATCGAACAAAAAATCTAACATCAATTTAATATTCATTTGATAATGGGTTGTAGAAATAATACCAACAACAAAGATCGAGTCTGAAGAGGTAGGTTCCTTCTAAAGATTAGAGATAGTAGTAGAATTATGATTTCATAGAGAGAATGAACCGAGTAATAAAAACTGAAAAAGTAGATCGAACTCATCTTTCTTTTCTTTTTGGAATTTAACCAAACCATCAGGCGGGAATTGATTTTCCTTTTGAAATCATCCCGCCCAGTAAAATCCATTTTCATCACCCGCCAAACAAAAGATTTTTGGTGTTTTTCTTTTTTTATTTCCAAATTTTAGATGTGTAACCAATATGGTTAGTTTCCTTATGTTATGAGAGAATATATCATAGACAGTTATGATAAAATTGTTTCCCAAAATTTTCGAAATTTTGTTTCCTATCTCTAACCAACTCGAGAAGAGGCTATAGAAAAAAATTACTTTCCTATTTCGAATAATATTTACCTTAATAATTTTAAGTTGGGTTGTCTCCTATATTATTCTTGGTTTAGGGAGGAAACGTATGAATTATTAGTGGCACCTATGTAGGAAACGTATTATTCTAATCATACAGTAAGCTAATAAAGATAAATAAACTAAACCCATCCATTTTCATGTTCATCATTTCCAGAAAACATAAAAGTTCAACGTGAATCATTCATCACATAAATGTCAACCTATCTATCAGCGTAAAAATCCTCCATCTAGTGCAGTACTTAAAAAATAAATAAAACCACCACTGAAAACAAAATGGTCATCAAAAACCCTGTTTTAAAAGCAAAGAACTTGTTAGATGAGTCTGGTTCTTTGTCATATTTATCTGGTTCCTCATTCTCATCCAATTCCACGCAAAGATCATTATCATTAACATCATCGTATAGCAGTACTTTACTTTCAATAGCACTTTACTTGTTCAAACTCGTATTTTTGTTGAAAGTATTGGCAAGGAGATAATAAGATCATACCTAAAGTGATAAATTGATTCTTATTGTTTACGCGGGGGGGGGACGTATTTTTATACATTTCCTCCGTTCTTTCAGCTAATTATATTATTTTTCCAAAAGAATACACACCTCATAAATAAATAAATTTGCAAGAGTATATTGCATTCTGTAAAGTCTATGAACTTGTAAATAATTATCTGATTTATTTCATAAACATCACCTTCTTCTAAATGACAAAATTATCAAACTAAACAAGAAACGAAAACAACTTTCAAAGCGTCCACAAAATGAAATCGATAAATCAAACCATATCATAAAAAAAAAACCATATCAAATGAACCATCCCCATCTTCAAACAATTTTTCTTGAAATGCTGAGGTGAACCTGATCACTCCAACCAGCAGGCTTGGGTGCCTTGTCATCCTCAGATTTGTCATTTTCTGCTTCATCGGGCTCCACATGCTTGTTAACTTTTGGATTATCTTCCATATCCGGAACATCGGGACGATCTTCATCAATAATTTCAATAATAGAAGCAGGAGCATCATCATTCACAGTAGGACCATCGGCATAAGCAGGAATATCAACATCCTCAACGCTACTGATTACAGCATCCATAGTAACACCAGGAATAACATCATCATAAATAGGAACATCATCATTGTCAACACTACTGACAACAGAACTAATAATATCGTCGAGAGGAACACCAGGAACAGTAGTTATTCCATCCACAGTAATGATAATCCTCAATTTACGAGGACCAGCCATCAGTCGAGGATATTTTTGGATCCTCTCTTCAGTTTCATCTCTACGGTCCCTCTTAGCAGAACTCATTTTCCTCTTAATACTCTATGTTAATTTTTTCTATGCTTGGTGTAATTTATATATATATTTCTAAGGAAAACCCTAATTTCTTAGGATTTCCATCATTATCTAAAATCACCTATTCTTTGGTATTTACATCGAATATTGTAGTAATATAAGGAGATATGGAATGAATATTTTCATGTTTATCTAATTTCCTTTTTAATCTAATATACATAACAAACTAAAATAAATTATGATCTCATGAGATATATGGAATGAATATTTTCATATTTATCTAATTTCCTTTTTAATTTAATTACCTAGGTCGGTTGGGGTGGCCCGGCCGGATGGACCATAGGTGTAACGCAAAAAAAGGAAAAAACCAACAGGGGGTTAGTCCTCAAGTGATTTGTAGGGAGTTGAGTGTATTTTAAATCTTGGGGATTTTGAGAGAGTTTGAGAGAGTGTAAGGAGTTTGAGAGAGTTTTGTGTTTTTGAGTTCAGGGAGTTTGGGGGAGTGTGGGGAGTGTGAAAGAGTTTGTTAGAGGGAGTTTAAGGGAGTTTGGGAGAGTTCAATCCTAACTCATTCTCTTTTAAGGAACAATAAACCCTCATTTGCAAATAAAAATGATTTTTAATGAAAATAAAAAATAAATAAAAATGATCCCATCTCTGAAAATGCATTTGTAGGGATGCTACTGTTGAGAAAATATATGCATTTGTTAGTAATATCATTGCAAGTACTACTACTGCAATATATCTGGATGCTACTGTTGAGAAACTATATGCTCAAAACCTATTTTTGGCTCATATAAACTCACTTGTAAGTTATTCCGACAATTCAAGATTACCAATCTAATACAAGTTTTCCTAACCATTTGTCTTGCTAGATACATGTGAATGTTGTTACGTATATATAATTCTAACTGTAGTTAAAATAGTTAACTTGATGATACTTGACAAGTGATGCTGGACATGGGTCCATGTAAACTGATATTTCCTAGTATTTAATTTGTTGATGTCTCATGGTTCAAATGGAGGTAGTGCGATACATAATTTTGTATCCACTTAATATGAACTTAAATACCAGAATGGGGTTCGGACAAAATGATTCTACTAGATTCCTAAATTGGTTTTGTAGTTGTGGAATTATGTGTACAATTTTGGACACGCATATAATTAAATGTGTTTTTAGTATAGATAACACCAGTATTATTAGGAAGGTATATAGTCACGCTTTGAAGGAAAGGCATGTGCATGGTTGTCTGACACAGTGAGCAGCTGTTGGCTTGTGGCAATGCTATTCGACATATATATGTAAAGAACCAACAATTGTATGAATTCTTTATATCCAATGTGTTAAGTGCGAGCAGAATTAAATGGGAACTTGATCCTGGAAGGTGAATGTTGTATGATTTTGTTCTTCTATATACCTGGTGGATGGTGTAGCCACTTGTTGGGGTGGATGAGCTAGTAATATAGATTTCTTAAGTCTTGGACTGCAATATAAAATTATGTCTTTCTCTTCTAAACCTGACGTTGCTAATGTACAATAGCCTAAAGAGGCAGTTCAGAGTTGGGAGCTAATTAGTTCAGAGTTGGATAAGCATAAAAAGCATGTGACCTCTAGTTCTGTAGTTCTTAAACCATAACTTCCGGTAAGATACTAGCCTGCTACGAAAGGTTTGACCATGAATAAACAACAAGTTAATCTGCTAGCCTGAAATCAGTTCTGACTTGATTAACTAAACACAAATTGAGATGAATATTGAAACAAAAAAGAGTTAACAGAACATGGTGAGACCCTAAACAATAAAAATAGGGTTTTTACTTTTAAAACTAATATCAAAACAATCAAAATAGTAACAATCAAACAAAACAATCGGAGTTTAGAGAAGAAAAAAATAGATGAAAAAAGCATACCTGAAGCTGAAGCGTTTCCTCCTTCTCTTAATATTTTTCTCTGACCAAACTCCCTTCCGAATCTCTACTCCTATGAGAGATTTGTGCACATGCAAAAATGCACTATCAACTCTCCAGAACTCCCCAAAACAATCATGTTAATACACGAAATTGAACATTTCAACATAGAAAAAAATCCAAACACCAAAACAAAAACAAAAAAAAATACAAGGAAAAAAAAAGCAACATAAATAACCCAAGGAATAAATTGTACATTTCAGCGTAGAAAAGAATCCAAATACCAAAAAAAAAAAACACAACTGCAAGAAAAAAAAAGCTACATAGATAATCCTAGGAATGTGTTAGTGGCATGGGCATCATGAGTACATGTTTTCGATTGTCCACCAAAATTCTTCAATGAGACAGCGCTCCTCATGTGAGGAATAATTGCAACCCTTGTTTCCCACAGTAGTGCCCCCCAAATTTCCGTCCAAGTTTTGGTGAGTGTATTGTAATGCAATAAACGCCTATTCTGCCAAAATAAGAGCTCCTTGTTATTTATAAAGGCTATCGGGTTATGAGTCGGCCATTCATCCTCTTTAAAGAAAATGCTTATCTCATAATTAGAATTCCATTCCCCACCAGGTGCCCATGTATGAATATTTTCTTTGGAAATGGGAGCCCAAAAATCTATTCGGGGCCGATCAATTCCCTCATGGATGTAGTAAAATAAAATGCAAACTCCGAACATGACCATCCCAAGTGATGCGTAAGTATTTATCCAAAATTCACTCCCAGGAATATGATGCGAAGGTGGAAAATGTTGATGGAACGTCTCGGTGTCCAAATTGAAAGATATTGTGCCAATATCCTGCTGACAAAAATCTATCCAAAAAATACAACCATGTGCGTACACACCTGAACTCCGAAAAGTATAAGGAATCTCCCATGCTATGTTCCTACATCCCCTATTGTCTCCTAAAGTGTGTATTTGGACTTTACCATCCATGTGAATTCGAACTACCTTGTACTCATTGGTATGTTGACAGTATCTGAAACCCCCAATTATGTTGTATCGTGGATACCAAGAAAGTACTTGATCCGGTGCAATTGGGATGCATAGTTGTGGCAGATGGAGGTGGTCACCAGTTTCTGGATTCATAATATATACAGGATCTTGTATGCCATGGTGTGAAAAATAAAAACAAACCATACCATTGCAAGATCCAACTATTGGGTGCAAAATAGTCCAATCATCATGGGTTCCATCATTCGGGGAATCATGACTGTTGGCTGTTACGATCGGACTGAAATCTTCCTTTCTATAAAAGAGTTGGGTAACTTTATCTTTTCCCATTTTTGGTGTGACACCAAAAAGGAATCCAATTCTTTTGTCCCCAAGGATAGTATTCCATTCTTTTCATACACATTTGCTTGCTAAAACGATTTCTGTAGTTTGGAGGCGCTGAAGTATCTCAGTAGTTAATTCCAGCAACATATCCATCACTACTATATTGATGAAAAATTATCAAAAAAAAATAAAAATTACAATCTTTTAGGATTTTCTTATTGTGAATGCTACAAGAAAATACGAGTATAAAGCTTATATATATATATCCAATATACCTGTTGGTGAATGGTCGCGTCAGTCTAGGACAGTTTTGGATACTCTCGTCAATTTCATATCAACAATCCCTCTTAATACTCCATGTTATTTTTTTTTCTATGCTTGGTGTAATTGAAAACTCTAGTTTTTTAGGTTTTCCATCATTATCTTAAATCACGATTCTTTGGTATTTACACTGAATATTTCAATTTCCATATTACTAAAAAATGAGATATTGTAGCAGTATAATGAGATATGGAATGAACATGTTTATCTAATTTCCTTTTTAATCTAATATATACATTCTAAACATAACAAACTAAAATAAATCATGATCTCTTAGGAAATATCTGTAGGACCAAAATATCACCACAATAGTGTTATTGCGATATTAACAACGCTTCTGCGAGCGTCACCAAAAGTTCTTTAAACAACGTTTCACGAGCGTCACAGAAGAATCCAAAAGAAGCTGACGATGGTAGAAATACAAAGAGAGTATGTTTATCCCGCGATGGTTATCAATTTTGCGAGAGAGAATATTATAGCAATCGCAATGAGATTGCATAGTAGATCCGAAAAAGGAGGAAAACTTAGCTGTCATCCACT
Organism: Papaver bracteatum; assembly: GCA_023529315.1. Classification (NCBI taxonomy): domain Eukaryota; kingdom Viridiplantae; phylum Streptophyta; class Magnoliopsida; order Ranunculales; family Papaveraceae; genus Papaver; species Papaver bracteatum. The sequence continues at coordinate 318,829 of JAJJWX010002809.1, forward strand.
ATGTAAATCCCTATATAAAGGGTTCGTTAGGTTCAGAAAATGATGATGTCTTTTTGAGAGTTGATAAGGTATTGAGGAGAGAGAAACTCCATAAAGAAATTTGTACTTCTGAGTTCTTATATCTTTTGTAAAGAATTCTAAAAGTTAGAATAATAAAAAATGTCATAATTCATCTTCAAATGTAATTCAATTTCTGTAGATTCTTATCAAGGGTGTAGTGTGGGAATTCCTGCAACTACATTTTGGCACCCAGAAACACGGATTGGATTAGCAAAATCATAGAAAAAGGTGAAGAAGAAGATAAGAATTGTTCAAGAATAATAAAATCATAAAACAAATCAGTGAGATATTTAAAGGAAGGATGATTAGAATAAAAAAGGATTGTAGAAAATTGGAGTGTGATATGGTAACGAAAACAATGATTGATAGATTTCATGAAAATATTAAGGGGAAGATACACAAACGGGATTTTGAAGGAAGGAAAATTATGACGGTGGAAAAAATATCACCATTGAAAGATTGGGAAAAGCAAGAAATCACATTTATAACAACAGAAATAACAGAAGAAAATCTAAGTCATACATCTCCATTGGTAGTCACAATATCTACTATACCAATGAGAAAGGAGAAATCAATAAAATCTGTAGAAGAATGGGCTATGAATAGAACTTTGGTGGATGCAGGAAGTTCTGTAGACATGATATTTTATCATACTTTCAGGAAAATGGGATATAAGGATGAAGAAATGTCTTATTCAACATATCATGTTCATGGCTTTGGAAAGTCTTTAAAAAAACCTAAAGGCGAGATAGTGGTACGAATTCCACTAGGGGAGATTGAAACACAAATAACGTTATGTGTGGTAGACGTGGAATCACCGTATAAAATGGTATTAGGAAGACCATGGATACACGCAATCAAGGCTGTAGCATCAACGTTGCATCAATGCATCCAATTTCCTACACCCAGTAGAATTGGAGAAATTAAAGGAGACACAGATTTTGCGAAATTGTGTTGCCAAATTGAAGTAAGAAATTGTGAAGAACGTCCAAAGCTGCGAAAGGCTCGCAGAAGATTGGCAAGAGAATCAAAGAAGGAAGAAGAATTTCAAGTTTACGTGATAAGAGCAAAAGAAGGGAAAGGAATACCCAGTGAAACCTTGCGAGAAGAAGATGAAATCGCGAGAGTTATGAAAACACCAACACCAATGGGAGAACCCGGAGCCAGTTATATTGCAGCAGAACCAACAAAGGAAGTATATATTGGGAGTAAAGAAGAGCCTAAAATGCTGAAAATTGGGACTAGAATGGAGGCAGATGAGGAAGAAAGAACTATAAATCTCTTGCGAGAATATAAAGATATCTTCGCATGGAGCATGGATGAGATGCCGGGGATAGATCCATCAATAGCATGTCATAAATTAGAAATCAACAAAAATGTAAAACCATTTAAACAAAGAATAAGAAAAATCGCAACAACATACAAATAGAGGAAGAATTACAGAAAAATACTCGATGCAGGAATTATAAGGCAAGCAAAATATCCAGAATGGATTGCAAATATGGTGGTAGTTCCAAAGAAGAACAAAGGGATAAGAATTTGTATAGATTTTACTGATTTAAACAAGACTTGTCCAAAAGATAGTTTTCCATTACCAGATATTCCACAAATGGTTGAATCAGCAGCGGGAAATGCAAGAATATCATCGTTGGATGGATATAAAGGATATAACCAAATTGCTCTCGCTGAAGAAGATCAAGAACATACATCATTTTTTTCTCCAAGAGGGTTGTATTGTTACACAAAGATGCCATTTGGTTTGCGAAATGCTGGAGCAACATATCAAAGAATGGTGGAGAAGGTGTTTGCAAAGTGGATCCACAAAACATTAGAAGTGTATGTAGATGATATACTGATCAAAAGAAAAGAAGCTGAGAATCATGTGCAAGATTTGAAAGAGATTTTCGATCAAATGCGGCAATTAAATATTAAAGTGAATCCTGATAAGTGTACTTTTGGAGTAACTTCAGGGAAATTTTTAGGGTATATTGTATCGAAAGAAGGAATACAAGTTGATCCAGAAAAGTTACAAGAAATTCGCGATATGCCAACACCTGCGACGGTAAAAGATGTGCAGAAATTAAATGGACTTTTAGCCTCGCTAGGAAGATTCATTTCGCGATCTTCAGACAAGTGCAAACATTTTTTCGATATACTCAAGAAGGGAACAAAATTCAAGTGGACAGATGAATGTGAAAAAGCTTTTCAAGGAATAAAAGAACATTTGACGAGCATAACTATTTTACAAAAAGCTGAACCGGGAGAAGAATTATTGATTTATCTTGCAACAACCACATATGCGCTAAGTGTTGTGTTGCTGCGAGTAGATGCATGGGTAGAAAAACCAATTTATTACATCAGTAAAACATTCAATTCTGCATAAATAAATTATTCAAAGATTGAGAAACTAATTCTAGCATTGGTACATGCAACTTTCAAACTTCGCATCTATTTTCAAGCACATAAGGTCAAAGTGTTAACGAAAGTGCCAATTGAGTCAGTAATGAAAAATTCAAAGAGATCAGGCAGAGTCGAGAGATGGAATGCACAAGTAGGACACTTTTATATTCAATATGAAGTTTTATCCTCGCCAAAATCACAAGTTATCGCAGATTTCTTAGCTGAATTTCCCTTAGAAGATGATGAAGCTGTGGAAGAAATGATGGATATAGAAGAGGAACATGGAGATCCAAAAGAGTTATTAACATAACCCGACAGATGGGAAATATTGGTGGATGGATCCTCAAATGGGGGAGGAAATGGGATTGGAGTTGTCTTTATTTCACCAGAAGGAGAAAAAACAGCTTTTTCATTTAGATTGGAATTTGCATCCACTAATAATGAAACAGAATATGAGGCTGTAATTCATGCTTTAAAATTTGCAGTAGAAATGAAGTTGGAAAATGCTAGAATCACCAGCGATTCACAATTGTTTATTCGCCAGATAAAAGGAGAATACACAACAAATGAACCATCCTTAAGAAAGTCTAAAAGGTTAGTCGAAGAACTATCTGCAAGAATTCCAAAAATAAAATGGAGACACATATCAAGGAAAGATAATAGGCTCACAGATGCATTTGCTTTCATATCTAGTATGATGACAAATCCAGCGGCGAGATGCATAAAAATTCAAACACTCTTTACACCAACGATAAACAAGGAAGAAAAGGAAGAAAAAGATATGATGATGGTTGAAGTTGGCGAAGAGGAATTAAAGAACAACATTACGAATTGGCGAGCAGATCTTCATGCATACTTGGCAAGATGAGAAACCCCAAGAAATCGATTGGAAGCACATAAATTAAAAAGTAGGGCAACCAATTATGAATTAAGAGATGGAGTATTATATCGCAGATCTTTTAATGAACCATCGCTAAGATGTTTGACGAGGGAAGAAGGACAAAAGATATTGAAGATGTTGCACAGTGGTGACGCTGGTAATCATAGTGGTGGAAGATCTTAGGCATATAGAACAAAGATGCAAGGCTACTACTGGCCATATATGCATGAAGATGCAAAATAACTCTCAAGGCGTTGCGAAGATTACCAGTGATATGGAAAGAAGATACATGCACCAGGATCACCATTATCATCTTCAACAAGTGTATGGCCTTTTGGGAAATGGGGGTTAGATATTGTGGGACCATTTGTACCTGGTTCTGGACAAAGAAGATATCTGATTGTCGCAACAGATTATTTCACAAAATGGGGAGAAGTAAAGGTAGTACAACATATTCGCGATAAAGATATTTTTACATTCATATTTGAGAATATAATTTGCAGATTCGGGATTCCAGCACAGTTGGTATCTGATAATGGAAAGCAATTTGAAGGGCAGAATATAGAATTGCTACTCAATGCATTTAAGATAAAGTGTGGAAAATCTACTCCTCTATATCCACAAGAAAATGGTCAAGATGAAGCAACCAATAAGACAATTGCAGACATATTAAAAAATAATCTAGAAGGATACCACAGAGCATGGTGTGAACAGGTGGATAATGCAATATGGGCCTACAATACAACTAGACGAGAAGCTACTGGAATGTCACATTTTTGTTTGACATATGGAGTTGAAGCTGTGTTACCAACAGAAGTAGCTATTCCTACAACAAAAAGGGAGGCTTGGGAAAGAAATATAAGTGCTGGAATGATTTTAAATAAATTGGATAAATTAGAAGAAAAAGGAGAAAAAACTTTGCAACATATGGAAAATTACTAGCGAAGATTAGCTCGTGAGTACAACAAACGTGTTAAGAAACGTGAATTTCAACCTGGCGATTTAGTGCTGCGAGAAACACCAAGTTATCAGCGAGAGAATGGTGGAAAGTTGGCGAGAAAATGGGATGAACCATACATCATTAAAGAGATAGTTGGAACTGGGGCATAAAAACTAACGGATCCTGAAGGAAGAGATGTTGGTCAAAGACTCGATAGACCATGGAATAGATTATTTCTGAAGAGGTATCATCAATGACACCTTCTGGGAAATAAGAAATACTGGTATGTTATATGATGAAACAGATAATAAATTATTCTATCTCTATTAAAACTGAAAAATTCTTCTGATAACAAAGCACAACAAGAGCAGCGAGCATCATCGCAAGAAAAGCGAATACAAATTTCGCAGAGATTAATAGAATGGGACAAATATTTATGGCGTGCACCCTAGTCCGCGAATAAAATTTCGCAAGAGGCAAATGTAAGACCTAATAGTGTGTCATATAAGGGGGTATCTCTTGACATGATTCAGGGGTAAGGTTATACCGCTGCTGGATCCCGAGTCATGCAGATTTTGGGGTTAAAGAAAACCTATCCGGGAGAGAGATCTTGGATTTCCAATTATATAAGGTTATACCCTGGTTGGAAGACCGAGAATCACTTCCAAGAAGTGCAAAGTATGACCAAGGCGCGGAGGTACACGATTGATCCAAGAGTGCCCGGGGCGTACGAAACTCCCTTGCCATTCTTGGTAAGTCTTGGCTATGATGCACTTGGCCTGAATAAAACCCCACTTAGGGTGCAGTCTTGTAATTATAATCCATATAGGCATAAAGGATAAGAGGCTGCGAAAACAGCTGGTTGTTGGTAAATATGGATGGGAGGAGCTAGTCTTGTATGGCCGATGTGCCCTCCTTGAAGGGGCAACCAGGGGGAAGATAAGGGCGGCACCCTCTATTAGGGAGCTGATAAGTGTCTTAAGACGGCAATGTCATGGGATTTATGTTCACATGAACATTTAGGCCTGTCATATTGTCGCGTGACGTAAATTATACAGAGGCAATAAGCCAAAAGAGAAAAGGTTAAGATGAGATCAATGGGTTTTTACATGAAAATGTAAAGACGTCCTGCGATTTCATCGCAAGACGACAATGTCATAAGGTTAAATTCTTGCAAGAGAGTTTATACTTATCATATTGTCGCAGAGATTTTGAAAGAACATGGATAAGATAAGATCAAAGGGTCTTTACATGCAAATGTTAAGAAATCCTGCGATTTTGTCGCAGACAGAAAAAGTTAAGCAAAATAAGACCTTTAACTAGGAAGGCAAAATAAGACCAAAAGAATAATCTTACCAATTAACTATTCTATTTTCAGATTGCAGGAAATATTCATTCATCGCAGAACAATATATAAGAAGGCAAATTCTTGACATCGCAGATTCCTTCAGAATTTTTTAGAACATCGCAGCAGTATTCATTGCATCGAAGATATATTCATTCTTTCGCGAATAATGCAACAACACAATTCCCTAAAGAAGATACAAAAAATAATTCACCATTTCAAGAAAGATAATGAAAGGCAAGTAGGGGAATGGAGAAGTAAGATTTCATTATCTTCCTTGAAAATATTCAAAGTAAACTAAGTTAAAAGTTAAATTCTAAAAGTTTCAAAAGTTACATCGCTCGCAAGAAAGAAGAAGGAAAAGAAAGCAAAAATAAAATTCAAGTTTCAGCAATGGCCTCGCCAGATTCATTATTCTTGCTCGTCAGATTTATTATTTTTGCCAGAGTTATCAACTTCATCAGCATCCTTTTCACCACGAGTCTCTCCTTCTTTTGATTCTTCATCAGCGATTACTTCGCCACTTGCAGTTACTTCTTTGGGAGGACTTCTTTCTTCTTCTTCACCATCTTCTTGGGTGGTATTTTCTTCATTATTAGTAAAATCTAAATCTTCATCCATGGGAAGAGGAATTTAATCATCATCAACCTTTAGAGGAGGAACAGATACAGGAGGGAGAGAATGGGAGAGCAGAATCTCGTTCACAAGAACTTCAGCACTGAGGTGGACCTTGCGAAGGAAACCTCTATCACGATTCCTAATCTCTATATTTTTGAAGTACTTGAGATAATCAAGTCTTCTTTATGCTTTGTCGCGGGCTTCAAGATAATTGGAAAGAAGAGACTTGTTCTCTTTGCGAACTTTATCCAATTTGTTGGTAAGATCAGCGATGGTAGAATGAAGACTTCTTTCAGATTCTGCGAGTGACGAAAATAATAAAAGATCGGTTAGACAAAGATCTCACAAGGAATGTAACACAAAATTTGATAGGAAGATCAAAAAGAGAGGCAGTCAATTGACTACCTTCTTTTTGCGAGGTTAAGTTTTGGATTAATGTAAATAAACATTTCTCCCATTGATTCGTGGCGTCATCAAATTTATCGCCAACCATACCCTTCAGACGAGATTTCATGCTTTCTTCTTTGGTGCGAAGATATGAGTTTTCCTCTGCTAATAAAGAATGAGATTTTATTAATTGAGAATATTGATCTCGAAGCTTGCTGGCCTTTAAACTAAGAGTTAATCTACCCTTGATAAGTTTATCCTTCTCAGCGGCAGATGATTCAGTTAATTCCTTGAGCTCATCCTTAAGAGAACGAAGAGATTGCTCTTGATTATTACATGTGCTTTGAAGATTACTTAATTGTTGCGAGGAAATTTCCATCAAGCTTGAAAATCTATGTTTTTATTGGGACAAAGTTTTATTCTCATCTGATAAAGATTTCATCGCCAAATTAGCCTTAAAAACAAATATGAGAGGCGATCAACCTCGCCACTTAATAAATTCTTCCTTTGCAATAATTGATTATTCTCATTAGGAAGATTATTTATGTGATCAATTGAATAAGTGTAAAGATTGTCTAGTCTAGTATGTTGGTCCATCCAAGAATCTCTTTCAACGCGAGCTTCTTCAGCGATTGATTCAAATTTGAGTCTTTCTATGAAACGAGTCCGATTTGAAACTAATGCATGAACCAAGAATTTAAGAAGGAAGCTTGAGTACAGATAATATAAAAATCAAACAGAAGAACAAGGGGGTAGAGGCAAGAAAAATGTACCTTTCAGCTCATCATTTTTTCTGCGAAGATTCTCGCAGTCTAGAGAAGAGTTGCGGAGCATATGATTCAAAGTATCGCATTCAGCAGTTTTGACTTGAACGCTTCTCCTCATAGCTTCAACCTCATTTTCCATAGACGCTCGTGAAGCATTACAATCAGAGCCAAAATACTTGAGTAGAGTCTCGCAAGCTTCATATTGGAGGGGATCAGTAGAAGACTTTCTAGCATTGTATAAAATGTTGGACAAGAATTTAAAAGCAACATCAACACCTGCAAAAGTTTCATTTGATGAAGGAAGGGGTGTAGAAGGTGAAGTAGTAACGAGAGCAAGTTGACGATTTGAATCATTTGCGATGGTTGAGTTGTCAGGAGGAGGGGTATTTGGAAAAACAATAGATGAAGTAAATAGAGGACTATAAGGAGTCTCAGTCACAACAATTTTAGAAGCTTGATTCGTCAAAGGGTCAGATGAAGTAGAAGTATGGGTAGAGATATTCTCGCAGACAAAAGAAGAAAGATTTGGTTGCGACAATGTGGGAGTAGTCCTCGCGGATGTTAGCGTGGGAATAATGAGATTATCCCCAAGAGTATTAAAGTGGCGAGATATCTTGGGAGGTGTAACAGGGTTCTCGTCATTCTGCGAATAATAATTCAGATAAGAAACAGAGGCAACAATATTGTTATTAAAAAATAGAGGGTGTTTCTTACTACCTTATAATTCGCAGAACTCCTCTTCTTCTTTTCAGCTGGCCTTTTGCGAATATTAGGGTTTTGAGTTGTGGATTGTGTGTTAGAGATAGTTCCGCTGAAAAGAAGACATAACATGGAAGTTATGAAGAATCAAATAAGAAAGATTGGAGAATATAAGTAAAAATTGGTTTAAATAAATATCATAAGTCAAGAAACATACCTTGATGACTCCATTAGAATAGTAGCAGGAGAATATGAAGAAGAAGAAAAGTTGCAGACGGAAGACGAAGTAAATAGATAAAGAAGATAAAGAAACGGAAGAGGAAAATTAGTTCTGAAATTTAACTCTACCTTTTATAGGCGAAAATGAGTTGACCTATTAAGCAAAGACGTGTCAGTAAAAAGAGGAATTCACAACACGTGTAGGCGGTAAGGCTAGATTAATGAAATCTTGTCGAGAAGAAAATATAAGAGGGAAAGAAGTTGCGAGTATAATAAAGAGTATTGGTTCTCATGATCTTCTCTTCTTCGCAGAAAAGACATGAGAAGAGGCAAGATGTAGGACCAGAATATTGCTACAATAATGTTATTGCGATATTAACAACGCTTCTGCGAGCGTCACCAAAAGTTCTTTAAACAACGTTTCACGAGCGTCACAGAAGAATCCAAAAGAAGCTGACGATGGTAGAAATACAAAGAGAGTATGTTTATCCCGCGATGGTTATCAATTTTGTGAGAGAGAATATTATAACAATTGCGATGAGATCACAAAGTAGATCCGAAAAAGGAGGAAAACTTAGCTGTCATCCACTATGTAAATCCCTATATAAAGGGTTTGTTAGGTTCAGAAAATGATGATGTCTTTTTGAGAGTTGATAAGGTATTGAGGAGAGAGAAACTCCAGAAAGAAATTTGTACTTCTGAGTTCTTATATCTTTTGTAAAGAATTCTAAAAGTTAGATTAATAAAAAAATGTCGTAATTCATCTTCAAATGTAATTCAATTTCTGTAGATTCTTATCAAGGGTGTAGTGTGGGAATTCCTGCAACTACAATACCCAAATAATTTTTCTACTTTTCGACTAATTACCTAGGTGGGTTGGGGTGGCCCGGACGGCTGGACCATAGGTGTAACGCAAAAAAGGAAAAAAACCAAAGGTTGGCTAGTTAAACAATGACCCAAACTAAATTGTACATTTCAACATAGAAAATAATCCAAACACCAAAAAAAAAACACAACTACAAGAGAAAAAAAAGCTACATACCCAAGGAATAAATTGTACATAGAAAAAAAAATACACCAAAAACAAAAAAAACAACAACACAACTACAAGAAAAAAAAAGCTACATTGATAACCCAAGGAATGTGTTAGTGGCATGGACATCATGAGTACATGTTTCTGATTGTCCACCAAAGTTCTTCAACGAGACACCACTCCTCATATGAGGAATAATTACAACCTTGCTTGTTTCCCACAGTCGTGTCCCCCAAATTTCCGTCCAAGTTCTGGTGAGTGCATTGTAACACAATAAACGCCCATTCAGCCACAATAGAAGGTCCTTGTTTTTTCCAAAAGCTATCGGGTAATAGGTCGGCCACCCTTCATCCTCATCCTTTTCCAAGAAAACTATTATCTTATGATTCCAATTCCATTCCCCGCCAGGTGCCCATGGATGAATATATTTTTGGAAATGGGTGCCTAGAAATCTATCCGTGGATGATTAATCCCCTCATCACATGCCTCATGGATGTAGTAAAATAAAAGGCGAACTACGAACATAACCTTCCCAACTGAATGGAATTCACTCCTAAGAATATGATGCGGGGGTCGCGAATGTTGGTGAAATGTCTCAGTGTCCAAATTGAAAGAAACTATGCCACGATCCCACTGACAACAATCCTTCCATAAAATACAACCATGTGCGTACACACCTCAACTCCGAAAAATATAAGGAATCTCCCATGATATGTGCCTCCATCCCTTTTTGTCTCCTAGAGTGTGTATTTGAACTTTACCATCTATATGAATTCGAACTACCTTGTACTCATCGGTACGTTGACAGTATCTGAAACCCCCAATTATAGGATACCAAGAAAGTACTTGATCTCGTGCAATAATTGGGATGCATAGTTATGGAAAATGTAGGTGCTCACCAGTTTATGGATACATAACATATACAGGATCTTGTATGCCGTGGTGTGAAACTTAAAAACAGACCAGACCATTGCAAGATCCAACTATTGGGTGCAACTTAGTCAAATCTTCATGGGTTCCATCATTCGTGGCGTCGTGATTGTTGGCTATTACGATCGGGTTGAAATCTTCCTCTCTATAAAAGAGTTGAGTAACTTCTTTCCCTATTCTTGGTGTGACACCAAAAAGGAGTCCAATTCTTTTGTCCCCGAGGATAGTATTCCACTCTTTGGAAACACATTTGCTTGCTAAAATTCTTTCTGCAGTTTGGAGGTGTTGTAGTATCTCGGTAGTTAATTCCGGCAACATATCCATCACTATTATACTGATGAAAGATTATCAAAAAAAAAAAAAATTAAAGCATTTAAGATTTTTTTAATATTGTAGAATGCTACAAGCAGATATGAGTAATGCTTATATAGATATCCAAGACACATGTTGGTGAATGGTTGCGTCCTTGATGAGCATGCATTATTTGAAAGGCCACGCCTTTAATGAGCATGCAGACAAGCAACGCATATTTGCATGTTTTATCTTTGAAAGGTTGCGTCCTTTAATGAGCAAGCAAGTAAAGCATATTTTCCCATTTTATCTCATAAGCGGTTATAGCTTAAACCTATAACTGAATTTTTATTTAAAAGCAAACAAAATCTAAAGGATAACCATTACGTCATGAAGTAGTTATCCAATGAGACATTGGAGAGTTCCTATATTTTAGGCCACATAGGATTTTTTTTGTTTTTAGAAAAGAAACTTATCCAATCAAAATTTCAAAGATAAATGTCTCCAAATAACCCAGAAAAAGAGAGTGCTTCCAAACCATCAAAAGGCAAGACCCCAATGACATAGGAAGAAGTTGATAAGGAGGAGTGCTTGAAGAGAAAGGAAGTGATGATGAGGTTCAAATTAGCAGTATCTGAAATGGATTTGGAGCAACTAGAGAAAGCTAAGTACTATATATGCAAAGCAATAAGATTGAATAAAATGAAGAAGAAGAAGAGGTAAGAAATATGAGAGAAGAGGAAGAAGTAGGTTTGACCAAGATGATGATATGGATCTGTTGTGGAATGAGTTTTTTCATGCAAACTCAGTATATGAGGCAGAAAATGAAGAGAAAAAGAAGAGAAGCAAAGAGAAAGTAAAAGATGAAGAATGCCCAAAAGAATTTTTACAGTTGTTGCATAAAAAGAAATAGGTATCATCAAAGTACAGAGAAAATTTGGAATTAAGAGTGTCTAATGGGAAATTGTGGACTGTTGACAACTAAATCTTTTTCATTCGTGTGCATTTTCAAGAATATCATCATTGATTTGTCTATCAATGCATTTTCAAGAATATCATCATTGATTTGTCTATCAATCACGTATACCCTTTGCATCTCAGATTCTCGCTTCTTTTTACATTTTTCTTTTCCCCTCTCGGATTTTATTATAATGAACACATAAAAGTCTCCATATAGATTCAAAAAATTTATAACCATAAAATACAACTGGAATACAAAAATGCCTCCCTATATACCAAATTGACCACTATAAAAGAAAACCCCCCTCTAAATTCGTTGGGAATATGTTTAAAGCATTAATTCCATTAAATAAAATACCAACCATTATTACCCAAAATAAGACCAAGTGTGATTCTTCAGATTTCAAAAACAACTTTTAGTCCAGACAAGATACCAAAAAAAATAATAATCAAAGATGAGAAATAGTACTATTAAATATATATATATTGAACACCAAACTACATTACTCTGATCAAAACAAAAACAAAAACACTACACTCGGAATATGTTTGTGGCATGGACATCGTCAGTACATGTTTCCGATTGTCCTCCAAAATTCCTCAACTAGACGGCGCTCCACATGTGAGGAATAACTCTAACCTTTGGCCACCTTATCTCCGCAATTTCTGTCAAAGTTCTGGTGAGTTTATTAAAACGCGCTAAACAACGATTGTTTTGCAATAGGATGTATGTGTGTCGTAACCACAACAAATTAATTAATATTTTACTACCTAATTAACAAGTAATATAGGGTAGTCAAGATCGATCCCACGAGCAGCATGAGATTCTAGTTGTAAAATTGTCATACAAAGGGGGGGTTGAATTGTCACAAAAAGTAAATAAAACAATTAAAAATATAAAGGAAATCAAAAAGAGAGATTAGATCAAGGAATCCTTCTTCGCTGCAAAACAATGATTAAAGTTATGTTCTTTTCCACTTCTTATTAGTCACAGATTATCACCAACCGTAGGATAGCAGGTTCGCTTAGATAACCCCAAAATTCCTTATTTCACTGAGTAAAAGGTCCGTTTAGTTATCAGATTCTATTCAAAAGAACCACCTTGAGGTTCGCTTACAAGATGTAATTCCCCGAACGCATTAAGATTTATGAACTTAGGTTTAGTACTAGTAGTTAGACTCGGTTCGCTTGGTCCACTTTCTAGCGTTGTTTTCACACGCAATTGCTCCACGGAATCCCTCCGCAAGGTCTTGTGTTTTCTACTTGTGTAAAAAGTCAAGAAACAATTACTTATCCCCTAACTTTCACTAGCTTTAGATTAATTAACAAATTAATTTAGTATGCATCCTAAACGACATATCAATCAAGCATAAACATTCTTATTAGCAAAAACAAACGATAATCATGTGAAAATTCAAAGTAGATTTAAAACAAAACTCAAAACATGTTAAGAACTAGGAATTCATCCTCAATCAATAAAATTAGTTACTCATGCTTAAGAAGTTCACACAAAGAATAAAGAAAAGAGAAGTGTTGTGTGTGTAAAAGGTGTGTATAGAAAAGTAGAGAACTTCTCTATTTATAGGCTTCAATGTTCTCCATATCTTCTAAGGAATAAAATCCCTTTCCTTTTGTAGCTCAATTTCCAAATCCAAGCCTTTCTCAAATCTTCCATCTCCTCTTCCCAAGTTCAAGCCAAATTCTTCATCCAATTCCAAGTCCAAGTCTTCACATCCCATGAGAGAAATCCACACAAAATTCTGCAACTTTGGCTCGCCGGAAAAATGGGTTTTTGGCCGGAATCCATCGCCGCCGGTCACCTGAAAATTCTCCCCCGTTGACGGAATATTTCGTTAGTCAACTGTTGAGACTAACGGTCAAAGAGTTCATCCATCAGTCAAACTGTTAGTCAAAGGTCAAAGGGGAGGGAAATCAGACACCGAGTAAGCTCACTCAGTTGTCTAACTCTGTCTTACTGGCTGAGTTGGATCGGTTGGATCGATCATCGGACTCGTCTGGATCGGTCCCGTCGGCTATCGAGTTAACTCGCCGGGATAGAAATCCGGCCAGAGTTCCGTCTGTTTCTGGGTATTCTCCCGGCCAATTTCAGGCCTTATTTCAGCTCCATACCCTATAACAAGCCTAGCATACATCTAAGGTTTATTCAATCATTCACTTCACTCCCTGTGACTTCTGAAAAACCACTCAACCAATTCTTTACAGCAATCAACAGTAACTCAACCTTCTTTTCATCACCACTCCTCCTGTTGTTAAATCCCTAATTTCTTAATCTCTGAATACCACCACAAACCCTTTTCTGATCTTTTACTTCTTCATCTCGTCACTTTCAAATTGAACCCAACCTTTTGTTGCTTCTAAATGTTATCACATCTGCCTCCATCCGAAACACCAACAAACCCATTTTGATTCTCTGTATTTTGAACAGCAAATCCATCTCGAGCTGGGAAACAAACCCTTCTCTTCTTCCACCTTCAATTCTTCCTTTAATTCAACTCCACAGCAAACCCTCGTCGCCGATATAGCAACAGAAATTGTCTCTTCAAATCTCCACCATTCACAGATTTTGATTCTCTACAAACCCTAACTTCTACAGCTTTCTTGTTCTTGATTTCGAATTCATCAACAAATCCTAATTTCTTCCACCAATCTTCTCTCAGAACATCACTAGCAGCTTTAATTCCTCCTTATCGTGAGAATCATCAGTACCCTAAGTCGTCATTGTTTATCGCTCTCTGCTTGGATTTACAGCAGCTGCTGTTCTTTTCTCATCACTGGTAACACCAACAACAAACCCAACTTGAATTTATCATCGTCTCTGCCTCCATCTCTGTCTCTTGATTTCATGAGTTTTGTAATACGAATTTGGGGGAAAATGGAGTATAAACCTAAATCAATAAGGTTATAAGAGAAAGGGAAGATTAAGACACCCCACTTCCAGAATACACCCAGATTGGGTGCCTCATAATATTGGTCACTTCCGATAAGGGCCACCCTATTGGCCTCCCCTTAATTGTAGCTGGTTTGTGTTCAGTGCACCTCCAAGAAGAGTTTCCCCTTAACCATAACCGGGCTCCAGATAGTGCTCGCCCTAAATGACAATTTTGCCCTTTTTACTCAAATTGGGTAGTTTCTCCTTCTTTTCGTCCGTGCGACTCCAGAGTACCTAATAGCTCAAAAACATAGGTAATATACATAATTTACTAGAAAAATAGCAAAGAAATCATAAACTACTAGATAGTAAATTAGGTGTATTCTACACCTATCAAATTCCCCCACACTTAGACTTTGCTAGTCCTCGAGCAAATCAAACTAAAACTCACAACTTCAAAGCATTCCAGCGTCCCAAGCATCCAAAGAGTTATGAAGACATAGAGTTTCTGCATGCTAGTAATAAGAAGTTAGAAATACTAAAGAACATATTCTCATTCTTAAATGTTGAGTGAGAAATAACCACACCATAATGAGAGAACACGTGTTTGAGAAACGATCAATAAGCATTTGGCCTCGACTTCTGCCTCACCAAAATAGGATTTTATGATAATTGCACTCAAAAGACGGCTTTTTTATGGGTCTCACATGTGTGCAGGTAGGAATGAAGAGAGAATTCCTGAAACACGTTGAATGGTAGGAAGGATAACTTCCGAAATTTTGAAAAACCCACATCTTTTAACATTTTGAAAAACCATTTCTAACGATCTCTAAGAAAGGTAATAAACCACTTATATCGAGGATGAGATTACTTACTTACCTTCACATCCGATTGCCAATTATGATAACACCACTCTCACGGAATCCAAAAGAAATGTCTTCCGCTCCTTGTCTTCATCTTCTTGGTCTTCGGCTTCAACTATTGGTGATAAACTCTTTAGCTTCATAGATCCTTAACAATTTGTAACCTTTTTCCTTAACTCCTTGTCGCTTGAAACTTCCTTATAGATTTTCCTTCCCCACGGCTTATTCAAACAAAACAATAATAGATTTTTCTCTTGTCTCATATATATTTTCTTTTTCTATTTTTTTTTTTCCTTTTCTTTTTTTCTATTTTTTTTTTCATTTTTTTTTAGACAAGAGAAACAAAATACAAAACAAAGTGTAAAATAAAATAAACCATGGCCGTGGAAAAGTACTTTACCGCTTGATTCTTCACAACTTGTATCGTCTCGAAATTATAAAATTCAATAATTCTCACCTTTTGCTTTTCTTCGCTCTTGTAAATAAGTCTTAATACTTGGATATATAATTACCTCATTGCATTTTAAGTCTTCAACATGTATGTAAAATCTGCTCATTGTATGTTGCTTTACTTGGATATGAAATTTGCTCTTTTTCTTGTTCCATTGTTGCTTGCAAACCTTGAACCTTTTCAACTTTCCTTGTAGATTTTGATGTCGCTCCCTTGTTGTTGATGTGGTGTTTCTATGGACCCGTTGTTGTCGAGAGAGAGAATGGTGCTAACTGCAAATCGAACTACAAGAAGGAGGCTTTCATCTATGGACGTCACCCTCATGATTGACAAAAATTAGCACTCAAGAGATCAAAATAGTGCTGAAATTGGTGTGAAATTGGGTAGCTCACCATTCTACCCGGAATTAACGTACGGTGACACACACTCAAAAGAAGCTCTTTAGTAAAGGAATAATTTTTGGTCGGTGCCTTGGTTGATATGAAAATGGGTAGTCTCCACTGATGATTGATCAGCAACTCTAATAACGCACTTCTCCCTGCACCAAATTTGCATCACCAGCATGATTAAATCCATTATTTAACACTCTAACAAGCAAGAAATCGAACGTATTTCCCTAACATTTCCAAGTTCAATTATGTCGATCAGAATTCTCTATGTAATCATACCTAGAAGGATGCTAGTGATTCTAAAATCTCTAAAAGTTGAAGGTTTTATGCAAAAAATTCTCTTTTTTTTTTATGCAAAAATATATGCTTAGCCACTCCCCCACACTTAAACCTTACATTGTCCTCAATGTAATTGAATCGTCCAAGTAAAATCAAGGTGGGAAATCCTAATATGATATGGAACAAGAAAAATAAATAAATAAACAAAAATAAAAAGAAAAATAAAAGGATAAGAAATACAAAACCGGTGGGTTGCCTCCCACTTAGCGCTTGTTTTAAAGTCGATGGCCCGACTTGGCTCTTGTAAGATTCACTCCCCATATACTAACAATCGAAAAATTTGGGGATCCTCCCATGGTACCTGTTTTGCACACAATAACTCCATACAAATATTAGCACAAGAAAATAATTGTAATGTTATAGCTCGATAGAAATTTCCCCCACACTTATTCTTGTCCACACTCGGAAGTGTATAAAGAACATAGAATTTGGGAACTTCCATGGATTCCTCTTGGCAAACCTGCATAATGTTACCATCAAGTGTTTCCAATGGTGGATATCTAGAAACAAAGTCATTCAAAAATACTTTCGAAGCACATACATTCAAACCAATAAGAGGTAAAGGAGAAGAATTGATATGCAAAGGGTTAGACAAACCTTGCACAATTTCTTGTATTACGGAATCTTCTTCATTCTTAAAAAATTCGAGTGAGTTACTTACCTCTTGCATATCGTGGTCCTCTATCAAACCTTGCAACCATTCTTCATCATTTTCTACCTTAACTAAAGTCTCGGCATCATCATAATCATTAGCAAGTTCAATTGGGTCTTCCGCAAATTCAATCAATTCGGTTTCATTAGTGAGCATTATCTCTTCAACATATTCATCATCGGAATCGGGCCATTCACTAAAGTGATTTTCGTCGGTAAAAATTGTAAGATCTTCTTGTGAGGGTGTTACACCGTTTACAACAATAGGTAAGTCACACACAATCTCCTCCTTTTGAATAGGTGAAGGATCGTTATTATGATCCGGAGTTGGAATAACTTCCTCATTGTTGCAACGCTCATACACTTCCGAGGACTCATATCTTTCCCTAAGGAATTTTTTCCAAGCACTAAATGCATATTCTTCAAGCTCTACCTTTTGAATAGGTGATTGATCATTATTAAGATCAAGGATCGAGTAATCTATATTAGTGTCATCAAAAGTTTCTAAAGGTTGGTCCTTTTCAACACAATCATCTTCGCTTTCGGACTCACCATAATAAGAATCTTCATCGGTTTCATATCCTTTATCCCGACGTCGTTTAAGTTCCATATGAATGGTCCTACTAATTTCTGCGACAAGATCTTCCGAGTCTCCATCATCTTCCAATTTGTATAACTTTTGTGCAAGTTTACGGACGTTCACACGCTTACCACCGTTTTCTACAATAGGTTCTCTTTCCCATGACTCTTCCCTTTGAATGGGTGAATGATCATAACTACGATCCGGAGTCGGGTAAGAAAAAGTGTTGTAGAAATTGGTATGTGCAATGTTCTTTCTTTCATGGTCAAGTGTTTTTCGCATGTCTTGCAATTCATTGATAATCTGCATACAACTTGAATGAATCCAATTAGAAGTAGATTTATCATACCTTGGTAATTGACTTACATACCCGCTACAAGGTTGTTGAGATGTATGAGAATATTAATAAGGCTCCGTAGGATATTGATCATAGCCAAAAGATTGGTTTTGATTGTATCCTAAGGATGGTTGGAAGTTGTCATAATGTTGAGGTTGAAAACCGTATTGATTGTTGTAATATGCTTGCTCTTGTCCACCATACATGGAAAACCGGTGCCTGAAAAACAATTCTTAAAAACTAAATTAGATACGATAAAGAATCCAACAAAGCAAGAATAAAGCAAAAAGTATAAAGAAAACAACTAAAATCGCATGTTGCTCCCCGGCAACGGCGCCAAAATTTGTATGCGTGTCGTAACCACAACAAATTAATTAATATTTTACTACCTAATTAACAAGTAATATAGGGTAGTCAAGATCGATCCCACGAGGAGCACGAGATTCTAGTTGTAAAATTGTCAAACAAAGGGGGGTTGAATTGTCACAAAAAGTAAATAAAACAATTAAAAATATAAAGGAAATCAAAAAGAGAGATTAGATCAAGGAATCCTTCTTCGCTGCAAAACAATGATTAAAGTTATGTTCTTTACCACTTCTTAATAGTCACAGATTATCACCAACCGTAGGATAGCAGGTTCGCTTAGCTAACCCCAAAATTCCTTATTTCACTGAGTAACATGTCCGCTTAGTTATCAGATTCTATTAAAAAGAACCACCTTGAGGTTCGCTTACAAGATGTAATTCCCCGAACGCATTAAGATTTATGAACTTAGGTTTAGTACTAGTAGTTAGACTCGTTTCGCTTGGTCCACTTTCTAGCGTTGTTTTCACACACAATTGCTCCACGGAATCCCTCCGCAAGGTCTTGTGTTTTCTACTTGTGTAAAGAGTCAAGAAACGATTACTTATCCCCTAACTTTCACTAGATTTAGATTAATTAGAAAATCAATTTAGTATGCATCCTAAACGACATATCAATCAAGCATAAACATTCTTATTAGCAAAAACAAACGATAATCATGTGAAAATTAAAAGTAGATTTAAAACAAAACTCAAAACATGTTAAGAACTAGGAATTCATCCTCAATCAATAAAATTAGTTACTCATGCTTAAGAAGTTCACACAAAGAATAAAGAAAAGAGAAGTGTTGTGTGTGTAAAAGCTGTGTATAGAAAAGTAGAGAACTTCTCTATTTATAGGCTTCAGTGTTCTCCATATCTTCTAAGGAATAGAATCCCTTTCCTTTTGTAGCTCAATTTCCAAATCCAAGCCTTTCTCAAATCTTCCATCTCCTCTTCCCAAGTTCAACCCAAATTCTTCATTCAATTCCAAGTCCAAGTCTTCACATCCCATGAGAGAAATCCACACAAAATTCTGCAACTTAGGCTCGCCGGAAAACTGGGTTTTTGGCCGGAAATAGGACGGAATCCATCGTCGCCGGTCACCTGAAAATTCTCCCCCGTCGACGGAATATTCCGTCAGTCAACCGTTGAGACTAACGGTCAAAGAGGTCAGCCGTCAGTCAAACTATTAGTCAAAGGTCAAAGGGGAGGGAAATCAGACACCGAGTAAGCTCACTCAGCTGTCTAACTCTGTTTTATTGGCTGAGTTGGATCGGTCGGATCGATCATCGGACTCGTCTGGATCGGTCCCATCGGCTACCGAGTTAACTCGCCGGAATAGAAATCCGGCCAGAGTTCCGTCTGTTTCTGGGTATTCTCCCGGCCAATTTCAGGCCTCATTTCAGCTCCATACCCTGTAACAAGCCTAGTATACATCTAAGGTTTATTCAATCATTCACTTCACTCCCTGTGACTTCTGAAAAACCACTCAACCAATTATTTACAGCAATCAACAGTAACTCAACCTTCTTTTCATCACCACTCCTCCTGTTGTTAAATTCCTAATTTCTTAATCTCTGAATACCACCACAAACCCTTTTATGATCTTGTACTTATTCATCTCGTCACTTTCAAATCGAACCCAACCTTCTGTTGCTTCTAAATTTTATCACATCTGCCTCCATCCGAAACACCAACAAACCCATTTCGATTATCTGTATTTTGAACAGCAAATCCATCTCGAGTTGGGCAACAAACCCTTCTCTTCTTCCACCTTCAATTCTTCCTTTAATTCAACTCCACAGCAAACCCTCATCGCCGATATAGCAACAGAAATTGTCTCTTCAAATCTCCACCATTCACAGATTTTGATTCTCCACAAACCCTAACTTCTACAGCTTCCTTGTTCTTGATTTCGAATTCATCAGCAAATCCTAATTTCTTCCACCAATCTTCTCTCAGAACATCACTAGCAGCTTTAATTCCTCCTTCTCGTGAGAATCATCAGTACCCTAAGTCATCATTGTTTCTCGCTCTCTGCTTGGATTTACAGCGGCTGCTGTTCTTTTCTCATCACTGGTAACACCAACAACAAACCCAACTTGAATTTATCATCGTCTCTGCCTCTATCTCTATCTCTCGATTTCATGAGTTCTGTAATACTAATTTGGGGGAAAATGGAGTATAAACCTAAATCAATAAGGTTATAAGAGAAAGGGAAGATTAAGACACCCCACTGCCAGAATACACCCAGATTGGGTGCCTCATAATATTGGCCACTTCCGATAAGGGCCACCCTATTGGCCTCCCCTTAACTGTAGCTGGTTTGTGTTT
This sequence comes from Papaver bracteatum, assembly GCA_023529315.1. NCBI lineage: Eukaryota > Viridiplantae > Streptophyta > Magnoliopsida > Ranunculales > Papaveraceae > Papaver > Papaver bracteatum. Next base: position 339,536 of record JAJJWX010002809.1, read on the forward strand.
AGTACACCTCCAAGAAGAGTTTCCCCTTAACCATAACTGGGCTCCAGATAGTGCTCGCCCTAAATGACAATTTTTCCCTTTTTACTCAAATTGGGTAGTTTCTCCTTCTTTTCGTCTGTGCGACTCCAGAGTACCTAATAGCTCAAAAACACAGGTAATATACATAATTTACTAGAAAAATAGCAAAGAAAGCATAAACTACTAGATAGTAAATTAGGTGTATTCTACACCTATCATAGGACGTCGTTGTTCTTTCCCAAGGCTATAAGCTTATAAGGCGGCCACCGTAGATTCTAAGGCTCTTCCAAGACAATGCTCCTCTTAAGTTCCCAATTCCATTCTACACCGGGTGCCCGTGCATGAATATCATTATCGGAAATGGGTGCCCAAAATTCAATTCGGAGATCATAAATATCGTGAATGTTGTAAAATAAAAGGCAAACTCCAGACAAGACCATTCTAAGTTTTGGAGTACTGAAACCACCATTCTCATAAATATGAGGCGGGGGTGGCGAATGTGACTGGAATGTCTCATTGTCCAAATTGAAACAAATTATCTGAATATTGTCATAAAAATAATAATTTATCCAAAAAATGCAACCATGTGCGTACACACCTGAATCCAAAAAAGTAAAAGGAAAATCTCTGATGTTCCTCCATGCATCCCCTGTTGTCACCTAGTACGTCCACTTTACCATCCACTTGAATTCGAACTACTTTGTATTCACCGGTATGTTCACAATAGCCTAAACCCCCTACGACGAATCGTGGTTCCTAACTAATTTGTGGCGTTGGTGTTGGATCGCATATTTGTGGCAGATGGAGGTGCTTACCCGTTGTTGGATTCATAATATAGATAGGATCTTGTATGCCGTGGTGTGAAACATAAAAACATACCAGACCATTACAAGATCCAACGATTGGGTGTGACATGTTTTCATCATAGGATTGGATAATATTCCAGGTACCATTGTTTCCAAATAACATCTGATAGAAATCTCCCATCATCGTGTAGTAATCTTCCTCCTCAATTTTTTCTCTGTAGAAGAGTTGCGTAACTTTTTCTTCTGTCACTTTTTGAGTGAAACCGAAAAGGAGTCCAATTCTTTTGTCTGCGAGGACATAATTCCACTATTTGCATACACATTTTCTTGCCAAAATACCTCATGTACTTTGGAGGAGGTGTAGTATCTCGGGAGTTAAATCTGGCAACATTTCCATTACTATTACTGGTGAAATAGTTTTTTCTTTAATGAAGAGGTATTTAGGATTTCGTTTTTTTTAATGCTTCTATAGACATCCAATGGATGCAATATGTGTCCCCACACAACACACCTGTTGGAATTTTCACGTCATTTAGTGTTTCAAAATCTATTCGGTTAATGTGAAGCATAATACGAAGGGGTACAAACCGTTACACCGTTTGGCTAATGGTCGCATCCTTAATCAACATGCCTAATTTAAAAATCCATGATCCAAACAAGAAACATATATTTTCACGTGTTTGTGTGAGATTTATTCCAGTTTATCAACATTCTATTTATGTGTCCATTGCAAATTTAAAAATTAGGGTTATGACCAAAGTATATTAATCTTTTGAAGATAAGAAATTAGGGTTATGACCATAGTATATTAATCTTTGGGCATGGTTATAGCGCTTGGTCGGACGGAATTGTTGCACATGGATTTGAGTAGGTGTAAATTACCGAGGGAATTACACCAAAAATAGAAATTTGTTCAGAGAAGATTAGGCATGGCGAATCATGGAGAGAGATACTTCAGATACCTACAGATTTGGAAAGAGTGTAGCCAAGGCATGCACATTAGCGAAGAGTACATGATTATGATCTACTGTAAGATAAAGCAAATACTCCATGTACTCGATCAACATGGTTGTGTTTACGCAATTTTTTCATGCTATTTTTCCATATTTAGATAAATCATACTATATACTAAAATCAATGTGGTGTTGTACGCGTATATGAGAATATATTTATGAATATCGAAACTGTTATATTTTGTTTATTTGGGAGTGATATGCGGAATACAACTAAATTAGGTAATTGGAGATAATGCTCCTAACCTAAAAAAAATTAGGGTTTTTTCTAATACGTATATATATATATATATATATTAGAGGTCGTACAAACCACACTAGCATAAAAGATAGATTGGTATATTAGACGAAGAAAATTAGTTCCAATAAGAACAATATCGAGAGCATTAAAACAATTCCAAGGATAGTAATGGTTGTCCCTAGAAAGCTAAGGATCACCATAACTATTGATGGCGTGTGTAAGGTTCCTGGCATGCCCCTGTTAGTTGAAGTTCAAGCTCATGTTGAAAATCTTACTCTTCCTGCTCCTGCTTCTGTTGAAATGGATAGTGCCCATGCTCCCATTCCTTCGAATGAGCCTGTTGGTGAAACTATGTATGGCACACCAGAAATACCCAGGGAGACACCTCTGGAAGAAAATGTACTTGAAGTTCCAACACAGCCTGCTAAAGCTGCAACACGAGTACCAGATGCGATGGTTTTAGTTGAGCAGATTATCAAAAAAACTTTCGAATAATGTGGTTTTTGTTTTTTAATACTGAAGATGTTGGTATTATTTTGCTTCGTTTAGTTTTAGAATGAATAATATAAAAATATTGGTTCTTTAATATATATGCTCGTGTTTAAATTCTTTGCTTGATATTTGTTTGTTAATCAATCAATTTTCATTATCTTAATTCGTCGAGTCAACTCAGTTTTCCATAATATACCTTATATAAACATAATCCCTTATGATAGTTATCAGATTTTTAATTGTAATTTAGGCACAACCAAAATGGAAGAAATATAGCATTAATTTATGGAAAGACTGGACCACAAGGGATCTTGCCACCAATGCCAAATTTGGGTCAAGCCAACCCAATATGACAGACATTTTAGAAACAAAAAATAATCTTCTCTATATTATTTAGCAAAACAGAAGAAGAGGAGTAATGAAGAGATCTATTTTTTCGTTTGCATGTACCCAGCAAGGACGCACAAGATACACATTATGTCTACTGTCAAATGCCCATTTATTTCAGGACCGTAACAGCTACCTAGATCTTCTTCTTTTGCATGCGCACAAAAAATAAGGGACTCATTGTGTTTATGTATATTAGTGGAAGTGAAATATGAGAAACTGAGGTGTAATGATGACTAACAAAATCTACTTAGGTAGTCAAAGGTGTGAGAAGCATATAGTTAGGTTGTTTTCTTTCTCTGCTTTATATCTTGTTACCAAAAAAAAAAAAATTTAAAAATATAAGTGAGAGAAGGCTTTACCAACTTTTTATTGTTTTTGATAAGACAAAAAGTTATTAGATCTTGTGGGGTATACAATACTGACTCATACTTTTCTTTAAGTCACACATAACAATAAGTCCTAAAGTACAACTACCATATGAATATACCCTTAAATCCAAAAATCAATCATAGGAATGTTCCATATATATACTCCTAGTATTTAGTGATGCGGCTGGTATTTAGGACAGGGTCCCACTACAATATTTACACAAATTGTTAAAGTAGAAATGATCAAAGATAAAAAAATACCACTGCAAACTGAAGTATTTATTATTGTACTAGCTAATTCCTTTGTTACTTGGTACCTTGGATATAGTAGTATCTATTCTTTACTACTGAGTCAACTAAATTGCACTATTTTACTCCCAATTCACATATTCTTAAAAGAAAAATAATAAATGATTAATGTATTCCTTGGAGTACTAGCTAGTGCCTTGGAAGATCATAAATGCTTTTTGGTGCAATTTTGATTAAAATCTCAATTCATATTCTTAGAAGCATTTCTAGCTAGCTCTTACAATTAAATTGTATTAAAAGAACCGAGATCAGTATTTTTTTTTTTAAATACTGGCCGACAATATAGGATTTTATCATGTTTGTGCCTTTAATCTGGACGAAACATGATATATCAGCGATACATATGAATATCCAATGATATCGCATTATTGGTCGTATCAGACCGATCAGCCGATAATATTGGCAAGGATGTTTGGGGATGTTAGGTTATCAGGTGAAACTAGTTTATTTGATTGGTTGGCATTATGAATTCACGAACGACTATGATTGGCTTCGTCGACAAGACTCGATGTCACTCTTGGAGGAGCTTCTAAACCAATTATTATTTATTTCGATGTCACAATCTTAGCAAGAATTTTTCGTCCAAATCTAATTTTCCGGGGAGTATTTCCACCAAGACAAATTGCTTAATGGTAATTTTCTATTTTTACCGATGTCACTCTTGGACGAGCTTGTTAACCAATTTATATTTCGATGTCATGATTCTTAGCAAGTATTTATCGTCCAAATATAAATTTACGGGGAGTATCTCCACCCAGATAAATTCCTTGATTTTAATTTTCCATCCAATATTTTTATTTTTATATTACTTTTTATTTATTTTCCAAAGCCGCATACTTGTTCACTATCCAAGTTTTCACGTGGCTAAGATAGAGGTAAAGTGAAAACGTGTGTCACGGTAAGGAATGGAGACTGGACAGTACCGCTTTTTTGTTTCCAAGTCTCTCTCTAAACTAGGGTTTCAGTATCAAAAACTAAAAGTTTTAGTATCAAACCAGACAAAATGACTGCTCTTCTAGTAACTTCCTTCCGATTTCTTCTTCTTGATGGAGACAAAGAGATTGTTGGTTATTTTGGTTGCGAGGTTGTTCCTTGTTTTGAAGATGTTGATGATTATGATGTTGTTGACAATGAAGAAGAGGAGGACGATGAAGAAGAGGATGATGAGTATGATTTTGAGGATGATGATGATGATGATGAGGAGGAGGAGGATGATGATTTAGATGATCCAGAACACTTATTTTGGTTTGGGCCAGCGCTTGAGGATGAAGATGAAGACAATGATGTTGATGATGATGATTGGCCATACAAAGATGTGGTTACCATTGTCGACATCAACAGTGTAGAAAAAGGGGATTATAACTGATCTAGTCCTCTTTTTTCATGGTTCTGCTATGCAAGAATGGTATTCAATCACATCTTGATCCATCATCTTTTGTTTAGTTAAATATCTTTTTAGTTTTTATGTTATTAGTGTAATTTTTTTTAATTTTTTAGTTTTTGATGTTTAATTAGTCTGTTTGTAAAGCTGCTTGGAAGTATAGTTTTTGTGAATGTTTAATATTTACGGATGCAATATTTTCTTTAGGTTCCAAGTGCATATGTTTTTTAATTTCTGTCCATTATTCATCTGTTGGAGTATCAATCTTTTGACAAAACAGAATCAATGAGTAATGTGTTTAAGGGGGCTTGGTGTAGAGATTTGGATGTTAGGGTTAACCATGATTTTGTTGTGGCTTTGCTGTTAAAGTGATAGGATCATGAATATGATAGGGACTGTATATTGAGTCTTGTATCAGAGTTAAAAAAAATAGCCAAATTTTTCATAAATTGCAATGCCAAATCTGACAAACTTTACCAAAAAAAAAATCAAAATTGAGAGCACAATTGAAAAGTAGGCCTAGGACTGCTACATAATTGTGCTTACACATTAATAAAATTAGCATACTAAAAATAATGTAAAAAACTTGAATTTAGTCAATGTCGAGTGCTCAGCCATAAATTTGTTTGTCTTGGTGGCTTCCCATGTTCTTATTCATTGTAATCATTATCCAAATGTTCACCATAGATTTTTTCAAATGCATCCCAAGAAGCAAAACCCTTAGGAGGAGGATCATTTTCAACATGGATCATTTTCTTATTATGAACTAATTCTCATTCTTCATCGACAAAATCTTCTAGTATATCACCAATGCTTTCCACAAAGTCATCCCATGAAGAAAATCCCTTCGGAGGAGGAGGATCATTATTAATAAGACCATTGGCAGGAACAACACATTTCTCATTAGAAATCATCCTCTCAATTCCTTCTTTTTTTTACTTACGAACGAGGTATCTAATTTCTTATTTCTAGGATCCAAATCTAGCTAAATATAGTGTTGTTTTTTTCTTTCCCTATACATATCTAGTATGCAATCTAAATATAGTGTGTGGGTTATGTTTAACATGAATATAACAAATGAAAATCAAGGTGATATATGGAAAGTGGGATTTTGTGGATTTTGCGAGACCGGGAAAAAAAATATTGCATTTAGGATTGTAGGATTAGACTACTGATTGTCAGTTCTACTTAGACGCCCATAATCTTGCCGTAACCCTAAAGATATCTCTAAATATACTGACACGTTAAGCATTCATGTCAATGAGATAGATAGTACACTTGTTAAAATTAAAATTTTACATTCCTTATTTAACAAAATACTCCTTCCTTATTGAATTTCAGACGCAACTTTTCCTACTACAATCATAATTTGTTTTTTACAATTTTCATAGACACCAGCACTTGTTGATCATGCACGGTTTACCAGGGTTTATGCGTTTTTCATAGAGCCAACACCTATTGACAAACATTATGTGATGCTGGTATTGCAATATCTTGAACTGCAGCATGGTTTGGCTCATGTCTCATGCCATATCTCAAGTCCCTCACCAATAATTAAAATAAAAAAATGGTCAAACAAAATAGGTCAATAAGCAAAACAAAATCAACATACTTGTGTATATTTATTGAGTGGTATAATTTATTATTATGGTGATTATGAAGTATGAACATCTATATGTTTCAGATTTTAGGTTTATTTTTATGTTGCTGTGAATTGTACCCTGATTTGAGAATCTTTTGGTGATTATGAACATCTCAATTGCATGCTTTATGAACATCTCAGATTGTAGATTCAGACTAGGTGTGTATATGCCTCTCCATCAAGTGAATTAGACTGGATAGAGAATAATGCTTATTTTGTTTCAACATACCACGGTTGAAATCACAAAGAGAAACCGAAAAAAGACAATTGCAATTTCATTAACCACATTTACAAACACCATCACCATTACAGATCAGACCACTAATTACTAAGTAGTTCCATTTACAATCAAACCATAAGCAAAAGAACTAGACACACTACCAATTCCAGTTCGACTTACACTTGCACAACCAACTCCGATGCCGTCCGATAAGCAAAATTCCCATAACCTCCATAACAAGTACCAGCAAAATACCTACCACTACTACTACCGAGTTTGATCTTTGTCAACACATTTCTCATTAGAAATACATTGCCCATGTTCTCCCAACGATCGGGTTGGGCATGGGTTAGGTGGGTTAACCCAACCCCTAGTTAGTAATTCTCCGAATCATTCCTGAATGATTTGTGAACGTATCCGAACTGACCGAATCCGAATGATACTTCCGAACTATTTGAACTCCGAAACTAGTTCCTGGATTATATGGACCTCATGAATGATTCGTGAACATATCCGAACTGATTGTATCTGAATGATATTTCCGAACTAGAACTCCCATAGGTAACTCTCTCACCAAAATTCTGTTGATTGGATTTTGTTTGATTTTGTATATACTTTATATTTAAATACAATAATTGGTAGTTGTTTAACCAGTGTTTTATGTGTTGATTTTTGTTTAAAAGTCTATAAGTTTTATAATACATTTATGCGATTAAATTGTTTATTTCATGTTAAATAATCATGCTAAAATATTTTTTTCCATCTTATAAATCATATACAAATCAAATTAGTCTCATAATACGGTCATAATACTTATCAATTTATCATATATGTTAGCCGAATTTTAAGTGCCGAACTCACATTTATAAAACGAATCTGCACGTACGTATGTCGTTCCGAACTACTATCCGAATAACGAACCGTTGACCGTATTTTTGATTGAATCCGATCTATCCAAATTCGTATAATTCACGTACGTATTCCGTCCCGAACTACTACCTGTACCCCTTATCCGTATAATTCCCAAAAAATGGTCAAACATAATAGGTCCCTGCACAATTTCCCTTATAAAGCATATAGTTTGGACAACTTAGGCAAGTTAAAGAGCAGCCAGGATTCATTCTTGGGAAAGCTAAATCTACGGCTGTAAGATGATCAATTTAATTAACTTTCAATAATAAATGTTCTATTAATATTTCATAATAAATGTTTGTTTAATTAATCAAATAAATACACTTTCATTAATACAGCACATAATAAATTTATTTTATGCTAAATCAGTTGACACTAATGGTGGTTGTGATGGTGGGCGGGGGCGGTGGATCAGCGGTGGGTGTTAGTGAGAATGGTGGAGCGATGACGTTAATGATGGTGGTGGTGAAAGAAGTAGTGGTAGTGGGATGAGAAAGGTGTCCTAGGATAGATACATTAATTAGTTACCATTGGTTTATCTTTTTATTTGATACAGTATTAGTTTTTAAATTTTTTTTTATTTAATTTTTTTAAATTAAAATAAATATTATAGGCCAGATTTTTATCGGGTCGGGACAGGAAAAACGATGAACGGTTGAGGACTATAAAGAAACCAAGCTCTGAATGTCAAATACCAAACCAGAACGCTTTGGATTCATTCTTGGGAAAGCTAAATCTACGGCCGAACGATGATTAGTTTACTTAACTTTCAATAAAAAATGTTTTATTGATATCTCATAATAGTTTTTTAGCTAATCAAATAAATATATTTCATTAATACAGTATATAATAAACTTATTTTATATTAAATCAATTAACATGTAACATTATTATGAAAGTTGTGGTTGATTTTTTTAATTTGAAAATAAGATGGTTATTAACACAAAAGAAATAATTGTACAGCCTGACCATAATTTTTTCCCGAAAAATAACCCGAGAAAAACCCAGCGATGATAGGGATAGTAAAGGTTATCAGTTGATCCCTCTATATGTTTCACCCGGTGATTTTTTTCGAGACAAATTTTCGGTCAACCTAGAAATTCTCTGAAAAAAACATAACAATTAAAAAATATGGGGAAAAATTGTCACTTTATATAGAGCCAACAAAAGAATGACAAGGGTTTTAAATTGACATAATTTTTTTACTTACTATGGAGGCCGTGCCGTTATGACATGGGTGAATTTCTAGTTGTGTATATTATTTAATTTTAATTAGTTAACAAATGGGCCATATCCTGAACTGCAGCATGGTTTGGCTCAGACATCATGCCATATCTCAATACCCTGGTCCCTGAGTCCTGACCAACAACTAATTAATCAACTAATGTCAAACAAATCAGGTCACACATAGGTCAAGAAAATAAGGTCCCTGAAAGCTTTAATCCAACATGTACCCTAGTGGAATCTATCCTTACCCACTATGTCATAATGACGTGATAAACCTAGGTAAAATGGCATCATGGTTAATTAAAATTTATAATATGTTTTCAGGTGATTTTTCATGGCTGTGGTTGGAAGTTGAACAAAGCTCTCTTCTGAGACCTTCTGGCCCACCGGGATATATTTCAACCAATAGGATTTTTCCGTTATTTCACCCCTCAAAAACTACGTCCGAAAATACCACCATCCCGAAACACCACCTATTCTAATTTTCTCTTCCGCCTCCTTTCTATTCCTCACTTTTTCTTCCTCTCACCGTTACTTCTTAATTCTCTTTTTCTATTTTGCAGATTTGAAATCATCGGAAAGGAAGCTATTAGCGAAAGACAAAAATCAATAAAAATATTGATTCGTGAAGGTATAATATACCATAAACCCTACCCTTTTTCTCTTACTTTTTTTCTTTCTTTCTGAATCAATGAACCCTAACACTTTTGGTCTATTTTGCAGATACGAGTTTTCATTGATCTTGATAAACATAGAAATCCAATCTTTTATTGGTGTTAGGACACTGGGGGAAAAACCTCTGCCGAATCAGTCGAGTTCATCTTCCTAAATCTCTAACAAAATCTCTTTGAACATTTTTTTCCGACAAGGTAAACTCAATTAATGTTTCTCTAATCTCTTAATTTATTAACCAGGATTATAGATCAGCTTGAATCCATCTGGAGCTGTATTTTTTTTTTTCTGTTTGCTACTCGCTTTTGGAATATTTTCTTTGTTATTGTTTCATTAATGTTTCATTTTTGTTTTGTAACTGATTCCAATTTGTCTTATTTGTTCAAAATTTTCTACTTGGTCAAAGATTTTATGCTATACCTGACCTATTTGGATTGTTGATGGATTGGATTGTAGATGGAGTAGTAAGTTGGTGAGGATAAAGATAATCCAGTGAACCATGATAAGGGAACTTGAATTTACTTTATACAGCTGTGTTAAGAGAACTTTAATTTTGATTTTTGAATACTCCAAGGGTATGATCATAAACCAATTTACAGAGAGTTCATCTAGAGCATTCTCTGATAAATTCTAATAATAAGATTGTAATTTTGGGTTTGGGTTCACATGGATGATCACGTTTCCTTATGATTTCATTATTGAATTTTGTTAGACAGTATTAATTTTGTGACGGAAGTTGTGGAATTTGGTTTAGGTTGAGTTAAATTTTGTTACTAGTGTTTTTTTTTATGGATTTAGGAATTAGCTTCTGTTGATGTAAAGAGTAAAAGTTGCATTGTAGATTAAGTCGGCGTTGTTATTGAGCCGGAAAGGAGAATCTATTGCTGTATTCTCTCGATTTTGTTTTTCTTCACTTTTCAATGCTGTTCTATCATGCTTGTAGTTGCGGATTATCTCACAACTACACCCTCATAAGAATCCATTAAAATGATTCCTAAACCTAATTAATTTGATATGAGACTAAGAATTAAGGTACTAAAATTATAAAGAGACACAAAGATTTTTACGTGGTTCGATCAATGTGATCTACATCCACGGTGCTTCACTAGTGATTGTATGTAATTACATGATTTTACAATTGAGACTCCATTAATGAATATTTGGAGCTCTAGAATTTTGGGGAAGAAGATGATCAAGAAAATGAATCCCTCTCTTAACAATTTTCTCTCCCCTCCTAAAATTATCTCTCTCTCTAAAAAAGACCTCTCCCACTTCTCATGCCTAAATGGCTATTTATACAATCTTACAAAATATGACAGTTGTGTTGTCCCGCCATTTCGGATTTGAGAATTATCTTGCGAACCTTCGTAACTTCACTTCGCGAACTTCTTTTGGTTTCCTCGTGATTTCCTTTGCTCGCAAAATATTCCTTGCTCGCAAGATGTCTTTTCTTTCCATAATTTCGTAAGTTATCATTTGTTGTGATATTCCGCTCCTACATCTTGCCTCTTTTTTCTTGAATATTGCTTGAAGAGCGATCTTTAAGAAAAAATCCGTTGTAGTAGTCTTTGATCTTTGTTGTTGAAGGAACAAGCGAAAGAATATCAAACTCGAAAAGTATATACTTGCCTCTATTCTTTTGTGAAGTTCTGAAACTTTATGGAGTGTGTGAAGTATCTTGCGAAGTATGGAGTGTGTGAAGTATCTTGAAGAAGTATGAAGTATAAGAAATATAAAATATCCTTGAAGAAGTATAAGAAGTACTTAATCCTCGAAATATATAAGAAGTATGAAGTATCCTTAAGAAGTATAAGAAGTATTTAATCCTCGAATTATATAAGAAGTATAAAATATCCTTGATGAGAGTGATAAATATTGCCTCTGTTCATGTGAAATTGTTATTCCACTTTTGGTGAGGATTCTTGCTGAGAAGATAAAGAACATCAAATATTTTCTTGGGTATCCATACTTGCCTCTGTTCTTTATCTATGAAGGAGAATTCTTGAGAAAATGTTGAATAATTAAATTGCATCTCTATTGTTATGTTGCCTCTGCCTCAAGTGGTAACCCAGTTCTCTTCTGAATATTTCTACGAATTCCTGAGTTTTTCTGCGCATTTCTGAACTTCTGAATAGTGTTGAGAATAGTGCTGTGAATAGTGCTGCGAACATACTGTTGCGAATATAGTGTTGCGAATATAGTGTTGCGAATATAGTGTTACGAACTATGAATAGTCCTGCGAATTATGAACTTTTCTGCGAAGTTTCGTGGTATTTTCCTGTAAAATTTTGTACAATACTTGTGCGAATATAATATTTATGTAATGATTATGTTATGAAATGCGTATGCGATTCTTATGCCATGAAATGTTTATGCAATGCATTTATGATGCAAATATGATGCTTGAATGATGCGAGTATGATGCTTGTATGATGCAAATATAATGCTTGTATGGTGCAAGTATGATGCTTGTATGATATGAATACTTATCTATTATAATGCATAGCTAATGTTTGTGTTACTTAGCTCATTTTGCTGCGGTAAAATTGATATATCTTTGAATTGCCTCTATTCATATAATTATCTTCGTAAGTTTATTTGTGTATTTTCTTATATAAATTCGTCTTTGATCGCGAATGAAATCGCCTCTTTTGCTATGACTTCATGATATATATTCTTGTAAAAATTCTTCAATGATATTGATGGAATTGTCTTCTTTGACATATATTGTCTTCAAAATTCTTCAATGATCTTGATGGAATTGTCTTCTTTGATATATATTCTCTTCAAAATTCTTCAATGATCTTGACGAAGTTGTCTTCTCTTCAAAGCTTCATGATGTATATTCTTGTATAATTTCTTCAATGATTGTAATGAATTTCATTAATTGCTGTGGTCTTATCATGCCTTCCTAAGTAAAGGTCTTATTTTGCCACCTCTTTTGTAGTAAACTTTTGTATTTGCGATAATATGACAAGTCTGAACATTCTTGCGAACATACAACCTCATGACATTATCGTCTTGCGATGAAATCGCAGGACGTCTTTACACTTTCATGCAAAAACCCATTGATCTCATCTTATCTTCATTGTTATGTTCTGCAAGTTCTTTTTTCTTTTCTTTCTCTTTTTTTTTTTTTTTTTTTTTTTTTTTAGAAGGCTCGCAGAAGTTCAATTGTTGCACAAATATGACAAGCCTTTATGTTTTTGCAAACAAGAAGCCTCATGACATTTGCGTCTTATAGCACGTATCAGCTCCCTAATGGAGGGTGCTGCCCTTTATCTTCCCCCTGGTTGCCCCTTCAAGGAAGCGTACATCGACCATACAAGGTTAGCTCTTCCCATCCGGGTTACGCCAACAACCGACTTTTGATCGCAACCTCTTATCCCTTTTGCCTATAGGGATTATAGTTACGAGGTTGCACCCTATGGGGTATCTTTGGGCCAAGTGCATCATTTGCCAAGACTTGTCAAAAATGACAGATGTGGTTCAACCTCACCCGGCACTCTTGACTCAACCGTGTACCTCGGCGCCTTGATCATTTTTCTCGCACTTCTTGGGAAAGACAGTATGCCTTAGTCGCCCAACCTAAATCCTCTTACACCGCATTTTATATTGCGTAATGTCGCTAGATTAGGTGAGAATCCAAGGTGTCTAACCCGGATAGGTACCCCATTATTGGGTTGTACCCCTAAATTTTTACCATGTACTAAGGGCCCTTGGTGGTGTTCCGGTTACCCTTAGCCACGTTTATAGGTACCCCCTTAAATGACGTACTTTAGGACTTTGCCTCTTACGAAATATAGCTTCGCGAACTAGGGTGTACGCCACAAAGGTTTGCCTGTATAAAATTTTATGCGGCTCTCTTTCTTTTTTGGAGGCTGATCACAGATTGCGGTCTTTTATTCGCAAGTTAATCGTAAATGGCGGTATTTTTTCGCCTTTTAAAAATTCATCGTAAATTTTTCATGTACATAAAATGTTGAATGTTTTCATGAAATGTTTAGTATAAGAAGTATGAGAAGTATTAATCAAAATTGTTCTATAGAAATATAGGAATTTAATTTTCTCTATTTTTTGTAATTTTGAAGTCTTTGAAATTTTTTTGAGATCTTTTAAATTTTGCGATGAAGTCATTTTTGAATCTTGCGATTGTATCGCTTTTAACCAATCTTAAAAATCTTTGAAATGTTTTGAAATCTTAGAAATTGTAGAAATTTTACGAGTATATCCGTTTTAGTAAATAAATTAAAAAATCTTTTGTCTTCCGTAAATAAAGTATTAAAGGAAATGGTACTTACCTATGGCTTGTTGTTGTCTCTTGCGAAATATATGATTTGCTTCTTGGATCTTTAATCATCCGTTGGTATTGTTGCGAATTGATATTGCGAACTGATATTGTCAAGTTGTTGCGAACTAATGTTGTTTTTGCGAATTGATGTTGTCAAGTTGTTGCGAACCAATATTGCCAAGTTGTTGCGAACTGATGTTGTCAAGTTGTTGCGAACTAATGTTGTTTTTGCAAGTTGATGTTGCCAATGGGTTGAATAGATGCTTTGAAATGCATGAATTTGTACGAAATATTTGTTTGTGTTGCGTGTGTTCGTAAGGTAAGCATGTCTTCATATAACGCCTCCATCTTTTTCCCTGTACGTCTGCGTCTTTACAGTTTAGTTATTTTTCGAGTATTTCCTTTGGATATTTCTTCTTCGTGTCCCGGTTTCTTCTTTGTATTGAGATGAAGTGGTATTTTTTCTTCTCTTTTTCTCGCTGGTTCATTACTTTCCCTACTGATTTTCCCTTCCTCTGCTAATCATTTCTTTTATGAAGTTGAGCTTTCCCAAGTCGTTTGAGTTGATTTGCAGTACCTCACGTTCAAAGTCTTTGAATACCAAAATAAATGATAACATCGTTCTTAAGCAGTGAAATGAAACTGCAAGTTTCACGTGCATGAACACTCATTGATGACATTCCTTGCTTGGACGTTGCTTTTCTTTTCCTCCTTTCTTCCTTTCTGCTAAAGACGTCCTGCCCACACTTGTTATGTTCACAGATTATTTAATGTGCCCTTATCTTGCTACTGCGAAGTAATAGACCTGAATATGGGCTCTGGAGAACTGAACTTCGTAGGGGGTATGTTGTTCGCAAAGAATATTTGAATCATTTCTCTGTTAGTTGAGCTTGAGGCGTTGCGTTTTGGCGAATTTCTTTGCTGTTGTTGCTGAAGTAACTCCTTTTTCCGCCTTTAGATCCCTTGCTTCAATTCATGTTTGCTTCCCTCTCTTCGTTACTTTTTTCTTGCTGCGTCTGTTCGCAAAGTACTCATTTTGCTGCGTTTGTTCGTGAAATATTCACTTTGCTGGGAATCAAATGTACTATCTACTGTTTGTATTATATGGTAAAATGTATTATATGCATTTGTATTCTATGGTTGAATGCTTCTGGACCAAGTGCTTGGGTATCATGAATTTCCTGAACATGACCTTCGCAGCTTTTGTTGCTTTCTATTACTACATAAGTTGTACTCATTTATTTCTTTGATTCGCTAGTAGTTTGTCTTTCCTGGTAATTTTCTTGTGGTATGCGTCATTTGCTGTTACTTGTATTTTAGGTGCGTCTTCTTCGCCTGCAGTATTTTTTAACTTCGCAAGAAATTAATAACTTTACGTAAAGCTTCCTCTCCCGTACTCTGCCTCATGTAGTCCTCTTGCTTGTCTAAAATGGTTGATCCAAGATGATTATTCCCATCATTGGTATATTGCAGAAACTCCTTTTAACTTCGTCCACTTGAAAGGGCGCCTCGGATTTTGCTTTGGTGAAGTGAAGTGTGATTAGAGTTGCTTCGTCATTTTCTTGATACGAAGTGAACTTGACTACTACATTTTTCTTCTCGCGAATTATCATGATTTTGAGGACGTAAATGACGAGACGTCATATTTGTTAATCTTTCTTCTTCCTCCAACTTCATAGCCAAACTTAAGTACAAACCGAACTCTACCATTATATCTTCGCAGGAATTCTTCCTTCTTAGTTATTTCTGCGAAGTACAACCCTCCTTGCTGTATTAGCTCATGGTTCTTTCAACTTAAAATTATTATTCTCAATCGGTTTGCCACTCGTTGATGTTCGATAAGTAATCACTGGAGTTAATGTTCGTTGGAATTTCTTTCTCTAGCTCGTGATTGTTGGGGCTTTCTCTTATGCTTGTGAAATTGTCACCATCTTCCATCTTCTTTAACTTATTAATAATAAGTTGGTGGTCTAGCTGATTTGCTTAGGAATTATCCTATCTTCACAATAATTGATGACAAAGTAAATTTCGCAATAATATCTTCGCAATGATATCCTATAAAGAGGTTTGCGAAGAAAATGCTTGATTTGTCTTTGCATGGTAGAAACATTTCATATTATTTAAGCATCTACTTGGTGTTGTTGTACTCCAATATGTACTGAATTTCCACATTTCTTTCGATTATTCATTATATTCTTTCTCCCAATAATCTCCACATTCTTTATGTCCATTGTTTCTTTCTCAATAGTTTCTGTTGATGTTGCTTTCTCTTGGACTCCATTGAAAATTTTCCGTTTGTTGATGGTGTCTTGATTAAAATGAGTTCCTAATTGCTGATGGTACTATAACAACCTAGTATATTCTTGCGTTAAGGTTGAGTAAAAACAATTCCTTTGCAGCAGTACTCCATCGTATGTTGCTTTAATCACAGTATGGTTATCTTCGCATGATTCTACATTTGAGTTTACAAATCCATCATTAATTTTCCCTAGTTAGTCGCTGGATTTGAACTGGCTTTATATTCATCAGAATGATCGTCGATGAAGTGGCTTTATTTAATTAATCTCCTTTGAAATTGCACTTCACTGGAGTAATTTCGAGTATGCGATTTCCTTTTCTTTCTGCGAATATGGCTGTTATAATTCAATTTCTTCGTCTACCTTGAATCACTAGACCTAAATTTTTGAGAACAAAATTAAAGAATTAGAAAGGAAGATTCATCTGTTTCGATTGTTCATTGTCGAGGATTCCGGCTACTTTCACTTTGTTGATGATTTTCTTCTCTGATTTCTTTTAGTCTTCTTCAATCCAACAAGCAGGTCCCTGTTTATAGCGCCAATTATGTAGTTGCGGATTATCTCACAACTACACCCTCATAAGAATCCATTAAAATGATTCCTAAACCTAATTAATTTGATATGAGACTAAGAATTAAGGTACTAAAATTATAAAGAGACACAAAGATTTTTACGTGGTTCGATCAATGTGATCTAAATCCACGGTGCTTCACTAGTGATTGTATGTAATTACATGATTTTACAATTGAGACTCCATTAATGAATATTTGGAGCTCTAGAATTTTGGGGAAGAAGATGATCAAGAAAATGAATCCCTCTCTTAACAATTTTCTCTCCCCTCCTAAAATTATCTCTCTCTCTAAAAAAGACCTCTCCCACTTCTCATGCCTAAATGGCTATTTATACAATCTTACAAAATATGACAGTTGTGTTGTCCCGCCATTTCGGATTTGAGAATTATCTTGCGAACCTTCGTAACTTCACTTCGCGAACTTCTTTTGGTTTCCTCGTGATTTCCTTTGCTCGCAAAATATTCCTTGCTCGCAAGATGTCTTTTCTTTCCATAATTTCGTAAGTTATCATTTGTTGTGATATTCCGCTCCTACAATGCTAAGCAATCGGTTTAACAGGGAAGAAGATGTATTTGAAACTCGGTGTTCGACCAGCAATGCACGTGCAATCCACTTGCATCCTATTAGAGAACATACTCATCCCTACCTCCATATATAACAAATGGCATCGTTTTACTCCGTAGAAGATTTGGCAATCACCAAAGCATGGGCATCCAAAATTCGATTTGTAGATCGCTTCTCGGCCGAGAACTTTTGGGCGAAGATACATAACAAATTTAGCCAAGATTATGGGAACCCGAAAAGAAGAAATGTTCAACAAATCAAGGATAGGCACAATATCATCCTAGATGCGGTAGCTGGGTTTTTTAAAATCAAACACCGGATATCGCACACAAGCCACCATAGCTTGTCCCCTCTACAACTTGTACGTATCTTTATGGTTTATTTGGCACAATACTTTTTTCAACTTATATGCAACCAAATAAGTTTGTGTGTTGTTTTTGTAGCACGAAGCCGTGAAAGCGCGCTACTTAGAGGAAAAGGGGGAAGCATTCACATTTGATGAAATTGTTTACTTCATAGTATTAATATTTTCAGAGTACCACCAGATGTGGAGTATCACCAGAACTCAATGGTGGGTGAATCGGACTTCATACTCTTATTTGGCATTGCAATCGTCTACTTCACTGCATTGCAGTTTGTGTAATCATCCTGTGGAATCCAGTAATCACTTATTCCTTGAATGCGGTTATGCTAGATCTATTTGGTTGGTTTTAAATATCAATATTACCTTTGGTGCAGGAATTACTAGACATGAGATTAATAAATTGCTAATGGTTTTAGTTTGGACTTTTTTTTAAGCATCAGTTTGGATTATTTGATGTTCAAAGATTTTTCAGAACATTAAATCCAAATAGGACAATGTCAATAGATGGCATTAATAAACTTGTGTCTCCTGGAACTAATCTTGTTTCTTCTACATTTTGATGATTCTTTAAGTCAGATTCATTACAAGGTGGAATAGCGCTAATAGTGAGGAATTGTGCAAGTAGATTCTTTTGGGTGCAAGGATAATGCTTCAATGGAGGAATGAAGATGGGAGTTGAAGCTGAGGAGCTGGAATATAAGGCTATGCTGGCGGCTGTTACTCTGGCACCCTCTAAGAACTTTAATTATGTTATGTATGAATCAGATTGTGAGACTTTAATAAAGTCCATCAATGATCAAACCTATTATGTTAATTGGGTGAATCAAGCTTTGGTTTTAGATATTAATTCTAATTGGACAGAACACACAATTAGAGCAATGTGTTTTAATTCACTTAATTCTAATTGGGGCCATAGCTTCTTCCAGTTCTTACGATTTTATTTTTCAACTGTACCAACACGTACTCCGCTTTTTAGCTATCATTTTGATTTATTTTCTGAATTCAGGTACGAACAAAAAAAATCTTTAGGATGGAATGAATATTAGTTGCATTGTACTCCGGTCTTTTAGAGCCGTCAAAGCAGAAAATTATGCAGCAGGATAACAAGATTTGACTGAGAAAATTCTTAACATAGAACGTGCAGCATGCAAATTGGAGGATCTTTACCTTTCTGTTTTACCAAATTATTTACCATATACACTTAAATATTTTGCCAAATTATTTATTAGGAAAAATATTTCCAAATTTCCATTTACCCCCTGTGTTCATCTCTCTCGTCTTAAATCATTTCATGTTTCTACTCTTAAATCTTCTAACCTCCCCATAGAAAACGAAACAAGTGGTTTACTTTGATCATCTGATTCAACTCTGGATAAACCATATATTCCCCTGTCAGTTTTGCTTTGCGGAATAATCGGATCGACCGTGTAAGTAATTCTTTTCAGTACGGCTTTGTTAACTGAGATTGTAACTCTAATGATCATAGTAGGGTAAATATTATCTTCACATGCAACTATATGTAGGTAGCTAACCTCTGATTACTTGTATGATTCATATATGATAACTGAACTCACATTGTGATTTGTGATTACTCTTTGTGTATGTATTACTCTTTGCAATGATATTTCGTAGTTTTATTCGGACCACAATAGCATTTTCACAAGATGTTCACAAGTTTTTTCTCCATCCAGGTATCTGAGAATTCATAATGCATCCTAGAGTAATGGATAAATCTTGTATGTATACCGATAGAACCAAACCGGGTTATCAAGACGGAGTCGATGCATTTATAAAGTTTGCTACGCATACATACCAACAGGATATTGCGAATGGGAAACGGAAACCATACGACAAGGGAAAAGTTAAGTTTTTATGTCCATGTGTGAAATGTCTCAACCTCAACGCGCACAAGGCAAGTAAAGTTAAGTATCATTTATATTCTTCTGGATTCATTCAAAATTATGCGGTATGGGCTAAGCACGGAGAAGGAGATGAGTCATCAAGGTGGACACTTCTGGATGGTAATGTCAGCGACGGTCCGCACTCTGATGAGCCAACACATGCTGCAGAGACTGGAGAAATGGTTAGTGATTTATTAGGAGATAACTTTTCAAAGGATTCTGAGAAGATGCAATGGATACTCGAAGATGCTGGGAAACCCCTATACGAAGGATGTGCCGATTTTATAAAGATATCTGTAATGTGTGAACTGTTTAACCTGAAGAGCAATCATGGAGCTTCCGACAAGCTATTTAATAAACTTCTACCGCTGTTAAAATCCATGATCCCTCCAGGAAATGAGATGATGAAAAGTACATATGAAGCTAAGAAGGTGATGAGAGATTTGGGTTCAGGTTACGAAAAGATACATGTATGCATCAATGACTGCATTCTCTATAAGAAGGATTACAAGGATCATATCAAGTGTCCCACCTATGGGGAATCAAGATGGAAAGTTGACGACACCACCCACGAGGTTTATGAAAACATTCCGGCAAAAGTCTTGTGGTATTTCCCAATTATCCCAAGACTGAAACGGCTGTTTCAATCAAAGAGAATTGTCGAATATTTATTGTGGCATGACACCAGAAAGAAATAAGAGGGTGTTTTACGGCATCCGACAGACTCACCAGCATGGAAAAATATAGATGAAAGATATCCCGTAATTCGTGATGATCCTCGAAATCTGCGGCTAGGAATTTCGGCTGACGGGGTTGACGTAAACAAAGGCATGCAAAAACAGCACAGTGTGTGGCCAATTCTGACAGTGATTTACAACCTTCCGCCAGAGTTGTGTATGAAGAGCAAGTTCACCATGCTGTCATTAATAATCGATGGGACGCCTTGTAAGGACATTGATGTTATGTTACAACCGTTTGTCGAGGATCTCAAGGAATTGTTTGAGGGAGTCCAATATTTTGATGCACTGAAACATGAGATGTTTACTCTACGTGCGGTTGTTTTATGGAAAATAAATGATTACCCTGCTCTCGGTACACTGTGTGGATGCCATTACTAGGGACGAGACGCCTGTAAGGTGTGTGGGAGAACTACTTACTATGTCAGGCTAAAACATTGTAGAAAAGAGGTTTATACCGGGCATAGAAGATACCTACCATACGATTATCCATTCAGACATCAGAAGGGGTTCAACGGAAAAGATGAAATTGAAGAGGCTCCGGAACTTATGACCCTGTCACAAATATACAATGAGGTAAATTCTATAAATAATAAATTGGGAAAGGGACGGAAGAATATTGTGGTGGAATTCGTGCAGGATAACCCTGGAAGAGGTGGAAAGATGAAGAGAATCGAAAAGACCATCGACCCAAAAAAAGGGAAGGGGAAGGAGACCGAAATGCGCTACTGGAAAAAGTTCAATATATGGTTCTGAATCCTCCCCTAGTGGCGGTATCATGTTGTCCACTATTACATAGATTTCATGCATGTCAAAAATAATGTATGCGAGAGTATCGTTAGAACATTGTTGAACAATGAATTTAAGTCGAAAGACCACCTTGCTGCTCAAATGGACCTGAAGGAGATGGGTTTTAGAGATGAGTTGCAACCTCGGGAAAATATCAAAGGGGATATATACTAAAGGCAGCATGTCAATCATTAAGCCCGGAGGAAAAGGACAAGTTCTGTGCAACATTATCCGAGATAAAAGTTCCACAAGGGTATTGTTCAAACTTTTCAACACTGGTGAATCGAAAAGATCGAAAGCTTATCGGAATAAAATCGCATGATTATCACATGCTAATGCAACATTTTTTCCCATTGCGATTAAATCAATTATGCCATAGCCAACAAGATATGTTATTATCAGGTTTTGTTTATTTTTCAGGGTAATATATAGCAAAGAAATCAAGGTGGAAGAGCTAGAAATATTGCAGTCGGATCTCGTTGTGACGTTGTGCTTGCTCGAGAAATACTTTCCACTATCCTTTTTCGACATAATGGTTCATTTAACTGTGCATCTTACCAGGGAAGTGCAAATTTGTGGTCCTGTATTCTTTCGATGGATGTATCCGTTTGAAAGGTGCTAAAGGTCATTAAAGAGCATGTGCGAAACAGAAACAGACCTGGAGGAAGCATTGCTAAAGGGAACCTTGCGGAAGTGACAATTAAGGTTATCAGTAAGCACTAACAAAGCATGAATGATATAGTCGGAATTCCACCAGACAAACTCAACACATCTGACACTGGCGAAGATTACTATTCTTTCAGGGGAAAACCAATGTCAAATCCTAAGTTTCCTCGTGTTGATAAGGATCTGTTTGATAAAGCACATTTCTATGTATTGCGGAATTCGCCTGAAGTTGCTCCTTACATTGAGTAAGTATAACTAGATCTAACCAAATAACCTCATTTTTTATTTAGTTTTTGATTATGTGTCCAAATTTCTGTAAAGATAATAACATTAATCATTGCACATCCAGTTGACACCAGAATTTTTGGAAGGATAAATATCTTGGTATGAGTGATAGACAGCTAGATCAAAAACATCGTGAAGAGTTCGCCAAATGGTTACAAAAAGTGGTAAGAGTTTGCAGAAAATGCCACTCTTGCTATGTAACTTTTGTGTTGAGACGGAGGCTAATCCTTATAATGTATTTCAGGTTGAGAGTGAGTGGGCAGACTCTAGGAAAAACTTCAATCAGGACTTAAGGTGGCTATCAATCCCACCGAATGCACAAGTAGAGACATACGAAGCATATCACATAAATGGATACCTGTTTCTCACAAAATCTCATGATGGTTCCATTAACCAGAATAGCGGGGTTTACGTAAAGGCAACTGACACGCACATTTGACAAGCATGGATTACCCTTAATCTGGCAAATTATTATGGTGTTTTACAAGAGATATGGGTGCTGACATATCATTCGCTGAAAGTGCCACTTTTCAGATGTAAATGGGTTACCAAAGCAGGGGTCTCAAAAGACAAACTTGGATACATTTTGGTTGAGCTTGATAAGTTGGGACTCCAGGATGATACTTTCGTTGTAGCCTCCCAAGCTAAGCAAGTATTTTATGTGCCAGACCAGGAAAATTAAAAAAAGTCTATTGTGTTAGGTGCACGTACCCAAATCTATAAATATGTTGGTGATGAAGTCGACGAGGAATTCAGTACGGAAGTTATTTGTCGGAATGAGTATAAATTGACAAAGGTAGATAAACTTGACCTCCAAAAGAAATCCAGGGATGATTACTATCAGGACGACATTAAGGGTAGAACTGCAAGGAAAGCACCAGCACCAACAACAATCCCTGCTTCTCAAACGACTGCATCTGAGCAACCATTTCCAAGGACTAAGCGACAAGCCAGGTGATAGAATGTAGTTGTTTGGATTTTTCTGTTAACTAGAGAATGAATGTATGGATTGTTGAAAAAAATTTGATTCTTAAATCATGGTGGGGTTTTGTATGCAGATGGGTTTTAGCAATGTTGGATGAGTTTGGATTTGGCTATACTGATTGTTGAATTAATATTCTGTTATGCTAGGATTAGTAGTAATACTATTAGGCTTGCACATAGGATTTTTTTTTTGGAATTGGGCCTAAAATAAACATCATTTTATATACCCAATTAATTCATTAATTCAGTCATTCCTACCCATCTTTACTTAACAATCATTGGAATTTTATGATCATTCACCAAGAACATTGCTTGTTTGTACATTTACTGTATTCAATCCATTACTACTGAAATCAAAAGAGCAAGAAAAACTGATACATTATGTTCAAACCCTTCAAACATACATCCATCACAAGTTTAATACTACTGAAAATTCAAACAACTGGAAGAACACAACTAGTTTAATTACATCTAAAGAAGGACAAAGCAAACAGAATACGACTTCTAAACACCCGACAGACTACCAGTGCCATTACAACTTTCTTTTTACAATCAAAATTCAAAGATGCACATTACTAATCTACCTAACATAAAAAACCGTCCACATCAACTTTCAAAATACAAAAAAACTTACCATCATTCGCACCAACATCAGGAAGAGTAGAAGGAAGGAAAATTACCAGAAAAGATGTTTTGCAAAAAAACTTGTTGATCGCTTTTAGGATTTATGCAATGCCTGAAAATATAGCCTTTCCTGGTAACTCTGATGAGCTTAATTACCATACTTCATCCTCATCAGTATCCATACCCTCTTCACCATAGTCTTCGCTATCATATGGTGCAGGAGAAGTCCCACTGGATGATGATTCATCATTACTATCCTCATCCCCTTCTTCCCTTTGTTCCTCACTTGACTCATCATCGAGATCAGCGATTCGACGGCTCACCTTCACTGCAACAGGTTCACCCTCACTCATGGTATGAGCAAAAATCTTGGGATTGGAAAGTTTATATTCAAATCGCCTTCTCTCCTTCTCATCATGATAAGAATTTATCCTTTGCTTGTCCTCCGCAGCATCCGAATCTAGGTCACTGGTATCCACTTCCTCTATTTCATACTCATACACTTCTAAGGCCTCGGAATCACTTTCTGTTGAATTGCCATACTTTGGGATCTTGGCCTGCTTCTCAGACTTTTCCTCATCCTTCCGTTCTTGCCATTCTAACTTGGGTAGCCATGCATTGTAGAGAGCCTCAAATCTCCTTTTCTTCCGCTCCTGAACAACCTCTTCTGCCTCTTTCTGATGAGTTTTCTCTGAATATGATGATCAATTTCAGACTGTGCATATTCTCTTAACTGCTGCAATTCCTCTATGCTCAAAGAAGGGAGAATTGACTTGGCTTGTGCAAATTTAGCTGTTACTGGTGGTGCATTTGGAAGATTTCCGATGGAATTGGTTGAATTCTGGGAAGGATCATCCATACTCTCAATTTAGTTTGATAAACCTAAACCTTTCCTATTCTGTTAAAGATCTCTCTGAAAATGGTAATCTCTCTGCTAATTAACCCCTCAAATACCCCATTGTGCCAATTCAATTCCATTTATGGCGCTTAGTTAGCCATCATGTCACTTTGTTAACTATGCCCATTCAAAGCCATCTTGTGTCCCCTTCACTCTAATAACCATCATTACCCAAGAAGACCTATTTTCAACACCTAATTCCCATTAAGACTTTTACCCTCTTTGGAACTGACATAATGCCATTAAGGGCATATCTGGTGGGTCACCAAAATTTGATGTTTATCTTTGGGGTCTAATAAATCTTTATGTTTTATGCATACTAGGCGATGGCAGCACCAGTTGGGAGGCTTCATTGCAACCTGCTACATGTGTTAAGGTGTTAGCTTGTATACACCACCTAGTATTACATGTCACACTACATGTAGGATGTTATGTAGCAATAACACCTCTAGCTTGCAAACCATGCAATTCAACACCCACTAGATTTAGGTGTTAATCTCATCTTAAGCTTACTATTGCTTAAGTAGCTTATACAAGGTGCTTGGTGTAACAAGGTGCTTATGCAAGGTGCTTGGTGTAACTAATGGTGCTAAGTGGATAGCCACCATATCCCATGCATATTATAACATGCCACACTTTGATTTGCCATGTTTAATTAAATGTTAAGCATCTGAACCAGTTTAGTTTTTTTAAAACACCTTATAAACACGTCTAAAGATGGGTAGCTTGTTGGATTGATACGTTACCTAACTTCTTTGAGGTCATACTTCGAATATTGCGTTCAAAAGCTTTTTATTAATTTTTTTCAGAAGGATGGGCTTGTTCAGAAGGATGACATCGTCTTCTTCTAGAAGTTTTAAGGTAATTGGGATTCCACTTGCCACTTCAAGCCCGTCTCTGACAAAAATAATTGAGGGCAGCTGCAGTTCGGTACTGGATTTCGACTTCGGGTCACTGGTAGCCCGCTTAGAGAGTCTTCTTGCCAAATAGCTGCCAAGTGTTTGTTTCTGCCTCTGAACGGATAATAAGTTGGGGTGGAGTTCAATAGGTCTTTGCATGCACTTAGTAGGCATGTGCCTCTCCGATATCTCAACTAATTGATCTCGAGGATTGAAAAAGGATGGGTGGGATGTGTTAAATGTTGGTATTCTCGTCCATAAGGCCTATTTGGAAGAGATCAGTTATAATTTCCAATTCTGTAACTCTGTAACTTCCACATTCCATCTCCGCAAAATCCCTTCAGTGTTCCAATTGTTGAAGCTATGTCTAAGCGAGGTTATAATGCATATCTAAATCTGAATGATCGCCCATACATGTCTACAAATCAGGAATCCATGGGTAGACCAGAGGAAAACAAGGCTAAGATGAATATACAAGAAAACTAGGTATTGATTTTTGATAATCATGGAAGAATTGTTGGGTTCAAGGTGTTGAAAGTTAATAAAGGAGATAAAACATTTAATCTCTAGTTTTTTGGTTTGTGAGTTTATTCATGTAAGCCGTAATGATAATCAAGTGGCAGACGATGTTGCCAAACAATTCCAGTTGCATGCAAAGCTAAGATTCGGGAGAATTACACTCATGGTCTCCCTAATGATGTGGTAGTCTTCCCCAATATCTTCATGATGGCACCAGTGATGCGAAAGTTGGAATAGGATGCTTATGATATTGCAATCTTCGGACCAGGGGAGATAACTGATTCTAATGAGATTCCTGGGGATGTAGTAGTGCCTATGCCTCCTCCTAGGGGAAACTATTTTGTGCCAAGGAGGAGGGATGTACCCGAAAGGAGTGGAGCTAACAAGAAGGTTATTGGAAGTGGTGTGGGGACCTCTGGGGTTGCACCAGGAGCTTGACCAGTATTCAACCATCCCCTTCCATATGGTAAAGTAAGTATTCCTGTAAATGTTTTATGGTTGAATATTGCATATGTTTCTCATGGATAAACAGTTAATGCTGGTGGTGCTGATTTTGGATTTGATAGTGTTGGTTTTAAATACAATGATGTTCAATTGAATGTATATGTGGTTCTGGGTTATTGTATTATGCTTGGTTGAGTGGCTGTTGTGTTTAATTTTGGTTTTGAGCTTGATATGGTGACTATAGTAAAAAGAAGGGGGAATTTGAAAGGGGGTTATGCCCTAAAGTGTTTTCTACAGAAAGTTATTTACTAAAAATGTCTAGTTTTTAAAAAATTCCGAAAAAGGTATAATGTGTACGCATTATAGGTGTGGATTCTTGATATTGTGTACACAATATCAAGCAATGGGTACACATTCAAACATTTTTGGTAATTTATATCATTTTTGGGAATAACTAAAGAAAACTAGACACCTTTGGAAATTTTCTCGTAATCATGTAGGTTTGAAATTGTTTTATGGGGTTAATAGTTTTATCTGGCCATTCATATGAACTACTCCAACTGGTAGCATAGGCAACTTTGAAGTTATAGAGATAGAATAACATATTACTACAGGAATGCTTGAGAAAGCAATGAAAAATCTTACCAGATATGCAATGTGGTAGCTGAGAGGAAATTTTGATAGCATATATAGTCTAGGAGTAGGATCTTTTAGAAACCAAATTGCAGACTCCCAAGTTATTTATAGCATTCCAATGCAACGGATTACCAAAGAAATTTTGATTATAGGTGTTTAGAAGATTTGCAGAAATATTTTTGGAGAACCCAATAACTTGCAGAACATGCAAGTCAGAATCTATTCCAGATAAAGCAAGGGAATTAGCCTTGAGGGTTTTGGGTGTACGTTTTGGCCACACTTTCAACTTGTTTATTTAAATGTTGAGTAGTTCAACCAATCTAGTATTTTCAAAATACTAATCATAAACATCTAAAGATGGGCAACTAGGTGGATTGGTAAGTTATCTAAATCCTTCGAGGTCATGCGTTCGAATATGGGTGAAAGATTTTTATTAATTTTTTCAAAACAAACTTTTTAGCCACGCTATAAAACCGACGTGTCTATAGAATGCACACTATGGACACACATATACTAGCGTGTCCAAAGAAGAACTTTTTGGCCACACTTTCAACTTGGCGTGTTTATTTAAATATTGAGTAGTTCAACCAATCTAGTGTTTTCAAAACACTAATCGTAAACATCTAAAGATGGGCAGCTTGGTGGATGGGTACGTTATCTAAATCCTTCGAGGTCATGCGTTCGAATATGGGCGAAAGATTTTTATTAATTTGTTCAAAACGAACTTTTTAGCCACGCTATAAAACCGGCGTATCTATAGAACGCACACTATGGACACACATATACTAGCGTGTCCAAAGAAGAACTTTTTGGCCACTATTTCAACTTGGCGTGTCTATATATCCTACACGATATACTGGCGTGTCTATAAATCGTACACTATGGACACACATATTCCGGCATGTCCAAAGAAGAACCTTTTGGCCACACTTTAAATTTGGCGTGTCAATCAATCGTACACTATGGACACACATATACTGGCGTGTCTAATGAACCAACTTTAAAACCATACCTCAAATGGCGTGACTAACCTTTTGGACACGCCACAACTCCCTAATGTGGCCATAAACTGGTCTATAAACATGCCCAATACCTAATGTGGCCATAGACTGGTCTATAAACACGTCCAATCAAAAATTTGAAGTTAACGTGACTAAACGGTTGAAAATTTGACACGCTAGTAGCCCTGGCGTGGCTGAAAGCACTTATATGAACATGCCCATTGAATATTGTGTGTCTATAGGGTAGAAGTATACCCTGTAGACACGCCAAAACCAAAAAGGCGTGACAGGGAAATTTATACTTGGCGTGGCTAAAGGCAATTTTTGTACTAGTGTTGGCTTGGTGTGATTGATCTAAATAATTAGGTATTGCAAACAAGACCCACTCAACAACCTGCTGTATATTTTTCACGAAAATACGCGAGACATCAAACATGTCACAAACTAGGGGATGTTCATCAGGGTATTGGTCTGGTACTTTACAGCGTGCAGCGTGCAACACGCGCATTATGAGAAAGTGTCAGGAAAGGCGGACAGTTAGTGGCGGTAGAAAAGTACCACGTGTAAACTGACCCGTCTTCCCTCATAGTAAGATGTGGTTTTCAACATTTTTCACACGATCCCACTTCTCCATCACTCAACTACTCCCACTTCCTATGAGATCAGGGTGCATTCAACTATGACTTTTATAAATAGGTTTTCAACCTATTTCAACCAATAACGGTTATTAACACAAATATCCAGAAAAACACCAAAGAAATCATAGCTTATATTCTGCAAGCGAGTTCCACATTCTGATATAAGTCATAAAAACAACCATACCTTCTGAGTTAACCATTCTGATCTCAACACCTTATTTGCTTCCCTCCCTAAGATCAACCCTTCTCCTTCATTTTGTGACCGCAACAAGACTGGAAGGGCCATTTCTTGGTTTAGGACAGAATTATACAGACTGATCTCTCAAATCTAAAGTACTCACGTGCAGTGCATTTGTTTGGGGTTTAGATTCGTTTGTCGATTGTTTATGGGTGAAAACTATCTCTGACGGTTTCGGTAATTTTGGGGTGTGTAGATGAGAAATGAGTTAAAAACTTAAATAAATGCACTGCACGGGAGTTCATTTGATTCCAGAGATCAATCTATACAATTCTGGACTAAACCAAGAAATTGTCGTTCCAGACTTGTTTCGGTCACAAAGTGAAGGATATGGGGTTGATCTTAGGGAGGGAAGCAAAGAAGGTGTTAAAATTGTGAAGATATAGGCTTGTTTATGACTTGTAACAGAAGGGTGAGAAGGCTTACGATTAATGCAAGCATGCTTTGGGTGTTTGATTACGTTTCGTATTAACATTTGGTTTCTGTCTTGTGTTTTTTCTGGAAATAGGGAGGAGAACCTATTTATACAAGTCATTTGAGCCTTATTCAGGTCTCTCGTGGGAAGTGGAGGAAGTGGAGTGATGGAGTAGTGGAGTTATGTGTTAGTGTCACACGATAAATCTTTCCCATTTCTCCTATCATCACTAACCGTCCATATCTTCCTGACACGTTCTTGTGATGGCGTGTTGCACACTGCACGCTGTAAACCGCCAGACCAATACTCCAGTATGTATCCCCCAGTTTGTGACATGATTGATATCTCGAGTGTGTGGATCGTGGGACCCACAAAAGGTAGCATGTAATGCTAGTTAAATAACTAAGTTATTTAGGAAGTCGATACTTGTAAAGTATCGTGTGTATTCTATGCATGTTATGCATCGAATGTATTCGGCATATATGAAGCATCGATGTTGAGAATTATGCCCTTCCTACTTCATGTGAGGGTTTGGAGGCTCCGCTAGCAAATCCTCCCTTGGTCGACCACATGGTGTGGCAGACGGTGATCACGGTGATACCTCACTGGTCTCCTAATTCCTATCCTAGGCCGTCCATCCAGGCTGGCGAAGTTGGACGGACAAGATGACTTGCGACCCACATCTACGACCATCGGATTAGGGTTTAGGAGGTGCGCGAGTGCACTCCTTCAGCTTGGTCGAATCCAAGAGTGGGAGACGTTTCATGGATGACCGATCAGGCATGCGTGTAGACGGCATGCTGATGTCCATGTCCATGCTTCACTGTCCCACGAAGGTTTGATCTAGGCTACTCAAATTTACCGGTGAAGTTGAGTGGCGGAGATCGATTTGCGACATAAATCCTATGCCACAAAGGATTCCTAAAGGGTGCGGTATGCCACCTTTAAGGAACGCGTTCCGAGACGACCAAGCTTGGTTGGTCTCGGCCGATTGGTCCGACGTGTAGGTGGTAGGCTGATATTCACGCCTATACTTGACTGTCCCATGGAAACGT
Source organism: Papaver bracteatum (assembly GCA_023529315.1). Classification (NCBI taxonomy): domain Eukaryota; kingdom Viridiplantae; phylum Streptophyta; class Magnoliopsida; order Ranunculales; family Papaveraceae; genus Papaver; species Papaver bracteatum. Next base: position 370,044 of record JAJJWX010002809.1, read on the forward strand.
GATCTAAGCCACACAATTTGTCTGGCGAAGTTGAGTGGTCGAGATTAGTTTGTGATTTTGGAAGCGTGACCACGCTAGTTTTGTCGTGCAATTTGGAGAAACCAGGCATGGTATGCCTTGTTCGGTCGGGTGAAGAGATAGATGGTTCCACGGTGATCATGTTGATGCTCACTGGACATGCTTAGTTGTCTCCTAATCCCTTCGTTCGATCAGGAGAAAATGGACTCTCGTGATCAATACAAACCCTAATTAGGGTTTTGGATGGTCGTGTATCATGTTTTGTTTTGTGCGCACGAATTAGGACAACCAACCATGGTTGGTCCTGACCGAATGGTCATGTGTGTATACGGGCCCACGATGATTGTGTTGACATGCTCCGGGCCCTTTGAAACTACATCTACACCCTTCATCTATGCCTGCGAAGATGGATGGTTGAGATCGTTTTGCGACACATGTAATGTGCCGCAAACCCAAATTTAGGGTTTCTTGTCCATTTTGCTTGGTTTGGACGGTTTGGCAAGCTATGCCCCCATTCTGGGGAGGCCGACCATGCGGGGCCCGTGTTGGGTCGGCAGTGAATATTCCAATACCTGCTTGGGGGTATTGGTTTCGATCTGGACCGTCCAATCATGCTAGTGAAGTTGGATGATCGTGATCGTTTCTAGACTTCTATGGGCAGTCTAGACGCTCAATCAGACTAGTATAACACACCGAGAGTTACATGCTCAATCGGGCTAGTATAACACACCGAGAGCTACAACATGTACGGGTATTTCGTGCATGCCTCACTGTTGGTACTTGGATATTCATGCTACTCTACTGCGAGTAACAATCAGTCATCATGCCGCACCAAAAATAAGAGTCATGCTAGGAACAACACATGAAATACACGGCGTTTTATGCATTAATCAATAATGCTAAAATTCACAGAATATTCGGGGGATTGTTGCTACATGCTCCATTCTAGGTGAATTAGTAAAGTGAAGAAGTATTCATCACTTATAAAATAATCTCATCCTCTACAGGATGGTTACACAAAAAATTGGTTTTACAACTCTAGCCCTGAACTAAAATCCACCATCAACATTAAGTCTCATGCCTAGCACATGATGGTTACACTATTGTGGGGTAGGCATGAGATGGTGACAGTTAAAGATAAAACTTATGAGACAAAGTTAGATGTTACCAGGAGAGACGGGTCGTCCTGTCCTTCGAGCATGTCACGTTCAAGAGACGTCTGGGAGAGCGTTCCCCTAGCATGATATTGGTCTTGCTTAATTGATGGACTGTTGCGCCTACTTCCTTCATGGGGCTATTGCGCCTGCTTGATCAAATGTGGCTTGATGTGCATGCTTTGGTTAAACGTGGGTTCACTGCGTGCCACGTACCTTCTTTGCTTGGGGCCGGCTGTGTCTTCTTCGACCAATATGGGGCTGGTTGTGCCTGATCAAGTGGGACCCGCCGCGTTCCTGCTTTTCTTGAGGCCTGCTGTGTCTGCTTCGACCAATATGGGGATGGTTTTTCCTGATCAAGTGGGACCCGCCGCGTGCCTTCTTTTCTTAGGGATGGATGTGTCTTCTTCGACAAGATATCAAAACCTGTTGCTTCACCAAACACCATACTTTCCCCTTGACCAACACCGACCTTGCTGATTTGACGAACCCCGACCTTCCTGACGGACATCGCTGCCTCGACGCCTTGCTGACTTGTTTTGTTCTAACACCGGCTTATCTCGTACACCATCTTTGTTACTCATGCCAACACCGGTCTTGCTGACTAACACCGTCCTTGCTAACCAACATCGGTCTTGCTCGAATGTGGGACACAGGCGTGCTTGCTTTGCCCAAATGTGAACCTTGTATGTTTGAACGTGGTGTGTCTCCAGCTATGTTCATGTCCTCCTAGAAGCATGCTTGACTTCTCCTATCGACTTCAAGATTTGTCATGCTCCGTTGGGCCCTTATGAAGGATGGATGAGACGTATGTTGAGCAATGAGTATATCAAAGATAACTTGACCAAAGCGTAGATTATTGATGTATCCTGTGTCTTGAAACGGCTCGAGAGGATGTTAAAGTGGCTTCTGGTACGAACGTTGAGGTGGATCCTGGGGAGAGTATTGAAGCAGGATTCTGAAGCGAACGTGAGTCCCTGAAAGAGCGTTGAGGCATCTCTTGAATAGACCATCGAAGCAACTTCTTCTGCTGGAGGGAGCGTTGAAGTGGCTTCATCTTCAGTTAGATTTACCCTTGCGAATTCCATGCTTCTCGACTGACCATCTCTCTCGTGTTAAAGAAGTCCTTGGCTGACGGTGAAGGAACTTCATGCTGAGCCTCAGTCCCCAAGCGTGGTCTACATGGATCTATCTTGTATGCCCAGTGGGTCTTTTGTACATAATGGTCGTTGATATGGTGAAGCTCCGTGTGTCATTAATCGATGAGCAACAACAGTTCCTAGAAGTAGGTGTGATCAGAAGAGACTGGCAGGGAGAGGCATGATAGCTACGGGCACGAACTTGGTAGTCTTCATATAGTGGTAGAGCTCGTCTCATTGTTAGAGGTATAAACCGGAACCGATGGATTTCTTGATGTTTCTTCATGGAATAAAGAAGAGTGAGACATCCCCCTGCCCGCGAGTATCCGGAGCTCTCGAATTGATGGGCGTTGTCACGCTGGTTCATGAGGCCGTCTTTACATCTGCTTTGTATTTCATGAACGTCCAGGAATATCACTGGTCTTTGACAATACGTCTGCTCTCTTGAGTATATCCTCGTCTTAGGAAATCTTGGAATCATAATGATAGCGTGCTTGCATCTATCTAAATTCACCATCTTTGAGAATAGACAGTGCTAAGCAATCCCCAGTCAATCTCCTTTGGTAACACAACTACTTCTTCTATGGGAGACAAATTTTGAAAGCGTCTCTCATTAATGTAGCTACCGTCAATCCATATATAGAATATCTTGGAAGTTGTTTCACCATTGTGGCAGTCATGCATATGGTACTGGAGTCTGGAGTTTGTGATTTTGGATTTGCAGGATGTTGTATCTCGGTGGTCTTCCTCTTGCTGCTTCAGCGAAACTGCTTACAGAAGGCTGAAGCTTGCACTGCCTGTTGGTGAGATGTATGTTTCCACGAACATAATGAGGCTCTTTATGACGGGCAGGCTTGTTCTTTCTAGCAGGGCAGTTGTTGTTGCAACCTGAGCATTTAGAAGCTTCACGGAGTTCAAAGGGTGTCTGAAAGCACATGCTCTTCGACAAAGCACGATTGACAGGTACCATCCTATTGATGCACAATTACTCCACTTGTTATTCAGTAATATTTGGATTGTGACCCTTCAGTGCCTGAATTCGGGACCTCTTGACATAATCATTTGGATGTTCACTGTTTCGCTGAAGCAATCCTCTTAAGTCTGACAGAGTGATTCACCCAAGCTGCGGATTCTTTCTCGACATGACGATGCCTATCTTCTTGAGGATGCTCCCTTGAGGTCTTGGATCCAGTATATCTGAAGATGTCCCGGGATCGCTCTTCTTCTGGACTGACATAATAGGCGAACCCTTTATGATGATTTGTAGATGACAATGTTCTTTGAATCTTTTGAAACGCTTCCCGCTGTAGTGCGGTCCAGATAAAACTTGCTCCTTTCTTGCCCATGAAGCTCTGGAGTTTCTTTATAGTTTGTGAAGGCAGTATCATAAGGATAGATTGGGTCTTGGATGAGTCCACTTTGATCCCCTCAGCAGTCACCTGGAATCCAAGAAATTTGCCTGAAGAGACGCCGAAAGCGCATTTCAAACAATTCACCTTTAACTTGTATTCACGGCACTCGAACACTTGTCGTAAGACTCCTATATGGTACACCCGAGATTTTGATTTGAGCACTATATCATCCATGTAGTCTTCAACTTTCTTATGCATCATGTCGTGGAAGATTGCCATCATAGCGCGTTGATACGTTGCACCGGCATTTTTTAAACCAAATGGCATTACAGTATAATAAATTTTTTGAGAGGAGTTCGAAAAGCTGTCTTGCTCGTGTCATGCTCATACATACTTATCTGATTGTATCCTCTATATACATCCATGAAGGAGAACATGCAGAGTCCGCTGGTGGCATCTACTAACATGTCGATGTTAGGTAGAGGAAAATCGTCTTTGGGGTGGCATTCGTTCAAGTCTCTGGAATCCGCGCAACACCTGATCTCGTGCCTGAATTGCATCAGATATCGTTTGACTGTCTTGGATCGGAGATTGTATGAATTCCTACACAAGGTCGAGCTAATGGAGACAGGCCTAGGAGATTCCTCATCGTCGATCTCTTCAATCGTGGAGTTGGTATCATCTTGCAGATGTCGTGGAGCATCCAACACCTCTTCTTGTGGCTCGTTGTTCTTGTAGCATTCAACTGGGCATCAGTATCCCTCTTAGTGTGAACGTGGGTCGCTGCTTCACCGGATGAAGAAGAACGTCTTGTCATCAAAGATACATCGTGAGGATATGCAACTTGGTCCTCCTCCTTGATTGACGCCCACGTGGGGAGTGGGGTGCAATGAACTTTGTCTGGTTCTTCTCGCGGAGCTTCTCTTGGTTCAAATAACCTCACTCCACATATTGGTGCGTAAGGAGACAGCGATGCAGGAATACAAATGACTTCTTTACTCAGCATAGTCTTCGGGCACTGATAATATATCGAAGTCACATTCCTATTGTCATGAAACCACGGTCTCCCCAGTATCATATGGTGGTAGAGATCCTTTTCTATGACTTCAAATTTCACCTTTGACTAGACGGGCCCTACAAATAAATTCAGATTGACATACCCGTACGTGTTGGTTTGGTTTCCTTCAAAGTCTGTCATCGTAGTAGGCTTCCGTACGATATTGTTCGGGCGGCCCTTGGCCGTCCTGAGTATCTTGAGGGTAATCACATTCGAAGATGCTCGTTTGTCGATGAGGGCTCTCTTGAATTCTGAATCATTGATGTGTGCAGTAACGTGCATGGCCCGGTTGTGACCTTCTTCCACCATCATGTCTTCTTCTGTAAATGCAACATTATTTACAGACATATCCGGAATTTTGGAGGCTTCTGGGCGTAAACGATTTAACTGTACGTCCAAGGATATCTGGTTGATTGCAGCAAACGTATCCGCCCGTTGGTTCTTCGAGAGGTGTAAAATTTCGCACAAACTTTCCACTAGAGAAGCGTCTTCTTGGTCCACCGGCCTCTGGTTCATGGTGAAACTGTTGATTTGAGGAGGATCGTTGCGAGGATTAGTCCCCAGTATAGAAATCTCCGTGACAGGAGAACCGCTCATATATGATGTCATCTTGATGAGGAGATCGAGTATACCGTTTATTGTCTCCTTGATCAGGTCCATGTTCTTCGTGTGAATCCTCTGCACCCGTGCTAACTCGATCAATGTTGGGATTCTTCCGGTTATACCATCAGACACGCCATTGGGAGGAGGAGCATCTTCGTTGGAGGAACTTCAACCGGAATTTGAAATTGTTGGGTGAGTCCTAAGACGAACCATATTGAAATCAACCAATGAGATTGGGTATTGATGAAATGACTTTACAACCGAGAGATTAATCTCCCACTGTAGTCGCTAATTGTTTATGGGTGAAAACTATCTCTACTGGTTTCGGTAATTTTGGGGTGTGTGGATGAGAAATGAGTTTAAACCTTAAAAAAATACACTGCATGGGAGTGCTTTTGATTCGAGAGATCAATCTATACAATTCTGACCTAAACCAAGAAATGTCTGTTCCAGACTTGTTTCGGTCACAAAGTGAAGGAGATGGGGTTGATCTTAGGGAGGGAAGCGAAGAAGGTGTTGAGATTGTGAAGATGTAGGCTTGTTTATGACTTGTAAGAAAAGGGTGAGCAGGCTTACGATTAATGCATGCAGGCTCTGGGTGTTTGGTTACGTTTCGTATTAACACTTGGTTTTTGTCTTGTGTTTTTTCTGGAAATAGGGAGGAGAACCTATCTATACAAGTCATTTGAGCCTTATTCACGTCTCTCGTGGGAAGTGGAGGAAGTGGAGTTCTGTGTTAGTGTCACACGATAAATCTTTCCCACTTCTCATATCATCTCTAACCGTCCATGTCTTCTTGACACGTTCTTGTGATGGCGCGTTGCACGCTGTAAACCGCCAGACCAATACCCCATTATGTATCCCCCAGTTTGTGACATGATTAATGTCTCGAGTGTGTGGATCGTGGGACCCACAAAAGGTAGCATGTAATGCTAGTTAAATAACTAAGTTATTTAGGAAGTCGATACTTGTAAAGTATCGTGTGTATTCTATGCACGTTATGCATCGAATGTATTCGGCATATATGAAGCATCGTTGTTGAGCATTATGCCATGCCTACTTCACGTGATGGTTTGGAGGCTGCCCTAGAAAATACTCCCTTGGTCGACCACATGGTGTGGCAGACGGTGATCACGGTGATACCTCACTGGTTGCCTAACTCCTATCCTAGGCCGTCCGTCCAGGCTGGCGAAGTTGGATAGACAAGATGACTTGCGACCCACATCTGCGACCATCGGATTAGTGCACTCCTTTAGCTTGGTCAAATCCAATCATGGGAGACGTTTCTGTAGGATCAGAATATCGCAGCAAGAACATTCTTGCGAAGTTTTCACTAAAGACACTGGCGAGCGTCGCAGAAAAGATTAAAAGAACGGTGCAACAAATAACGATGGTAGAAACAAGAAGAAAACGTAAAGATCCTGCGAAGAGTAGAGTGTTTGCGAGGGTTAACATTTGTACACCCGCGAAGGCATCACAAGTTAGATCCGAAATTAAGGGATAGCTTAGTTGTCTATGAGCTGTCATCCATTATGTAATACCCTATATAAAGGGGATGAGTAATCTTGAAAAAGAGAGATAATTTTTGAAATGCTAAGAAAGTTTTTAGGAGAGAGAAAATTCTAAACAGAGTGATTGTATTTTAATTTCCTTTTTCTTTGTAATTTTCTAAGTGTCAATTAATGAAAATCGTTGTTCCTGATTAAGTGTTCATAGATCGATTGTGCAAATTCTTGTGAGGGGTGTAGTGTGGGATTTCCTTCTACTACATTTTGGCACCCGAAACAGGAAGAATCAAATTAAGAGATCTATATTTGTAATTTAGAAATTTGAAGAAATTGTTAGGGTTGAAAAAATGGCTAGAAGAAGAAGAAATACATCAGAACCACCAACAACTGCAAGGAGGAGTAAAAGACTTGCAGGTGGAGAAACAAGTGAAATGGGAGTGTAGATGGGGAAAAATGATCTGCTGGTTTTTGCGGAATTGAGGACGACCGTGCGGAGGATATTCCTTGAACCGAGCGAAATGTTCAACCTCACACAGATGAACCGCTATGAAGGGGGTGCTTTTTAGTTCGAGAGACCAATCTATAGTACTCCAGCCTAAACCAAGACAATGGCCGTTCCAGAGTAAATTCGGTCATAAGAGAGGATGGGTTGGTCTGTAGGAGGGAAGCTGAGAAATGTGTGAGATCAATGGTGATCTGAGATTGTAGGTGTGTTATGGTTTCCGTGTAATGCTTTGAATGATACCTGATTGAGAGTGATTTCTGTGAGTTCGTGTAGACGAATGAGCGCCTGTATGAACTTTTGTTGAGAAATTGCTCGTTCAGTCGATTGTTGTTCGAATGTTTGAGAACCCTTCGAATCTTGTCCTTCAATCGGAATTCAGAAACATTATATAATGCCGGAGTTGAAAACACCATGATCCCATGAAGTGTGACAGTTGATGGAGTGAAGGAGTGGAGAGATGGAAATAATGCTCAAAACCAGTTGCGCTCATCGTGCGGAGACTTGGTTGATTTTCCATCCACTACTTTTCTAACTTCCTCAACTGATTGCACGACTTTCTCACATTTCATCGTGTGTTTGAACACACGTGCCGTAGACCGCCAAACCAAAACCCTAGTTGATATCCCCCCAAGTGACACGATTTATGTCTCGTGGTTAATTAAGTCAGTTGCTGATTTCATGACTTCGTGGGACGATGAGTCCACGTATTTCTTTGAGTTAAACATGATTTTGTAAAATGTTCGCAACTCATGAATCGAACATGTCTCTTTGAGACAGGTGATAGGATCCTCACGTTGAGGAGAGCAAGTGTTGCTCGCTAATTTATTTAATATTGATAGTTCCGTTAATTTGAGTAAATATTGCTCACCCGAGCAAGTGTTGCTCATCTCGATGAAATATTTGAGTAAATATTGCTCATCGAGCAAGTGTTGCTCGTGCGATGAAATATTTGTAGCGTGACCAAAATAAAATATTAATTAAAGCGCTGGTAATTTAACCGAGCATAATTAATAAGAATATTGATCATGAGATCAGTGTGAAATTATTAGTGTTTGAATCTGGAATCATGATCCTTGGATTCAGAAACCCTAATTTGATCAATTGATGACCAATTGATGATTTATTTGAAATTAACCATAGAATGAAGGAGAACCGTCTTCATGGGACTGTGGATCAACCATGAAATTCTCATATGCTCACATGAGCGAAATCCAAGACCTCCTTGAAGAGTTGGTGAGTTGTTGAAAGAATGATTAAATGCTGGTTTAATCATTTCTTGAATCTTGTTGGGTTCAGCATTAGGTGATAGAACCTAATTAATTATTATTAAAATATGAGGGACCGACCAAGGAGTTGTGAAACCATCCCTGGGTGGTCACGAGATCAAATGACGATCGCTCCGTCGAATTCCGAAATTGTTTGGAGAGTTTTTGGACCTAATACGTGCAATTGTGCAAATTAGGTCAGATTGTGAGAAACACGTGGGATTGGCTCATTGCGAGCCACAAAGCCAACCTTGGTCGGTCAAGGTAACATGCTTTCGTCGTTGAGACATCCATGTCTCAGTTCTGAGAATTTTGATATTTTCTGGTGCTCGTTTGAGCGACCATTTGAGAAAATATGACAAAATTAAGGTTTTCTGATAAAACCGTCAAAACATCATTGGATGAAGGAAAATAATGAAAAGTGAAGGAATTATGAAGAGGTGAGGGACCGACCAAGGGGTCATGAAACCAGCCCTGGGTGGTCACGGGATCAAATGTTGATCGTTCGAGCACTCCCAGATTGGTTGAAACCCTAATCAGCGTCCTTTGGTAGAATCAGCATAGATTTCTCATACGAACTCGGATTTTGCTGGTCCGCCCCTCCATTACGTACGGAAAATAATTTTCTATCTCCCAACGAGGGAGTACTTAGGTTTTAAGCTCTTTCGGGAGGTGAAAACAGCCAGAGAGTAAAACTCAGGAAAAATCAAAGGGGCCGGTCCCATAACATTTTTCCTAATATGATGAAACAAAGGAGTTTTGTTGAAATAAATGAGTTTCCATGAGACGAAGGAAACATCAAAAATCATAAATAATAAAATAAGGGACGTGTGAGCGTGTGGGACCGGCTTAGAGCATGACTGGCCGACCAAGGCCCATGCGTTTTCCCTATTTTATGCATTATTTCATGATTTGAAAGAATTTTCATAATTTGAAGGAAATATCATGAAATCAGGGAATTTTCATGGGATTATGAAAACATGAAAAATATGCTAATAAAAGAGTGGGACGTGTGAGCCATCTAGGGTTTAGCCGACCGACCATGACTCGTGCACACGGGTTTCCTAAGTTTTATTATTTTTCATGGGACGAAGGAAAAAATCATGAGATTAAGGAGTTTTCATGAAATTAGGGAAATTAATAAAATAATGAGGAAATATGAGGTGTGGGGCCGGCTGGGACCAGGCATGTCCGGTTGGCCAATGGTCACGCCCCCTCATGCTCTCCTTGATTTTATATTATTTCCTCCGCGCGGAGGAAGCACCATGAAGTTGAGGAGTTTCCTCAAAACAAAAGGATATTTGTTCAAGCAAAAGGTTTTTTCATGAACTCAGAAAAAACAACAAAATATGATAAAAATATGATACTGGTGTGGGATTGACCACGGCACGGTCGGTCGGTCAGTTGGTCCATGCCCCCAGCGCCTTGGTCAATTTTTATTTATTTGTTATTCTTCGTCCTATTTTGCATAGGTTCATCGTTTCGTCGTATATTGAAATACTTGCTCGTGCGGTGGTTGTTAATGTATCATTATTGAATACAATTGCACCATCTGAGACAGAGCTTGCTCAGGCGGTATCCCTGATTCCCGTTCGTCCAATATTTATTACTAATCCATGGACTTCTGCTGGGAAGAACCATGGTTTGCGTAATGAAATATGTGCGAAAATATTTGAATATTTTCAGCAATTCTGCGGATGAATCCAAGAATTTAAGTTTAAGACAAGGCTTGCTCAGGTGGTAGCCCTGATGCCCGTGCGTCCAATATTTATTACTAATCCATGGACTTCTGCTGGGAAGAACCATGGTTTGCGTAATGAAATATGTGCGAAAATATTTGAATATTTTCAGCAATTCTGCAGATGAATCCAAGAATTTAGGTTTGAGACAGGGCTCGCTCAGGCGGTAGCACTGATGCCTGTGCGTCCAATATTACTAATCCATGTACTTCTGCTAGGAAGAACCATGGTTTGCGTAATGAGATATCTGCGAAAATATTTGAATATTTTCAGGAATTCTGCGGATGAATCCAAGAATTTAGGAATGATTAATTTATGACTTTATACTAGCAGAGCAAGTCGTTCGGGAGTTGTTCATCCCGTGATAGAAATTATGACTGAAGTATTCAGTACTCATGAGATATGTCGTTGTCCAGCTATGAGACTACATATCTATATGCACTCTGAGAGAAAGTATTCTCCGTCAGAGGATTCGATGAGAGACCCGTGTCTCCATATTTACGTCTGATTGCTGAGTCAGAGGTTCATGTAATTATGGGTTTACGATTTTAGCCTTTGTCGAAAATCCACCATCTACATTAAGTCCCCTACTTAGTGAGGAAAGTCGTGTTCCTCAGTCAGCATTGAATGGTGATTTTCCGGTCATAACAGTGCAAGTAATTGAACTTAGTCGTAAGTTAAGATATTACCGGATTTCGATCGTACGAGCATATCATGACTTGAAATCAGGATCTAGTGGCATGATAGAATTTCGTTTGGTGAGCATGAGTTGGTGTTGAACCGTTGATTTGGGTGACGGGACCTTGGTCGTTCGGGATTCGCGGGCCGGGCCCAATAAGGAAATCCTTGGAAAATTAGGTTTTGGAAACAAAGTTTGATATAAAAGGAATTACTTCTTTTTTTTTTTCCCACGACCAGCATCCTCCATCAATTCACCACCTTCACTTCAGTTTTAGGAGAGGAGGAAAAATTCGTCGGAGCTCCAGTGCCGCCGCCGTTGCCGCCACCGTCCGGCAGTTTTGCGCCGGCACCGACAGGTATGCGTCCTTTTTTTTTTTTTTGCTGATGCTCATGAGTTTTATGAGTTGTTCACATATTGATCATGATGAAATTATATACCCGTGTATATATGATTGTGAGTTTCATTGAAAACCTTCGTTTTTGAAAACGTATGTTCGTTTGATCGTTAGTTTTTGAAAACTAGTAATAATCCTTGATTTAGGAGAGGTTTTCCTTCATATATGAGCTTTCACGTGAGACAAAGTTTTATCACAAAAGCGAATTTTTCACAAAACCGTAGTAAAATCTTCGTTTTAAAGAAAAACGATGGTGCGGAGAAGCGGGTTCTCCTCTTTATGTATATATAAGCTTGTGTACAGTGATAAAATTTTATGTATGAGCTTTCATGTAAAACTTTATCATGTAATGCGTGAGTTTTCACAAAATTGAAATAAACCTTCGTTTCAAATACACATGATGGCACGAAGGAAACGAGTTTTCTTGTAAAAACATGGTCGGTTCATGAAAAGGTTTTTTTTTTCTTTTTTTTTTTGAAACCTTGGAGTATCCACGATTTATTTTTTACGAGCCCGGCTCATGTTGAAAAGATTTATTTATTTACATGAGTAAATAAACGTTTCGTTTACATATATATATATGCAAATATATATTATTTCTCTAAAAATCGAAACTTGAGTTTCATGTGATGTTGCTTAGAAATAAAGATTATTCATGATGAAATAATGTCTTAATTTTCAGAATTTTATGGTGAATGTTCACTCAGTAGAAAATTGATGATTTTATGAAAAATCTGAGTTTTGAACGTCTTTTGTAGGTATTGAAGAAGCAGACGATTCGGGATCATTAACTCTAGCATTACTATCACTACTGTCTAGTGGAAGCGTAAAAAGGTAAGAGTTAAGAATTACCGTTAGACGCTAGTATTTCCTTGATTCCGGATGATGCGCTGAAGTAGAATGTAATATGAATTTTGCAGCTACTTCATAAATATGACCGGATCCCAAGTTAACGACTCTTCAAGAGATGAAATGTGCATTGATGATGATATCTCTAGAGATGAGACATGTACAGACGAAGCTTCTGTTGGTGAAGATGAAGATGAAACCTCTGGGATTAAGAACATCCCAAATATCGATGATGCATTTTTTGAGGAAGATCCTGCAGTAGCTGAAAAACATTTGAAATCTCCAGCGCATCGTCTGATGATAAATCCCAGGACTGTCACTCAGAAGAAATTCGTGACTCCCAATAAAGTTATCCGATTTTGTCTTGAACGTGGAGTATTCCTTGCATCAGTTATAGAATTTAAGATTTCTCGTCGACCTTTAGAGAAGTTTGCTGGATGGGCGAGGCATATGCTTGGTGTTCCTCATGTGAGGGCTATGTTCGATCAGGCGCAGGTGACAAGGGCTATTCAAGCTTCTGGGGAGTTATTCATTTACCATGACGCGAGAAGTATTGTAGCTCTGCTTTCTCGCTGGTGTATTCCTACTCATACCTTCATATGCAGATGGGGAGAGTTTACCATTACCTTGGAAGACATGGTAGCTTTGATGCATCTCCCAATCACAGGTAATCTTCCAGGGGATCTTTCAGATGAGGAGACTGTCGTTTCTCATATCTTGACAGCTGCAATGGAGGTAGCAAATAAGGCTGGCGGTAAAGGATGCTATGCTCTCTGGTTGACGCGATGGTGGCCTAAAGACGAAGTTTCTGATAAACCCATCGACGGTATGTTACCCATTGCTGCTTTCTTATGTTTATGGTTGTCCAGAGATATCTTTGAAGACAGCGGAATCTTGTTGAAACCTTTCCTGATTCCCTTTGCTATTAAGATGGCTCAAGGTGAGCAACTCCCAATAGGTAGCTTGTTCTTGGGCTCCTTGTATTACAACTTGGATTTTTTGGTTATAGACTCCAGTGTGTCGAATAGCTTCATGAAGATTGAATATTATGCTAACATGATGTTTCTTCAAGCTCTGATGTGGGAACACTTCAAGAATTATGCACCCATTCCACGTAATATTTTGCAATGACTGAACACTGATGCTCTCCATGTTTTCCCTGAGAAAGACAATGCTAGGATCATGCGTTGGTCCACAAAGCAGCCTCGGTGCAGGGCGCGCCTCATTGACGTGTTGGATGATGAATCTGAATTTGCTTTTCGTCCTTGGGTGTCAGTGCCTTCTTATATCTCCCAACCGGTGACTTTTAATACTGGAGAGAGCACTAGTTTGCTGTCTGGTGCGGATCTGAATGATGGCGAGAGGTCCTTCATGTTGAGTTTCACCCCCGGTCATCTGCTGTCAGTTTCGTACGGAGAATTTTCAGTGGAAGAGTATAATATTGATAGAGAGGCCCAACAAATGGGGATGGATCAGTGTGTTCCAACTATTCGAAGAAGGAAACCATCAGTTGAGCAGCTCATGACTCGTTTAGACCATACCCATATGGAAGGAAGTAACTACTGGTTTCCCTGCTCCGATAGACTTTCCTATGTGACTCCGGATTATGCAGACTTATGGGATAATCAATTTGAGAGATTGCATGAATATGTAATGGTCGGTCAGCCTCCAGTAAAAAATCGTCCCTCCGATGAGTTGATTGCCAGTCGACCGAGATTGAAGTATCTCTCTGGTGATAAGCGAAAATTGTCTCCAGGATGCTCCCAGGTACGTTTTGTTTTGTAATCTTCATAAAATCGTAACAATTGTATTCTGATTATGTTACTGGAATCTATCACAGGACGGTCGTATCATAAGACCTCGAATCTGTGTAGATTTCTCAGAGACTGAAGCCGTCGTTCATGGCGGAGAAGGCAGGCATAAGAGTTATAAGTTGTTGCCCAATACAATAAAGTCCCCAGCCGGCGTCTTGGTGAGTTTCCAGTATTTTCTTTGTTATGACCCTTTCTCGTCCGTATTGTTAGGATCATGAAACTGATATTGTTGTTCCGTTGTAGAACTTTTCCCCATCAAGTATCGATGGTCTTCGTTTTTCCGAGCAAACAATTTCTGACTTGAGCGATGAAGAAGTTGTAAGTATCTCCCCCTCAGTAATCATGGTGTTTTACGAATGAAATGCTGATTGTTGGGGATATATCCAGTAAAATAATTCCATGGTTGTATAGAATACCGGTGACGGTCGTTCGAAGGATGGCGATAAAGAGAACTCTCAGGGTTCAAGACCGAATGAAGGTAGCGGAGCTGTCAACGTTGATGCGAGCAATCCTGGTTCCTTGAATGCTTTGGGAACTACCCAAGTAAGTATTTCTCTTGTATTTCATCCATAAAAGTATAAACTTGCTGCTCCATGAATGACTGAACGAGAAAGTATTGTGAATATGACAACTTTTGCTGAAAATACGTCGTCAGAAAATTCAGAACTCAGCACTTTAGGAAAAACGTTGTAGAATCTTCTTCTGATGTCAGGTTTTTCTGATTAGCATATGCATATTCAAGCCCAGGAAATTTCCAAGCTTTAACAAGGAAGGTTCTTAAGTCCTGAGCGCGTTTAGAGCCTGAAAAAGGCTAAATAGTAAACTTCCAGGAGACTTCCAGATTTTTTCAGATTGCGCATCAGTTGATGTTTTGGCCACATCTTCTTGTACGTTCATCCGATTGCTATGAAATTTTGACCTGTTGTAGGTAATACCCATACGAAGAGAATGGTATATAACTCAACCCTTTATTCTTCACCAGTTGCTCCCAGTTCATCGCGTTGTACAGGGGAGTGTAAAAATCTCCTCAGGCGGACTTGTTGCAAAACGTGGTTTTGTGACTTTCACGTTATTTACTGACATATAGCATGTAAAATGAAATGCTTTAATGATGTTAAACTGATTTCATTTTGTAATTCATGATTTCCTTTGGTTTCGTGCTTGGATGAGCCTAATCTCATGTAATCTTCGTATTAGGTACAGAATGCCGAAGTTGAGAATGAAGGAACCCAAAATGATGAAACGAGCGACTTTGAGGCTATTGATAGGGAGGCTACCATCTCTGCTCCTCAAGGTCAGGAAAGTGTTGTTGATGGAGTCATGGAGGCTCAGATTATTGTTGTAATAGAAGAATCCAGGACACCGGAAGAAAATACTGAAGAAATTGTTGCCTTGACCGTAGAAGTTGCTCCAGTAATTGAAAACCGTATGATCGTGCATGAATACCCAAGTGCAGGAGTTGCTTTTGATCCTCCATTCGACGCCTCACTCCCGTATCATGAGTTAGTTGGTGGATTCAGCGTTCCTATTGGGTATGCGGGCTTGTACAAGAAAATATGGGAGAAGTTTGGCCATATAATTGTTGACGGGAACCCAGGCGTGCTTACGCTTTAACAATGCAGGTAAGTGTACTCTTGCGTGTTGTAAGCGACATATGCACTAGATCCAGAAATGCTGTAACTCCAGATGTACTCTTTGATTGGGAGTTCAACTTGGAGAATTCTGAGAGACTTGGCTTCAATGTGAAGTGGCTTCGTAAGAAGATGAATTCTATTAAAGATTCATGTGAAAATAACATACCCTTTCCAAATGATGCTGTGATGGAGAAGGAAGACAAGATCGCCAAGCTTACTGAAGAGCTGACCAAGGAGCAGGCGGCTTTGCAGGCTTTGAAGGACGCAGAGGCGCAAAAATCTTTCTTTGCTGATTTTCTTTGATTCGTTTTGCATAATCTCTTTGGCTTATGAATTTCTGAGAGATGTGAGGTTTTATTTGGGTTTTGATATCATGGTTTTGGATTTGTAGATGGTTAAGGATTTTCTTTTGGGTTTGATAGAGATTTTCCTTTAAGAAATATGAACTGAATTTCTGATAAATTCTTTGAATTCAAATACGATTGCAAGTGTTGCAAACGTTTTGGAGGAACTGAAATACAATGAAAGAAAATCCTAAAATGCCAAATCTAAACTTCATGAATGCTCAAGCGCCCAGTACCTCGAATGTCCCGTAATCTTAGACAAATGCCTTAAGCCAATTTCCGTGAATTACTGGTAGGGTCCGTCCATCTGTGTTGATTAGCTTGTAATATCCTCCGATCATGGACTTAGCGATCATAAATGGTCCTTCCCAATTGGAGTTCCTTGTAGAATGAAGATCCCGCTTAGTTGCCTTGAGAACCAAATCTCCTTCTTTGAACTTGTTTGGCTTTGCAATCCGTGCCTTGAATATCTTATGTTGATTTGGAATCCTTTGAGCATGACTCCAGGGCTGTGGCACATATGGACACTCGTGCAAAAGGGAGCATCCCTCATATTGCATGTCATGTTTAGCCGTGTCTTCTACAATGAATCACCCTATTGGATGATCAACTTGAAGAGGCTCTGGATTCAGCCATTGGGTAAAATATTGCTGCGGTGCAATGATCCACGCATAGCAATTTGCAATTGCTAAATCATTTGTGGAGTGAAGCCCTTGAACCAAATGAGCATATTTGAAAACTGAAGATATGGGCATACGAGAAGGAATAAGACTTGCATGAGCGTGGAATCTCTTGATAAAATCATTTGGATGTTCTCCAAAATTCTGTGCAAGTTCTGTCAAAGTTTTGACCTCCTCTAGATATTCAAATGGCTAGATATCTTCTGTTTCCTCTTCCGAGTCAGAGGTTTCTTCGGCGGATGAAAGTACAACTGAAAAGGTTGGTGAAAATTTTCCATCGTGGATCCATGGGCGCCCAAGAATCATGTCATATCCAGGGTCTTCCCGGATTATGTAAAATTTGGTCTCAGTGCAGGTCGAACCTTTCACAATTTTGAGGTTGATGAAGCCATATGCATCCTTGAGGATTCCTTCATGATCCTTGATTGTTGTGGGAGCGCGAGTAGCCTCATGTCGAGTGATGCCAGCAGCTCTAAGAGTCTTTAAAGGAATGATGTTAACAGCAGTACCAACATCAATAAAATCCCTTTTGAATTTATTTCCCTTGACGTGCACTATGGCGAGCAGTCCCCAGTCATTCATTTCTTTGTCAGTGGTTGAGGGTTCAGGAGGTATATCTGAAATTAGCAGGAGTTTCTCGGAAACTATGTGATTCAACGCCTTAAACATATCTCCTCGTTGCGCCTTCGATAGATAGAGTAATTCATACACATGCTCCACTAATGACTGGACTACTTCCTTGACTGGGGATTCGGAGATAGAGAAAGTTCTGACAGGAAGTGGATCTCTATGCACTCCTTCAGTCCCCGGGTTAAGTTCTCCTGACTCGACCCTTTTTTTAAATATGCGCTTCAAAGTCTTACAAGCATTTGTGGGGTGGCCGATGAACCTATGGAAGCGACAGTACCGAGGATTTTCCATTGCCTCTTCAGTTCGTTCCTTCTTGACATATGGCAATTTGATTGCGCCATCTTGAATCCAGGCTTCTAGCAATTCAATGACTTCTTCAATGGAACAGGGGAAATCAGGTGCTTCTGGATCTTCCATATGCTGAGGAGCCGTTTCCACATTATCTTTCTTTTGCTTCTTTGAAGGTATGGGAGGAGCATGCTTGTGCTGTGGCTCAGCTTTCCGTTTGTTCCCTTCTGTGACAGCATTTGCGGAAGGTTGCAGACTGTACTGCTTATTGACTAGGCGTCTGCTTCCCCGAGTATCTCGTTCTTCTTCAGCCTTTGTTGATTTTGTTCTTTCTAACAGCTCAGGCGTAGTGGTTGCCGACCTCTTCGCTGCTTCGTGGAGCTCTGAGAAAGTCTGGAATCGGAGGTTCTCCAAAAGAGCTCTATAGACTGGGAGCATGCCATTGATACACAAATCTACCAGTTGTTGCTCCGTGACGTTTGGATCATGACAATCCAGGGCTTGGATTCTGAATCTTTTCACGAAGTCATTGGGGTTTTCACCAACCATTTGAAATATCCTTCCAAGGTCAGAGAGAGTGACTTGCTCTGACACGAAGAAGTATTTTCTGTAGAATGCGTTAATCATTTCTTCCCAATTAATAATGGTCCCTGGTGCGATGTTGTTGTACCAGGTTTATGCTCTGCCTTTCAAGGATTTTTAGAATTCCTTGAGACGGACGACGTGGTTATGTTCATGTTCTCCTAAGGCTTCAAGGAAGCGAGATACATGCTCTCGGGCATTACCATTTCCATCATACAGAGTAAAAGTTGGGGAGATATAACCTTTAGGAAGCGGAGTCCTTTGTGTAGCGTTAGGATAGGGAGGTTGGTGACGATGGACATGTGGTGTCTTGTCTCTCCCATGATTCTCCAGAAGGCGCTCCAAGTCTTCTCTAGTGATGAAACTTGATGATTCTTTTGACGAATGGCTCGTGGTTTTGTCAGTTTCATCGTCATTCACCGTGTGAATCGGAGTTACCTCAGGATCATCATCGTCTGAGTACTTCTCCTTTTCTTTCCCTTTGTCTTGAAATTTCTCTGACAATTTATTAGCAAGGATCTTCAGGTGATCAAATATCTTTTCCTGTGCTGCGGCCATGTCTGTTTGATTTTTTGCAAGAGTTTCATGCGCTTTGATGAGATCAGCCATAGTTGGTGGTGGATTTCCTCTGACTTCTTCAGGATGTCGGCCGAACAAATGATGACCTTCTGCGTTGTTGTGAGGAGGAGTGAAGTCACCACCGTCAGTGTTAGTGGCCGGAATGGTTTCCGGGATGTCTTCATTGTTGCTAGTACTAGCGATGTTTGCGTTAGGGTTTGTGAACGCTCATGACCTTAGACCAACCATCTTGTGAGAATGAGATATTGCAACCGAAAGAATGATCTCCCACTGTGGTCGCCAATTTGTAGATGGGGAAAAACGATCTGCTGGTTTTTGCGGAATTCAGGACGACCGTGCAGAGGAGATTCCTTGAACCGAGCGAAATTTTCAACCTCACACAGATGCACCGCTATGAAGGGGGTGCTTTTTAGTTCGAGAGACCAATCTGTAGTACTCCATCCTAAACCAAGATAATGGCCGTTCCAGAGTAAATTCGGTCACAAGAGAGGATGGGTTGGTCTGTAGGAGGGAAGCTGAGAAATGTGTGAGATCAATGGTGATCTGAGATTGTAGGTGTGTTATGGTTTCCGTGTAATGCTCTGAATGATTGAATGTTGCCTGATTGAGAGTGATTTCTGTGAGTTCGTGTAGACGAATGAGCGCATGTATGAACTTTTGTTGAGAAATTGCTCGTTCAGACGATTGTTGTTCGAATGTTTGAGAACCCTTCGAATCTTGTCCTTCAATCGGAATTCAGAAACATTATATAATGCCGGAGTTTAAAACACCATGATCCCATGAAGTGTGACAGTTGATGGAGTGAAGGAGTGGAGAGATGGAAATAATGCTCAAAACCAGTTGCGCTCATCGTGCGGAGACTTGGTTGATTTTCCACCCACTACTTTTCTAACTTCCTCAACTGATTGCACGACTTGCTCACATTTCATCGTGTGTTTGAACACACGTGCCGTAGACCGACAAACCAAAACCCTAGTTGATATCCCCCCAAGTGACACGATTGATGTCTCGTGGTTAATTAAGTCAGTTGCTGATTTCATGACTTCGTGGGACGATGAGTCCACGTATTTGCTGAGTTAAACTTGATTTTGTAAAATGTTCTGCAACTCATGAATCGATCGTGTCTGCTGAGACAGTGATAGGATCCTCACGTTGAGGAGAGCAAGTGTTGCTCGCTAATTTATTTAATATTGATAGTTCCGTTAATTTTAGTAAATATTGCTCACCTGAGAAAGTGTTGCTCGTCTGATGAAATATTTGAGTAAATATTGCTCATCTGAGCAAGTGTTGCTCGTCTGATGAAATATTTGTAGCGTGACCAAAATAAAATATTAATTAAAGCGCTGGTAATTTAACCGAGCATAATTAATAAGAATTTTGATCATGAGATCAGTGTGAAATTATTAGTGTTTGAATCTGGAATCATGATCCTTGGATTCAGAAACCCTAATTTGATCAATTGATGACCAATTGATGATTTATTTGAAATTAACCATAGAATGAAGGAGAACCGGCTTCATGGGACCGTGGATCAACCATGAAATTCTCATATGCTCACGTGAGAGAAATCCAAGACCTCCTTGAAGAGTTGGTGAGTTGTTGAAAGAATGATTAAATGCTGGTTTAATCATTTACTGAATTACTGTTAGGTTCAGCATTAGGTGATAGAACCTAATTAATTATTATTAAAATATGAGGGACCGACCAAGGAGTTGTGAAACCATCCCTGGGTGGTCACGAGATCAAATGACGATCGCTCCGTCGAATTCCGAAATTGTTTGGAGAGTTTTTGGACCTAATACGTGCAATTGTGCAAATTAGGTCAGATTGTGAGAAACACGTGGGATTGACTCATTGCGAGCCACAAATCCAACCTTGGTCGGTCAAGGTAACATGATTTCGTCGTTGAGACATCCGTGTCTCGATTCGAGAATTTTGATATTTTTCCGGTGCTCGTTTGAGCGACCATTTGAGAAAATATGACAAAATTAAGGTTTTCTGATAAAACCGTCAAAACTTCATCGGATGAAGGAAAATAATGAAAAGTGAAGGAATTATGAAGAGGTGAGGGACCGACCAAGGGGTCATGAAACCGGCCCTGGGTGGTCACGGGATCAAATGTTGATCGTTCGAGCACTCCCAGATTGGTTGAAACCCTAATCAGCGTCCTTTGGTAGAATCACCATAGATTTCTCATACGAACTCGGATTTTGCTGGTCTGCCCCTCCATTACGTACGGAAAAGAATTTTCTATCTCCAAACGCGGGAGTACTTAGGTTTTAAGCTCTTTCGGGAGGTGAAAACAGCCAGAGAGTAAAACTCAGGAAAAATCAAAGGGGCCGGTCCCATAACATTTTTCCTAATATGATGAAACGAAGGAGTTTTGTTGAAATAAATGAGTTTCCATGAGACGAAGAAAACATTAAAAATCAAAAATAATAAAATAAGGGACGTGTGAGCGTGTGGGACCGGCTTAGAGCATGACTGGCCGACCAAGGCCCGGTCCCGTGCGTTTTTCCTATTTTATGCATTATTTCATGATTTGAAGGAATTTTCATAATTTGAAGGAAATGTCATGAAATCAGGGAATTTTCATGGGATTATGAAAACATGAAAAATATTCTAATAAAAGAGTGGGACGTGTGAGCCATCTAGGGTTTGGCCGACCGACCATGACTCGTGCACACGGGTTTCCTAAGTTTTATTATTTTTCATGGGACGAAGGAAAAAATCATGAGATTAAGGAGTTTTCATGAAATTAGGGCAATTAATAAAATAATGAGGAAATATGAGGTGTGGGGCCGGCTGGGAACAGGCATAGCCGGTTGGCCAATGGTCACGCCCCCTCATGCTCTCCTTGATTTTATATTATTTCCTCCGCGCGGAGGAAGCACCATGAAGTTGAGGAGTTTCCTCAAAACAAAAGGATATTTGTTCAAGCAAAAGGTTTTTTCATGAACTCAGAAAAAACAACAAAATATGATAAAAATATGAGACTGGTGTGGGATTGACCACGGCACGGTCGGCCGGTCAGTGGGTCCATGCTCCCAGCGCCTTTGTCAATTTTTATTTATTTGTTATTCTTCGTCCTATTTTGCATAGGTTCATCGATTCGTCGTATTTTGAAATACTTGCTCGTGCGGTGGTTGTTAATATATCATTATTGAATACAATTGCACCATCTGAGACAGAGCTTGCTCAGGCGGTATCCATGATGCCCGTGCGTCCAATATTTATTACTAATCCATGGACTTCTGCTGGGAAGAACCATGGTTTGCGTAATGAAATATGTGCGAAAATATTTGAATATTTTCAGCAATTCTGCGGATGAATCCAAGAATTTAAGTTTAAGACAGGGCTTGGTCAGGCGGTAGCCCTGATGCCCGTGCGTCCAATATTTATTACTAATCCATGGACTTCTGCTGGGAAGAACCATGGTTTGTGTAATGAAATATGTGCGAAAATATTTGAATATTTTCAGCAATTCTGCAGATGAATCCAAGAATTTAGGTTTGAGACAGGGCTCGCTCAGGCGGTAGCACTGATGCCCGTGCGTCCAATATTACTAATCCATGTACTTCTGCTTGGAAGAACCATGGTTTGCGTAATGAGATATCTGCGAAAATATTTGAATATTTTCGAGAATTCTACGGATGAATCCAAGAATTTAGGAATGATTAATTTATGACTTTATACTAGCAGAGCAAGTCGTTCGGGAGTTGTTCATCCCGTGATAGAAATTATGACTGAAGTATTCAGTACTCATGAGATATGTCATTGTCAAGCTGTGAGACTACATATCTATATGCACTCTGAGAGAAAGTATTCTCCGTCAGAGGATTCGATGAGAGACCCGTGTCTCCATATTTACGCCTGATTGCTGAGTCAGAGGTTCATGTAATTATGGGTTTACGATTTTAGCCTTTGTCGAAAATCCACCATCTACAGGGAGAATCTTCAAGAGTAAGAACAAGAAGAAATAGAACAAGGAATGATGGAGAAAATCAGGTTCGACAGCCGAATCAGCAAACACCTATACAAGATAGAGATGTGGATTATGATAGAGTAAGCGTGCATACCTGGAAATCAGATTCAATGGAAGAACCAGAAGATCATCAATTAAGAGATGAAAGATGAGAAGGAAGAAATCAAGAGGTAAATGGAGGATTAATACATGGTGATGACGAAAATGAAATAGTAGAGGTTTTAAGACAAAGAATACAAGAAGAAAGGAGATTAGAGGCGGAAGAACGTGCAAATTTGGCAAGACAAAACCATGAATTGAGAATGGAAAACATGAGGTTACAAAATACAAGATCAAGAAGTACAACGAGATAAATTTCGAGAACAATCAGAAGTGAGATAAGAAGAAGATCACTTATAGCAAATATTGAAGAAGAAAATCATGATCCAAATGGGGAACGTCGCGAAAGGAGAGAAATAAGGGAAGATCGTTATATACCACATGGTGAAATTCAACAAAACGAACAAAACAATAGAAGGCAGGAGAATGAACATCGTCAGGCACGAAATAACCAAGATTGCGAAGAAAATCAAGAGGAAGGGAGGAGGATATTTCATGGAAGAGAAACTCTAAGAAATCAGCAGATAATTGAAAGAGAAATCGAGAGACATTATGCTGAACAAGCACGCTTAGCTTACGAAAGGGAAAGATTTAGAGAAGAAGTGGAAGAGCAAGAATTCCAAGAGGCAATTCGCCAGAATAATCATGACAATCGATAAGAAGACGCGAACAAAACCACAATAATGGTAATATTAACGAAGAATACGATAGGGTGCAAAGAAGGGCAGAATAAAATCGCAAAAGAGAAAATGAGAGATATAATGGTGTGCGCACTCGTGAAAGAAATGTAAGAGGAAATAGCGGAGAAAGACAAGAAGAAAATAATGGAGACGGAAATCAAAATCTTGCAACACAAGATAGGCAAGAACGCAGGAGAAGGGAAGCTGCGCTGAAAAGACTAATGGAGCAAAACTCAGCTGGGAATGAACAAATCTTAAGAGAGCTAGTAGAAATAAGGGGAATGTTAAATAATAGAAGAGAAGGATGCAAAAGGCAACTTGATTAAGCCATTGAAGAAGATGCGAGAACTCTATTCACTCAAGAAGTACAATTAGGAGGAATACCCCCAAAACGTAATTTACCAGCATTAACCAGTATCTTCGATGGGACTACCTGTGATGTTCAACATGTCAAGGCTTATGTTAGGTGTATGCTACAGTGGGAAAACCATGATGCTGTATTATGCAAATACTTTGCATCTGGCTTAACTGGCGAGGCGCTAAAATGGTTCGAAGGTTTACCTAAAAACACTATAACTTCTTTCGACCATTTGCAAGCTACATTTTTGGGTGCTTATATAAGCAACAATTCTTCGCGGCCCGGTATTGAAGATATATTTGGGTTAAAATAGAGGATTGGATAAATTTTTAAACACCTAACCATAAGATGGAAGACAATGTGCAATGATATGGCTGGAAGAGTAGATGAGAGATACCTCATTTTGTCATTCATTAATGCTATGTTCGCAACCAACCTGTATATATACAAATTTTTAGAATCAAAAATATGATCACTATGACAGAGCTGCGAGAGTTGCATGAAGAATATATTGCATTAGAGGAAGAAGAAAAAGATGGAGTTGTATCCTATTGCGAATACTAGTTCAGTTGCAGCGAGCGCAAGTTTACTTCCCAAGATGATAAATACAGTAGCGAGCACCTCGCAGACAAAACAAGAAAAGAATGTGGATGATGGTCAACAAAAATTAGTAGCTATGGGAAGTCGAGATCAAGAAGAGTTTGAAAGAGAGAGAAACTTTTATCGCGGGGGAAATAATAAAATTCAGAGACTTGATCAACCACAAGAGACTTATGGTGGACAGAGACAAAGCTATCAAAGAGGGCCGGGAAATCAGATGATGATATGGGAAGAAATCAAAATGTCACCTTTGAATGCAAGTGTAGAAAACAATTGGGAAGCCATAATCTTAATGGAAAATATACAAGCACCCTGGAACATGGGAAAAGAACCACACCCAAATAACCGAAGTCAATAATTTTGCTCTTATCATCATTTTCATGGTCACTCAACAAATGAATGCAGGAATATAAAGAAGATCATTTTAAGGATGTGTTGATGGTGGCTTTTAGTTCAAGGCTAAAGTTGTAAAACCAATATTTGTATAATCATCCTACAGAGGATGAGACAATTTTATAAGTGATGAATACTTCTTCGCTTTATTAATTCACCTAGAACGGAGCATGTAGCAACAATCCCCCGAATATTCTGTGAATTTTAGCATTATTGATTAATGCATAGAACGCCTTGTATTTCTTGTGTTGTTCCTAGCAGATGACTGATTGTTACTCGCAGCAGAGTATCATGAATATCCAAGTACCAATAGTGAGGCATGCACGAAATGCCCGTACAGTCTATAACTCTCGGTGTGTTATACTATCCCGATTGAGCATGTAACTCTCGGTGTGTTATACTAGCCCGATTGAGTGTGTAACTCTCGGTGTGTTATACTATCCCGATTGAGCATCTATACTGTCCATAATAGTCTAAAAATGATCACGGTCATCCAACTTCGCATGCATGATTGGATGGTCGGGATCGAATCCAATACCCCCAAGCAGGTATTGGAACATTCACTGCCGACCAAACGTGTACCCCGCATGATCGGTCTCCCAAAAGGGGCGGCATAGCTTTCCAAACTGCCCAAACCAAGCGGAATGGACAAAAAACTCTAGACTAGGGTTTGCGGCACATTACATGTGTCGCAAAACGATCTCAACCATCCATCTTCGCAGGTATATATGGAGGGTGTAGATGTATATTCAAAATGGACAGAGCATGTCAACACGAACATTGTGGGCATGTCTACACACATGACCAATCGGTCAGGACCAACCATGATTGGTTGTCCCAATTCATGCGCACCAAACCAAGCATGATGCACGTCCGGCAAAACCCTAATTGGGGCTTGCGGCATCATGTATGTGTCGCAAAGTCATCTCGTGTGTCCATCTTCGCAGGCTTGAATGGAAGGCAAAGATGAAATATTAGGGAAGTCCAAACATGCTAGCATGACCACCGCGGGCCCGGCTTCATGACCGACCGATCGGCCAAAGCCAGCCTTGGTCAGGCGCCTCGGTCAGGCGCCTCGGTCCGTGTGCCCAAACTGGCATGGTCACGCTTCCTAAATCATAAATTGATCTCGACCACTCAACTTCGCCAGACAAATTGAGTGGCTTAGATCACGTTTCCATAGGACAGTCAGGTATATGCGTGAATACCAGCCTACCACCTACACGCTGTACCAAATAGCCGAGACTGACCAAGCTTGGTTGTCTCGAAACGCGTTCCTTGAAGGTGGCATACCGCGCCCCTTTAAGAATCCTTTACGGCATATGATTTCTATCGCAAATCGATCTCAGCCACTCAACTTCACCAGTAAATTTGAGTGGCCTATATCAAACCTTCATGGGAAAGTGAAGCATGGGCATGGACATCAATATACCGTCTATACGCATGCCTGATCGGTCCTCCATGAAATGCCTCCCTTGATTGGATTCGACCAAGCTGAAGGAGTACACTCACGCACCTCCTAAACCCTAATCTGAGGGTCGCAGATGTGGGTCGCTGATCATCTCGTCCGTCCAACTTCGCCAGCTCGGACGGACGGCCTAGGATAAGAGTTAGGCATTTAGTAAAGTATCACCGTCTTCCACTATACCACACCATGTGGTCGGTCAAGGGAGGA
Source organism: Papaver bracteatum (assembly GCA_023529315.1). NCBI lineage: Eukaryota > Viridiplantae > Streptophyta > Magnoliopsida > Ranunculales > Papaveraceae > Papaver > Papaver bracteatum. Next base: position 396,650 of record JAJJWX010002809.1, read on the forward strand.
TTTGCTAGCACAGACTCCAAACCCTCACGTAAAGTAGGCAGGGCATGATGCTCAACAGTGATGCTTCATATATGCCGAATACATTCGATTCATGACATGCATAGAATACACACGATACTTTACAAGTAACGACTTCCTAAATAACTAAGTTATTTAACTAGCATTACACGCTACCTTCTCTGGGTCCAACGATCCACACACTCAAGATATCAATCATGTCACAAACTGGGGGATACATATTGGGGTATTGGTCTGGCGGTTTACAGCGTGCAGCGTGCAACACGCCATCACAAGAACGTGTTAGGAAGACATGGACGGTTAGTGATGATGGGAGAAGTGGGCAAGATTGATCGTGTTACACTAACACACCACTCTACTACTCCATCACTCCACTTCCTCCACTTCCTACGAGAGACGTGAATAAGGCTCTAATGACTTGTATAAATAGGTTCTCCTCCCTATTTCCAAACAAGAACACGACACATAAACCAAGTGTTAATACAACACGTATTCAAACACCCAGAGCCTGCTTGCATTATTCGTAAGCCTGCTCACCTTTCTGTTACAAGTCATAAGCAAGCCTGCACACCTTCACAATCTCAACACCTTCTTCGCTTCCCTCCCTAAGATCAACCCCATCTCCTTCACTTTGTGACCGAAACAAGTCTGGAACAGCCATTTCTTGGTTTATGCCAGAATTGTATAGATTGATCTCTCGAATCAAAAGCACTCATCACCCAGTTCATTTGTTTAGGGTTTAGATTCACTTCTCATCCACACACCCTAAATTACCAAAACCAGCAGTAGTAGTTTTCACCCATAAACAGGATGATGGATCAAGGAAGATTAAACCATTTTCTAATAGGGCACCCGCAATCCCAGCCATTACCACCTCTACTAGAAATTCGCAGAGTAAATACAACAAAAGGAGGAGAAACATTTGTGATAGAGGTTAGAGCCAAGGCGAAGAATTTGTTCTGTAATTACATCATACATTCATACAAGACTATTGAGGATTTCCACGACAACGTCCTAAGCAAATTCTTTGCGAGAGACGCGGATGGAAGAGAGATAATGAATATTACGAGAGTCTCGCCATTAGAGGAGTGGAAAAAATAAACTATTTCTTTCACTGCACAAGAAATTACCAGAGCCTGGTGAGGTGCATGACAACCCACTGGTGGTAATATTAGAAATAAATCCAAAACAAATAGAAGAAGAAGATGAAGAAAATGATGATGGTGAAACTAAAGATTCTTAGTCCATTAACATATTTCTAATAGATACTGTAAGATCAGTTGATATCTTATTTTATCATACTTACAAAACCATGGGTGGAAGAGACGAGGACCTGATACCTTCAACCTATAAGATCTATGGTTTCAATGGTACCGCTAATAAACTAAAGGGAGAGATCACAATGAGAATCCCATTAAAAGGAATAACATCTAAAGTCTTATTTTGTGCAGTGGATGTGGAGTCACCCTACAACGCCTTAATTGGAAGACCTTGGTTGCATGTGATTCTAGGTGTGGCATCTACCTACCATCAGTGCATTAAGTTTCCACATCCAAATGGTGCTGGAGTCATAAAAGGAGATTGGAGTGAAAGCAGAAAGTGTTATGAGATTGATATAAAATCTTGCGAAGAGAAAGCTGCGAAGCATAACAATTGGAAGCAAAGACAAAGATGTGACAGATTAATGGTGGTTTCCATAGAGCTGCGAGAAGAAGAAAATCTAAGAAAGAATGAACACAGTATCTAGTGAATGACTCGCAAGGGAAACATAGCAAAGCGTAACAAAATCCCAAGGGCAAAATAAAGTAAAGGTAAAAGATTTCATATTATGATGTTGAAATGATATTGAAAGATATGTATGAATAATGTGGTTCACAGATTGTTGCTTAATGAAAAATATGAGATTGTGAAATTACACCAGCATTGAAGCAAAAATATGCGAAAATATCGCAAGAAACGTAAAGAGAAATTCGCAGAATGGGACGAACCTTTATGGTGTACACCCTTGTTCGCGAATAAAATTTCGCAAGAGGCAAATGTAAGACCTAAAGTATGACATTTAAGGGGGTATATGATTGCATGGCTCAAAGATAAGGTTATACCGCTTATGGAACTTGAGTCATGGAGATGTGGGGCTCAAGAAATCCTATCCGGGAGAGATACCTTGGATTTCCAACTATATATAAGGTTATACCCTGGTTGGACGACCGAGGGTATCTTCTAAGGAGTGCAGAATATGATCAAGGTGTCGCGGTACACGGTTGAGCCAAGAGTGCCTGGGGCGGATGAACCTACCCTTGCCATTCTTGGAAAGTCTTGACTATGATGCACTCGTCCTGAAGAAAACCCCAATTAGGGTGCAGTCTCGTAACTATAAGCCATATAGGCAAAAATGATAAGAGGCGGTGAAAAACAACTGGTTGTTGGTAAATCCGGATGGGAGGAGATAGTCTTGTATGGCCGATGTACGCCTCCTTGAAGGGGAAACTAGGGGGAAGATAAGGGCGGCACCCTCCATTAGGGAGATGATAAGTGTCTTAAGATGCAAATATCATGAGGATTTATTTTCGCAAGAAAATTTAGACTTGTCGTATTTGTGCAACAAATATCAAAAGAGTCAAAAAGCCAAGAGAAAATATAAGATGAGATCAATGGGTCATTGCATGAAATGTAAAGACGTCCTGTGATTTCAACGCAAGACGACAATGTCATGGGGCTTTATTTTCGCAAGAAAATTTAGGCCTATCATATTGTCGCAGCAAAAGAATACAAAAAGATAAGGCAAGATCAATGGGTTTTTGCATGAAAATGCAAAAACATCCTGCGATTTTGTCGCAAAAGAAAGAGTGGCTAAATAAGACCTTTACTTAAGAAGGCAAAAAAAGACCACATAAGAATATAAGTAAAGAATTGCGAGATTGTGTAATATTCACTTTACAAATTGCTTAATCTCTCATTTGGATACAAAAAACAGAGGCAAATATGGGAATATATGATTAATTTTTATCATGAGAAAGTATTTTTTGACTCCGCATGGTAGATTTACGCAGATTTATACATAGATTGAAAAAGTTAATTATATATTGATTGATTATATCGCAAGAAAGAATTGTTCTACTAACACATGCAGGAAGGAAGAGAAATTCGCAGCAAAAAGATAGGAAGATTAAAGAACGAATTGTTCATCAAAGCAAAACTACTTCTTGGTTGATTCATTTTCCTCTTCATCATATTTTTCTGATCCTTCATCTTCAGATTCTTCTTCATCTTCATCAGATTCACTATCAGAAATCACTAAAAAAGGAACATTCTCCGGAACTTTTTCTTCAATGCAGGTAATTAGAAAGAGGAATGTTGTGATTATTGCATATTGACCTGATAGTATTATTGCGATAAGTAAGAGCATCATTCTTGAAGTTGGTGATAGTTATCTTTAGTTGATTCTTTAATCTTGAGCACTTGTCATTGCGAGAAGAAAGAAAATTTGCGAGAACTCCTTTTTCATTTTCTAATTCTTCAATTCTTTGACGGAGTCTCTTTTCAGAAGCTGCGAACGTATAACAATGAATTAGTAACTTGTTGAAAATTCATGAAAAACAAAGAGTTAGTAGGAAAGAATAGTTGACAACCTTCTCTCTCAGAAAGCAAATCTTTAATCAAGACTGTTTGGTCAGCATGGAGACTAACATTTACACCTAGATTACTTCTAGCATCGTCTAATACTTTCGCATCCCATGCAAATTCATCATCATTATCTATAAGAAGACGGGAGCGAACTTGGGTTTCCCTCTTAACAAGTTTTGAATTCTCGCAAATAAGCCGATCTCTTTCAATCTGAGTTTCGAGAAGAGTCTTGTGGAATTCCGCTAAAGATTGAATACCTTGTTTAGTAATACGATCCTTTTCATCAATAAGCTTAATGTATTTGGATCTAGATTTACCAATCTCCTCTTTGGCATCAACATAAAAACGTTTATACTTATTGGCTAGCCCTAAAATGGATCTGTGTTCAATCTCTAAAAGGAGAAGTTTTGATATAAGTTCATCTATGGAGAGGGAAGTAATTCGGTCATTGGAAATTACCTCATAATTCGCAAAGAAGTTTTCCACAGTATACTTCGCAGAAACAATCGCAGCGTCTTTGAACTTAGGATTTTTGGCATCATCAGAATAAAGATATTTTTTACCTGCACCGCGAGTGGCAAACTCATGCATTATACAAATGCAATCACCACTTAGTTGATATACAACTCGCCAGGATTTCTTATGAGAAAGTATCTCATAAAATAGGGGAAGGTCAGGATCGTAGAGAGGAATGGGAAGGCCCGCGAGAAGTTGACCCAGCGATATTATGATTTTACCCTGATGGGAAGGATGATCAGAAAATAACTTTGCAGTGAGTTCAGATTTAGGACCTTGATCTGGGATGGTGGATAAAGTAAAACCCTTACTTTGAAGTTTTTTCTGAACTTTCTCAAAAGCAATTTCATTTCTGCGATCAGCGGGAGCCATATTTAAGGAATAAGGATGAAAGTTGGAAGAAAGAAAAGAATGAAGAGCTACAGTATTAGAAGCGCAAATTGCAGAGGAATATTAAAATTGCAGAGAGATTGGGAAGAAGATAAAAAGAAGAAGAGAAGGGAATGAAAGGGATATTTATAGAGAGGGAAAGTTCTCGAAAAGATAAACGCAATTAATGCGAGGAGACACGTGAATGGTTGAAAAAGACGTGTCAAGAATGGGATGGATGAAAAGATATGTGTGATATATTCTGCAAAAATAATAAGAATATATGTCAGAAGTATTATTTGTAGTCTCACAAATATGTCAGAATTTCGCAGAAATATTGTTAAAGTTTTTTGATAAGCATTATTTCGCAGAAATAGCTACAACATCGCAGAATATGCAAGAGATTCGCAGAGTATGGTTATTTTGCAAAATTAAAGACATCCTTAAAGGATTATATTACCTTGAGGCAGAGGCAAGATAAGGATGAAGAAATCACTAACTCACTTTCTCAAAGATTCTACTCTCATAAGATAAAGGATAGAGACTAGTATGGATTATTAAGAAAACATCATATATTCTTTATCTTCTCGCCAAGAATCATTTCCTAAATGGACAAGTTAAAGTGATAATTTCGAAAGAGTAGAAGCAATATTCTAGAACTTCGCAAAAGAATAGAGGCAAGTACGTACTTTTCAAGTTCAATGTTCTTTCACTCGTTCCTTCAACAACTACAGCAAGGAAGATTTTTCCTTAAAATCGCTTTTCAAGCAATATTCAAGGAAAAAGAGGCAAGATGTAGGATCAGAATATCGCAGCAAGAATATTCTTGCGAAGTTTTCACTAAAGACACTGGCGAGCGTCGCAGAAAAGATTAAAAGAACGACGTAACAAATAACGATGGTAGAAACACGAAGAAAACGTAAAGATCCTGCGAAGAGTAGAGTATTTGCGAGGGTTTACATTTGTACACTCGTGAAGATATCACAAGTTAGAACCGAAATTAAGGGATAACTTAGTTGTCCATGAGATGTCATCCATTATGTAATACCCTATATATAGGGGATGAGTAATCTTGAAAAAGAGAGATAATTTTTGAAATGCTAAGAAAGTTTTTAGGAGAGAGAAAATTCTAAACAGAGTGATTGTATTTTAATTTCCTTTTTTCTTTGTAATTTTCTAAGTATCAATTAATGAAAATCGTTGTTCCTGATTAAGTGTTCATAGATCGATTGTGCAAATTCTTGTGAGGGGTGTAGTGTGGGATTTCCTGCTACTAAAGTTTCATGGATGACCGATCAGGCATGCGTGTAGACGGCATGCTGATGTCCATGTCCATGCTTCACTATCCCACAAAGGTTTGATCTAGGACACTCAAATTTACCGGTGAAGTTGAGTGGCTGACATCGATTTGCGACAGAAATCCTATGCCGCAAAGGATTCCTAAAGTGCGCGGTATGCCACCTTCAAGGCGCGCGTTTCGAGACGACCAAGCTTGGTTGGTCTCGGCCGATTGGTCTGACGTGTAGGTGGTAGGCTGATATTCACGCCTATACCTAACTTTCCCATGGAAACGTGATCTAAGCCACTCAATTTGTCTAGCGAAGTTGAGTGGTCGAGATCAGTTTATGATTTGGGAAGCGTGACCACGCTAGTTTAGGCATGCGATTTGGAGAAACCAGGCATGGTATGCCTTGTTTGGTCGGGTGAGGAGATAGATGGTTCCACGGTGATCATGTTGATGCTCACTGGACCTGCTCAGTTGTCTCCTAAGCCCTTCATTCGATCAGGAGAAAACGGACGCTCGTGATCAATACAAACCCTAATTAGGGTTTTGGATGGTCGTGCATCATGCTTTGTTTTGTGTGCACGAATTGGGATAACCAACCATGTTGGTCCTGGACGACTGGTCATGTGTGTAAAGGGCCCACATTGATTGTGTTGACATGCTCTGAGCCATTTGAATCTACATCTACACCCTTCATCTATGCCTGCGAAGATGGATGGTTGAGATCGTTTTGCGACAAATGTAATGTGCCGCAAACCCTAATTTAGGGTTTCTTGTCCATTTTGCTTGGTTTGGACGGTTTGGAAAGCTATGCCACCCTTTTGGGGAGGTCGATCATGCGGGGCCCGCGTTGGGTCGGCAGTGAATATTCCAATACCTTCTTGGGGGTATTGGATTCGATCTGGACCATCCAATAATGTTGGTGAAGTTGGATGATCGTGATCGTTTCTAGACTGCTATGGACAGTCTAGACGCTCAATCGGGCTAGTATAACACATCGAGAGTTATATGCTCAATCGGGCTAGTATAACATACCGAAAGTTACAGCCTGTACGGGCATTTCGTGCATGCCTCACTGTTGGTACTTGGATATTCATGATACTCTTCTGCGAGTAACAATCAGTCATCATGCCGCACCAACAATAAGAGTCCTGCTAGGAACAACACATGAAATACAAGGAGTTTTATGCATTAATCAATAATGCTAAAATTCACAGAATATTCGGGGGATGGTTGCTACATGCTCCATTCTAGGTGAATTAGTAAAATGAAGAAGTATTCATAACTTATAAAATAATCTCATCCCCTGCAGGATGGTTACACAAAAAATTGGTTTTACAACTCTAGCCCTAAACTAAAATCCACCATCAACATCGGCGGAATCAGTTCTTACCCCAAAACAACTAGCGACTATAGTGGGAGATTAATCTCTAGGTTGCAAAATAAATCTTCAATTTCATTTCAATCTTCTCAATTTTAAGATGGTGGATCTTAGGTTTGGGTCAGTTACCAATCCTGATGCTGCTGGCGCTGATAATACTCATGGAACCACTATCCCTTCCGTTAACACTAATATACCGCCTGCCAGCATAGTCAACACATCTCATGGTGTTACATCCTCTAGCACCAACACCAGCAGCGCCGGAAGTATCCCCTCTGGAGTGACGCCTCCTATTACCAGAGCCAGAGCCGTTTCTACTCCTAATATTTCTTCGAGCATGACACCTCCAATCGTCACCAGGGCTGCTACCATTTCTTCGTCGGGACGAGAGACTGGAATAGCCAGAGGAAACCAACCTCATATTACCATTGACGATTTAATGGAGAGATGGGAAGTTCTTGCCAAAGCTCAGACGGACATGCCTACAACTCAGAAGGAGGTACTCACTTTTCTCAAGATGCTAACGGAAATATTACCACCAGAACCACGTCAACCCCAAATGGAGTAGATGAGGAACGCTTTTATGATGCCTGGTGCAAGTACTTCACCAGGGCGTATCTTTATGGATGAAGAAGTTCGTGTAGCTCCTGAACGACCATCAAAAGGAATCAACAGTACAACTTTATCACACGAGAGGACCTGGAACGGCTTCTCCATAATCGAGGTAGGTAAAATCCGACTACCATTCATCAACACCAACCCCCTTATCCTCCTGACGTGCAAATAATTCCCCTTCCAAGAGGATATTCTTCTCCCCATTTTTCCCTTTATGATGGTACTGGTAACAATCATGAGCAAATCTCTCTTTTTTTGGAATCGCTAGGGGAGCATGAATATAACCACGTCTTCCGCCTGAAAGAATTCTCAAAATCACTCACGGGAAGGGCATACACCTAGTACAACAACATTGCACCAAAAGCATAGTCAATTGGTGTGAAATGGTTGACGCCTTCTACAAGAAATATTTATTTGTGTCTGACCAAATCACTTTATGGGAAGGATGTTTCAGCGAAACAATGAAAATCCAAATGATTATGTCAAGAGATTCAGGATTCAAGCGCTAGATTGTCATGATCCAAATGTGACTAAACATCAATTGGTGGAGCTATGCATTAATGGCATGGTACCCATCTATCGCGCTTTACTAGAGAACCTACACTTTGAGACATTCTCTGAACTTCATGAAGCTGCTAAGTGGTCGGCCACAACAACACCAACCTTGCTGGAAAGAACCATGCCCGCCAAGAATGAATATGCACGTGAGACTCGAGGGAACATACATATCATAAACAAACAATACAACACTCAACCCTCTGTAAGCGTGGTGAGTGAAGGAGGAAAAAGAAAAGCTTTAACTGTAGAAAAATAACCCAAGCGTGTGGCACCAGCGCAGAAGACAGCTCAACCCAAGAAGGTCGTGACTAAGACGCCTGCACATTAATAAGAAACTTGAGAGACTTATCTAAACTTCCTATTTTCAAATGAAGAGGTAATCGAACTCCTAGAAGCATGGATTCAAGATGATGCGATCAAGTTACCTCCTCTCAGACATCCTCCAACTGAAAAGGAAATGGCGGATCCCAAATAATGTCGTTACCATAGGTTCGTCAATCACCCAACCAGTGACTGCAATAAACTAAAGCGCACAATGTGGATGTAGGAGAACTTCAATTAGGAACTGAAGGAGTTCACAGAGATCCCCTTCCTGTCAGGAGATGCATGATTTCTTGGGACTCCGTCCACGAAACCGTACAGTCTATGATGGAGCACTTATGTGAGATCTTGTATTTCTCCAAGGCGCAACGTCAACACAAATTTGCAGCCTTCAACCGTGTTGTATCAGGAAAGCGGTTGTTTACAGCCAGGGAAGCCGCTCCCAAACCCCAACCTCTTCTGTAAAATACGACTGATAGATGTAACTGGGGACTCCTAACCACCGCTCACCTGAAAGATGTCGAGTTTGACAACACAATGATTTGCGCGGCCTCTGACTTCAACATTGTCACCGTCAAGACTCTAAGAGCTGCAAGAATTTAAAAGCAGGAAGCTTTTCACTACCCAACCATAATAAAAAACTCAGAAGGAGAATACAGAGACACTTACGGGTACATTAATCTCGAAATTAAGGTGGGAGATGCTCTAACACACACCAAATTTCATCAAGTTAAATAGTACCCAAATTATGATATGGTCCTGGGGCGCTCATGAATAGACGACAACAAGGTGAAACTATGAGTATGTCCTTTGCCAGTGTCTATCCTTAAAGGGTCTCCAACAAGCGATCCAATTTTGAAGATTATTTGTTGTCGTATCAACAACTCGCGAATGTGACGCAATTGCCTGGAGAGAGTGCATCAGAATTTGTTCATAGATTCCGGACACGAGTAAGTCTCATTGAACAACCCTTTTTGCAACCATTCGTCAAATCTTGGGGACTCGATTCGATTATCAACCTAGATGTCACTAGGAGATGTGAGTGGGATGCTAGTCCTTTCAAGTATTTTATCAAGAGTTTAGAAGCGGTATCCGTCAAATATAAGGAATCTAAGAATCAAGTAACGGTACAATGCCCAAACCCATTTCAAGTTGGGGATATGGTAGTAAGGATTGTTTTTCAACCTACTTCGCCCGATCCCGCGGAAGGAAAAGATGAGCCGTATCTAGTAACAGAAGTTATATTAGGAGGCTACTGCAAGCTCATCAATATTGACAAGCTAGAAGGCGTAGTAATGCATGCCAGGTGGCTCAAACCTTTCAATACCTAAAATATCATGTCACCTCTTCCCTAGAGTTTCCTTTATCATTTCCATTTTCACGCAATATTTGTAATTCCTCCAAAATGATTGCACCGACTTGTATTCATAGTTAGGATTTTAGTTTATCAGTTAATTGAAGCATTATTTCTTTTCAGAAAATTACTCTTGAATCATTTCTAAACAAAAATCTCAACTAAACTCAAAACCCTCAAAAAAAATATACCTACTAGCTCAAAACCAGAAAATATAATTACAGGGGAAGCATCTCTTATCTTCCAAAACATATCAAAGAGGGGAATATGCAAAAAAAAAAGGAATGACAAAATATTCAAGGGAAATCTTCCAGCAGAAATACATCCTTCTTAGAGAAGACGTCTTTCATCCCCTGAAGAACAGCTTGCTTGAAATTCAAACCCTGAGACAGTCTCGACTTCTGCCTATGTGGAATCCGTAGAAGGAACTTTTTTCTTTTCAATCTACAAATTTCGAATTTTTGGAACCCTTTCACAAAACCGGAAAGCAGCGCGCAACTACTTCTTCAGAACCATTATTGTTATTTTTCCTATTTTGAGTTGTCATCGCATCGTTGCATGTGTTAAGATATTATTGTGGAAGTGGTATCCTTTCCCATGAGAAGAAAACACGACTTGTCGACCATCACTATTTGTGTGCCTTTTCCCATCCGCCTTGTCGCCTCAGTAGAATGGGAAGAACTCTATTTTTGCAATCGAGGTATTAATTGCGGCATTCGATGAATGAATATGAGGCTCAACCGTAGCCCTGGCAAAGAGTGTTGCGTCTAGAAGTTTCAAGTTAGGATATTTTATCCATTCATTCAATTAGGAACATAAAATCATCAAAGCGACATGAATGGAAGATTATTATTCGATGAAATCCTACCTCCAACCACATAAACAAAAACCACTAAATATCAAAAAGCGTTTGTAAACTACGAGAAGATGCTTATCTACGAAAGAAAATAACAAAACGGGAAATCTAGTTATCAACATCAACGTCAGGGTTAATGGCGCCTTCACTAGAGTCCTATCCAAAAGCCACTTCAACGTCCTCTCCAGAAGCCGCTTCAATATCCTCTTCAGAAGCCGCTTCAACATCCCTTCCAGAAGCTGCTTCAACCTCTTCCTTGGAAGCCCCTTCAACGTCCTTTTCCGAGGCCGCTCATATACACTCTTCAGAAGATGCTCCGACATCCTTTTCAGAAACTACTCCAACAGACTTTTGAGGATACTCTGGTTCGTCCACATCAGAGTCGATAATTATGACATCATTATGAATAGGCTAATCATGCTTATTTTTACCCGAAGGCTGCTCGTGCTTAATCCTTCGTCGCTTTAGCCGAGCCGCAAATCTTTCTGCCCTGGCACTCGTCAGTTGAAGTGCTTTAGCACATCTCCACATCTCCTCATCGCATCTCCACTTTTTCTCCATGCTAAATGAAGCCAGGAAAGCATGAACATGCTCTCAAATAATGCTCAGATATGCAAGAGACATACCCTGTATAGCCCGGCCAGCTTCACGAAATGGATGATCTATCTTAGCCAATACTTCTTCATATGTGGTCATCCTGGGATCGTCAGCTTCAAAATCCTTCTTTGGGGATTTGGAAGAATAATCATCACTAGGAGTTCCCATCATACACTACAGAAAAGTGTCATGGTTATGTCAACAACTAACACGTAAAAAAATATATACAAGAAAATACGAAGCACATATGTGAAAGAAAGAGAAGTGCAGCTCTATGATTATAGGAGTGGAAAGAAGGGATCAAGTGCTTCCTTTTATATTCAGCAAGTCAATAAGGTCCGTGAAAGTAAATGACTCTCTATCTTCCGTGAATAAAGGCTTTGGATACGGAATATCAACCGATTAGATGTTTATCTACTTGGAGATAATTGACGTACACTAGGAGGACTATCACTGCGTACCTTGATACTTCATCAAACATGTCTTGCTCAAAGACTGAGCTGGCCTCTATCCTGGTAATGTGTGACAAACTTTTATCATGAATTTCCTTGACTATCACCATCTATTACTTACCCCGCAACAATGTCACTGTTGCATACTAAGCAGGGGACTTAATGTTGATGGTGGTTTTTAGTTCAGGGATAAAATTGTAAAACCTTGTATTTAATGCGCCATTATTCTGCAAAGAAGTTGAGCCATTTAAAAGTGATGAGTGCACATGCCTCTTTATTTACATGTGTATTGAGAAATTCAGTATATTTATATGAAATTCATCCAGAATGGTGCGTGTAGCAACAATCCCAAATATTCTGTAAATTTATGAGTATTTATTCTATACCATGTTCCCCAGTTGAACTCTTAATAGTGACGTGACATGACGACTAATGCTAGCTCCCAGCCGAGTATCATGAATCTCCCGAAGTTTCAGGATTAAGATGCGTGTGGAAGTACTCAATCAGAGGCATGCAAAGATATGCGGCCCTTTGATATTAAATTAGTGATTTTTTGTATTAGTATGCTAAATTCACCAAAAATTGATTGATTTTGCGGCAACCAGCAAAATTCAGTTCTTTAACCTAATTTTATCAATTTTCAAAAATTAAGTTTTTTGCTCCCTGCGCGATAGTTCGAACCCTATTGGTCGAAACCAAACCTAGGCAAACTAGAAAATTGATCCATCAGGTAGGAGCAAGATCCTACCAAAAATCAGAAAACAATAAATAAAGAGGAACTGCGCCAAGTAAGAGCAGCGGAAAAAGGAGGCGTGGCCGCGCCACTTGGCCTACCGATTGGCTTCAGCAGGCGCCACCTGTGGCCGTCTGTCCACGCCCCATGTTGCTGCTTGTCGGGCCCCTTTCCCATCGACCAATCAGATTGCTTTAAAAGCGCCACATGCACTTTCAATTAAAAGTGGAAGTTGGTTGGTCGACACAATTAATTCCTTAAGGAATTGGACATATGCTGCCCATGTCAGTCTTAAAACGATCACAGCCGCACGTTTTGGCCGGCTGATTTATCAAGCTTGGCTGCTCCCTGACGCGACCGGACAACCGTCATCAGGCACACCAGTGGTATCACTAATACTCCGGCCAATTGGAGCCGTCCTAACTCGCCAACAAATCCGCTAAAAGATTCCCCAAAGTTAGTTGGCCACGCGACTTACAAAACCCTAATTTATGCTAGCAGCAGTATATTTCTGCCGCAAAATGATCTCGGCCGTCCAGTTTCGCCAACCAAATTGGTTGGCCTAGATTCAATCTCGACCGACCGATAAGGCGCGGATACACTCACCAGCTGGCCGACTATAGCGTTGGCCGGTAGAATGGTCCATATCGTGCCGCCAACATCAAAAACCGTTGACCCAAAATGGGTTGGCCACACGGCTTTTAAAACCTAAATTGAATCAACGGCATCCATTAACTGCCGCAAATCATCTCGGCCATATCTCATATTTTAGGCGACCAACAAGATGTGTCCATGATCACCAGCCACCCTCCTTCCATAAGCTGTAATTGTCCAAGCCACAACTTGCCTATCTGGCCCCCAAACGGTCGCCCGAAAGTGGCTAGTCACACTGCATTTAGGAATTTTAATAAATTCAACAGCAACCATTAACTGCCCAAATCATCTCGGTCGTCCAACTTCGCTATCCCAATTGACCGGCCTAGATCTAATTTTAGGCGACCAATAAGATGTCGTTGTTATCGCCAGCCGTCACTCTCCTATAATGGCCGGCCGGCCTGCCTTTGATGCGTGTGAATAGATCCTGTCAGCTTCCCGAAAATGCCCGGCCACGCTCCTTTTAAGACATCAAGCTCCGCGACTAACTTAAACGATCTTTACATAACCATGCTTCACGAGCATCGATTATTTTTGAGCTTCTTATTAAAAGCGATGCTTTATACGCATTGGTTATAAACGATGCTTTATAAATATTTATTTTATAAATAAATTAATTATTTGACCTAAAAGCATTACATGTTATCTCTTGTGGCAAGTCACATGATTTGACTTGTAACATATGACCGCCCGCCGCCTGGCTTGCGTGTGATTGGTCAAAATAATTAGGTCTTGAAAACAAGACCCACTCAGCAACCTGCTGTATATTTTCCACGAAAATACTCGAGACATCAAACATATCACAAACTGGGGGATGCTCATCAGGGTATTGGTCTGACGTTTTACAGTGTCCAGCGTGCAACACGCCCATTATGTGAAAGTGTCAGGAAATGTGGATAGTTAGTGGCAGCAGAGAAGTGGTGGGTGTAAACTGACCTGTCTTCCCTGATAGTAAGATGTGGTTTTTAACATTTTTCACCCGATTCCTATTCTACGTCACTCAACTACTTCCACTTCCTATGATATCAGGGCGCATTCAACTATGACTTATATAAATAGATTTTCAACCTATTTCAACCAATAACAGTTATCAACACAAGTATCCAGAAAAACACCAAAGAACTCATAGCTTACATTCCGCAAGCAATTTCCACATTCTGATACAAGTCATAAAAATAACCACACATTCATAGTTAAGAATTCCGATCTCCTTCTTCGCTTCCCTCCCTAAGATCAACCCTTATCCTTCATTTTGTGACCGAAGCAAGACTGGAACAGCCATTTCTTGTTTTAGGCCAGAATTGTACAGATTGATCTCTCGAATCTAAAGTACTCACGTGCCGTGCATTTGTTTAGGGTTTAGATTCGTTTGTCGGGGGCATACCCAAATTTATCATTTCCAGCAGAATCAGTTTTTACCCCAAAACACCTCCATGTACTCAGGTTCCTCATCAACAACCTTTGGGTCTTCTTTATATGCTTCTAAAAAAATCACATCTTTCAACTTGCCCTTATTCTTGGACGAATATAAAAGAACACATGCGCAGGCTAAGGATCAGGGGAAAAATACTTAAGGACCTACGTATACGAAGGTAGGGTTATAAACCTTACCTCCGTATGTGTGGACTTGGCAGCTTCAATCGAAGCCTTCCTTTTCCTCGTACAGGTAGCAACGGAGTTACCAGCGGAACCAGGAGCAGTCCCAGTGGAAGAAGCAGGGGAAGGCTTTAAAGAGAAATATTAAAGTTTTCAGCAAAAGTATCAACATAACAAAGATTGAAGAACAGAGACATATACTCAAAAGTTACCTCGTTAGGAACAGAAAGGATGAAAACCCAAGGATGGTACCCATCATACTTATAAGGTAGCGACGAAGCAGGACGTGGAACATTGGGATCTGCGGTAATAAACCCACGGACCCAGGACCAACCACACGAAGAGGAGTACATCCCTAGTGCTTATCATGATCTGGACGAATATGATCAAAAAGAGGCAGAAAGATCTTAGCAGAGTAAGGGATAACAGTAAGCCCCGTCTTATCAATCTCCTCCAGAAAATGAAGGGTATTACCCACTCTACACTACATAAAAACCGACCAAAGGCTACTTGACCAACGGTAGTAGCCTATTCAAATCTTTAGTTTCCAATCACTTTATGCAATTAATGTTAGTTGCCCTTCCTTAGTGGCGGAAGAGGTTGTTGTCTTATGTTTAAGGCAACAAGTGAGCAATGGTTAGTTGGTCACCATGTCTAAAGCTACTAGTTTGGCTAGTTGACCAGCAATCGTCACCTAATAGGTAAAGCCACTAATTTGTGTAGTCTTCAGGTTATTAGCGAAAACATTAAGGCAACAATAATGTTTTAATTGTTTAATAGATTTTTCATTTCGATATTTATCTAGTGGCCAACAACATAAAGCCACTGGATTTTGTTGTAGTGGTTTTATATGCCTAATCGTTTAAGACACTAGTTTTTATCTAGTTGGTCAATAGGTTATGAATAGATTATTACATGCATTTGCAAAAATATATATGCAACTAAGTTTTAATGACCAAATTTTTAGGCTACGAGCATCTCTAATAGTCTCTAGTAGCCAAGACTATTAGCCAAATGGATAAACGCTACTACCATCGCAGCAGCAGTATTCAAATCATACATGAAACCAATTTAGGAGTGCCTAAACTTAAAGAGCCACTAGTTCTCTAGTATTTAAATAGGTAATGCTACTAACATCTCAGATGGACCGATGAGAGGGATGATCTGGGCTTGACCAGTACTACGGACCAGGGCCTGGAAAAAAAGTCCATCAGTAAATAACTTTCCAAATTTAATGTTAATAAATACATTAATTGAATTTCATACATTCATATATATCAAAAATAAATTTTTATTCAACAACATTTGGTAAAACAAAGAAGTTTGCAACAAAAAAAAACTCAAGAATACTTCCATAATCTCACTTGAGATATCTGACCACAAGACCAAAAAAAAAAGAAAGTTCTAAAAAGAGACTCTAAATAACAGAAATAATAAATGCATCTAAACCTAAATCTATTCTTCTTCGAGTTCCTTGTCCTGATTCTCCCCGTCACCTACTTTTTGATCATCTCCAAAGGTCTCTACATCCTCCTCTTCAGCTTCCCTGTCACTACCTTCAAAGGTATCTTGATGTTCATTAATTTGACTCTCGTGCATATCAGCATCTTCATCTGACCACAAAATTTTTCTTCTTGTGTTACGTTGTGGTTGACATATTTAGGAAAACAAAGATAGCATACAGGAAAATTATTAGCTAGCCAGAAAAAAAAATAACCATTAAAAAAAATGCCTCTCACATAAATATGCCTTCTTGGAGTGAATTGTCAACTTCTTTATTATTTGCTACAGGAGAATTAGATGCTGACCGTAACCGGTTGGGTTGCGAAAAATTATAGTTTTCAGCTGGAGAATCACGTAGACTGTTCCACTCTTGTGATCAGTGAGATTATTGCCAAGATGAACTTCGAAGAGCATTATGCTGTGATTGATGAGATGCTGAACTTTGAATAGCTCTTTGTGTTGGTCGATAACATGGCATAAGAGATGCTTGTGTTCGATTATTATGCAATTCATTTGAATATTATTGTATTTCATTCTCTACAGGAGGTGGTACAGAACAGAGACCTTGAGTTCTCATAGGGCGATGAACCGCACATGATATTCTACCATCCCTTCCCTCATGCACATGTGACTCAATTGGTGAACGACTTGGTAGCACATGACATGTTCTACCACCTCCCCTTCCCCCATGAACTAGTGACTCGATTAGTGCATGGATTGGCACCACCCGACCTGTTCTTCCAACTCCACTTCCGTCATGCACCGTTGACTGAGCTGCTTGCAAGCGACTGCTAAGGTCATTCATTTGGTGTTCTTGATTTTGTCTCATGTAATATGATATTTAAGTAAGGCATACATATTATTTGTTAAAATTGCTTGAAAATACACAACATCGGTTATTGGTCCTATAAGGCAGAATTCAAGAGACATTTGAAAAATTCCCAACACTCTATTGGGCATCAATCAGCAAACAACTACACTGTATACTATTACTTGTCATTGAAATTATGTAAAAAATGGAATGTAAAATTCTAACTTAGTTCAATACCAAAGCAACATATGTATGTTCAAAATTGAAATTTTTATTAAGAAAAAGAGATTTAGATACCAAAAAAAAAAAGAAAAAAAAAGGTTAATTGGTTACCAATAAATTGATACTGCTGCACACTTCTCGGATTTCCTCCCTGTCGTGTGAACATGGGATTCACCAGTGCAGCTGAGGGAACTTTAGCTCCTTGGTTCTGTACTTTTTGTTTTTTTGAAGTGGATTCTGGAAAACAACCATGCATACTAATCAACACATGGCATAAATAAAAGTTAATGCCTTCATTAAATTATAAAGTTTATTCTTAATTTACCGTATTTTTGGCGCAAAGCTGAATCCCCGAAGAATAGGTCTCGAGCCATATCTGATGAAATCAAAACACCTAAGATTGAGTTCGATCTGAAATCTTTAGTGAATAAACATATAAACAACTCAATGTCTCCTACAACCTAAACTTAATTTCTGAGCACAACAAATCCACAAATATATACATTTAACGAAAACTAAGCCTAAACTGAACATGAAGTACACGATTCAACGACCATTTGATTAGTAAGATAAAGCCTCAAAATGTTGACAAAATCAATTTAACCACCAAAATACATCAGATTGAAATCGATTATACCAGTTATGTTTTAATACCTAACCTTTCACAAAACTCAATTCATGAGAGGAACAAGTTACAACATTGAAGCGTAAAACCCATAGTATCAAAACAAGAAAAATATCTTAACCTAGAACTATTAACCCAAGACATGAAGAAGTAAAAAAACACCTAGAATATATTCCTTCCAAGATTAATATTCATAAGAAAAATACCACTAAGAACACAAGAACCCAAATTAGATAAGTTCCCTGTCGGAAAAAAAAAATAGGAAAAATCAATTAGGTTTTGATACAAAAAAATCAAGCTTAGGGTTTGAGAAGAAAATTGAAAAGAAAATACACCTTCGTAAGATGGAGCTGAGATTTGATGGAAATCTTCATGATTTCAGGGCTCTTTATATAGCCGAACAGATTGACATCAAGCGGGAATAATCCCGCTCAAAATATTTTCTATTTGAGTTTCATCCCGCTCAAAACAATTTAGGGTTAACTGGAAAAAAAATTGAATTTTGTTTTTCGACATCTTTTTTCCAAAAATCTAAAAACTTAATTTCCCTTTTTCTCTAACGAATTCTCGAACTTTTCCTAATTTTTAGCCAAAATATCCCACAAAATTTAATCCCTTCGTTATCTCCGGTTCTCTGTGCTGCTCTGTAACTTTGTTCGCGGAGATGAACACGAAATTTTGTCACCCGTATGATTGGCTAGGTGTAAACAAGGAACAAAAAATTTAACATTTTTAATTTCATGAGATTGACACTTCCAAATATTTGTTAGTACGTGCCTTATTTTTATTAGTCTCTTAGGATTTGTATATATAGAGAGAGAGAATTAGGAAGATAAACAGTTCGGGGAAGCTGCAAATTATGCTTTCATATATTGCCCCCGTACAATGGTATAATGAAATGTTTTATAAATAAATTTGAGGATATATTAGTAATTTTAGTTATTTACAAATTTAACTAGAAAAAAAAACTATACAAAAAAATCATGGACCCAATCCCTTCCCTATCAGCCTACACTTGCCTATTCATGGGTTTATCTCTGGCCCAAACCATAATGCTTGAAGCTTGAGTTTTTGACCCTCACTTAATTTTATTTTTAGTACCTGTATGATGCACAGATGCAAAGTAGTGTAAAGTAGTATCCAATACTCATTCGTTTCAAAAAAAAAAAACTTGTTTCATGTGTAATTTGTACATGAAGCCGGTCTATTTTTTTGAAACGGTGGAAATATATATGTTAAGTCATAAACATAACGTACTCGAGGTTGCCGATGATAAAGGCTTCGCACTTCCCCAGGATCTAGTATAAACAAAGAAAAATCTTTGTTATATTTTAGGTTGCGGAGGCAAGATAAAGGAAAACGTTATTACACTGTCAGAGATGGTAAGATAAGAGGTTCTTGAAATTTCTTCTATTCGTTTAACCATTGGTGTGGTTCTTGATAACTATCATCCGCCATTAAGTTTGGTAAGTACATCCAATTCAATTTAATGTGGAAATAACAAAGTTTAAACATCGACTATTTGTATTTTTTGATCAAGAACAATAACAAATGTTGGATTACGTTGCAACTGATGTTTATTTAAGTGATTTTGGTCAATGCGATACAATTGTACAAAAAATTAATAACTCAATTACATATAGTTAATCATATTTTGGTACAAGTGATCTGAAATTAAAGTCATTATGTAACTTTAAAATTCCCTTATGAAATCTTAAGTCTCGACTATGTTTTCCCATCAATACCAATATCAAATATTGGATTACATTGCAATTGATGATCATTTTGGTGATCCTGGTCCAGGAGATACACCTTGTACAACAAATAAGTAATAATTAAATAACCTGATTATATGAGGATAGTTAATCCGACTTTGGTACAAACGTTCGAAAATTGAAGTCACCGAGGAACTTTCAAAAGTCGTCCATGAGATTTAAGTTTCGACTATATTTTCCGATTAATGCCAATATCAAATGTTTGACTAAATTTCAATAGATGATCATTTAGGTGATCTTGGTCCAAGAAATACACCTTGTGCAAAAAATAAGTACATAATAATTAAATAACCTGATTATATGAGGTTAGTTAATCCGATGTTGGTACAAACGTTTGAAAATTGAAGTCGTCGAGGAACTTCAAAAGTTATCGGTGAGATTTTAAGTTTCGACCATGTTTTCCGATCAATACCAATATCAAATGCTGGACTACGTTCATAAAAGCTTTCATACGTTCATAGAAGAGTGGAGATAGATAGTGATTTGTGTGTTTTTTGTAATACTGAAAGAGAAACAACGGATCATATGTTCTTGCATTGTCCTTATTCTTTCGAGGTTTAGAACTATTTCATAAAAGCTTTCAGAATTTCGTGGCCAATGCCAAATTTTTTATTTGATTTGTTTGAAGCTTGGTCTACCAACGTTTTACAAGGAATAGGCAAACTAGTTTGGAGAATTATCCATTATGCCATTTGTTGGAAACTAATGGAAAGAACGGAATGGGAGAGTTTTTGGGGCTAGGAAGCGACAAAGATTGTTGATCTTGTGAAACAAATTGTAGTTGTATGGTCTTGTGATTCTGATACGTTTAAGTTTGTTAATCCTAGTTTGATTTGGAGTAATTGGGAAACTCTCATGAATGTGTAACAACTTTTGTATTGTGTAAGGTGCTCTTCTTTTTAATATATTCTTTTCTTAAAAAAAAAATGCTGGACTACGTTGCAAAAGATGATCATTTAGGTGATCTTGGTCCAAGAGAAACGCCTTGTTAAACAAGTAAGTAATAATTAAATAACCTGATTATATGAGGATAGTTAATCCGATTTTGATACAAACGTTCGAAAATTGAAGTCACCGAGGAACTTCAAAAGTCGTCTGTGAGATTTTAAGTTCTGACTGTGTTTTCCGACCAATATCAATTTCAAATGTTGAATTACATTATAATTGGCGATCATTTAGGTGATCTTGGTCCGATAGATACTCCTTAGAGCAGCTTTAATGGGCACATCAAACAGCTTGGTTTGGTGATTATACACCCACATTGGGGCTAGCAAACTACCAAAATGGATGAACAAACACTCAAATAAAAGGTTTTATACACTGCATTTCAGAATGAATCGATCGAATCAATCTGAGACGACCGGTTTTATTTGAGATGATCGGCCCATACAGAGCCGAGGCTCGTCTCAACTAGTGACGATTGTCGTCCTTCCTTGATCCGGTCGGTTCCTGATAATTTGAGGATAGTTAAGATTCTTAGTCAAGGCTTTTCTTGTCCCATGATATCTGACAAGTAACTTTTTGATTAATAGATATCTCATTTCCGACATGACCACCCACTGATTTTTTAATGAATCATTATCATGGATTCAAATTTCAATTAGCCCCAAAATCCGACCATTCTTGTTAAGTATTTAGTGCATGTTGTGCGTCCAGTGGACCAAAATCACCCTCAATGATCATCAATTTCCTATTGTACGTAACGCGACGTTGTTAATCAAAAACCATAGTCGAAATTTAAAATCAAACACAATTTTTTTGAAGTTTTCAGTGGTCTCAATTCAAACATTTGTACCAAAAATAACCAAAATATCAAGTTTTTTGTTACACAATAACCTGGCTAAATTAGGGCCTATCCCAATTAATTTGGGCCTACACTATAGGACAAAAAAAGATCACTAAAAAGTAAAAAGGGTGACCCCTTATCCAATTATTTTTAAAAATGGATAATTTACCCCTTGATTAATTAGCGTTAATCGGGTGATTAATTGATATTTAGTCAAACTAAACTAGAAATCAACTAATCTTGATTCATCATCAAAACATGATTTTATTTATTAATTTATTTTTGAAAAAAATCAAACCAGAATCAGTATATGTTCATGCTCTCATAAACCGATTATTGACATTGCATAACATGAATCGGTTTATAAAAGTGCTCATGTAATCCGATTCTAACCAAAAAAAGATACAAAAAAATTGGGAATTTTTTCTTACAACAATCTGTTTATTCGACATACATATAAAATCCGATTCTATCATTATAATCAACAATCGGTTTTATAAGTGCTGATGTGATCCGATTATGGGCTAAGTAGTTATGAATTCAAATGGTACACAATCGGTTTTTGTGGACACATATATAATCTGATTCTAACCAAAAAAAGAAAAATTGCGATTTTTTTCTTACAACAATCGGTTTACTCGACACATATATAAAATCTGATTCTATCATTATAATCAACAATCGGTTTTTATAAGTGTTAATGTGACCCGATTATGGGATAAGCAGTTATGAATTCAAATGGTACACAATCAGTTTTTGTGGACACATATATAATCTGATTCCAACAAAAAATAGTTACAGAAAAATGGTTATCCCTACCGTAACTGAATCGGGCTATGTGGACATTAACATTGACAGATTCTGGTTCAAATTTCTCGAACCAGAAAACATATCCAGGACAATCGGTCTTTGTGGGCATGAACATAAACCGTTTCTATTTGCAATCGGATCACATATACATTAACGTTAATCGATTCTGATAAACCAGGAAAAATTTGATTTCAAAATTTTCAATTTTTGAGCGATTTTATGTTACTAAAACCTAGTTTGTAGGATTGGGTTGAGAAGAAAATAAGAAGAATCAGTTGAATTGGAGATGGAAATGAATTTGATTTTGATTTTGATTTTAGTTTTTAATTTTATGATTTTAGTTTTATGATTTTGACTTTGATTTTAGTTTTTAGTTTTATGATTTTAGTTTTATGATTATGATTTTAGTTTTTAATTTTATGATTAGATTTGATAGATGGTAAATTGGTAGTTTGGAAAAAATTTGTCCTGTAGTCATAGGCCCAAATTAATGGCCATAGGCCCCAATTTAGCCAGGCACAATAAGTGCTTCGACTATTAACCTGAACATCTATTGCTTCTAGTGGGCTATTTTCTAGATAGGCACGTATGACTGTTATTTTGATTTCAAAAATAGTTTGTCACATGGCCGGGGCAGAAAAATCGATACGATCAATCATATGTGTTTTTATCTCCACTTTCCCTCTTTTTTTATTTTTTTTTATATTTTTTTATATTTTGTTTTTGCTTTTTAAGAGAAGTAAGTTACTTTTTTTTTCTTTGATATCTAGAAAATTTCAGCAAAGAATCTCAACAAAATCATCTCTAAAAATCATACTCAAATTATCCTGCGAAATTAACCCGCGAATTTTCGATCTCTCCTAAAATTTCTCAGAAAACTTCCTAAAGAAATGATGCATAAATCAATTCACTTTTCTCTGAATCTATCGCACACTCTCACCATCCAAAGAACAAACGTTTTTTGGTTAGTCATTCAGATCGGCCTTCATAGCAAGGTTAGGTTACTTTTCAAACCATTTTAGGAATTCGTTTTGGTTTTATTGATTCAATTTCTGTAAGTTATGATTTTTTATTCTATTGTTGCTGGAAAAACATGCTAGATCTAATTGTTTAACTATAGTTGGCGAAAAGAAAATCAATCTCACCATCGTTTTCATTAAAAAAAAAAAGAAATAGAAAAAAGAAAATAAAAGAACATTTAATTCTCAATTGGGTTTTCAATTTTCTCTATTAAAAATATCGAATTTAGCTGATTAAAGGATGCACTAGTTCGATTTATTTCTTAATAAACGATTTACAGTTTGCAATTATTTGATTAAAGATTTTAATCATGTTCATTTGGAGCGAAAAAACAGTTTTATGTTAGATTTGATAATAAGAGAATTGTTCATGGGTTGGTTATCAATTAGATTTGTTCACATGTACTGAAAGGGTGGTGCCATTACTGAAGCTAGACAGGTGTTTGACAAAATGGCTAGACGAATTTTGTATTAGAGCTTTGGATTTTATTATTGTGTTTGGAATTGTTTGTGTAAAGAAGAAAAGGGGACTTCGATTGGTTGGTTGCATAACCAAGTAATAAAGTCTTAACTGTAAATTTTGTCATCATGGCATTATAAGAGTTTAGCATATATAGGGCAGGATTTTGGTTCAAAGAACTTACTGTTGGCCATGCTAGGTAGAGTTATGTAATAGAAAATAATTTTGTAGAGTTTGGTTGTTACAAGTTACGTGGTGCATATTTTTGATCTGTGCTAAACTCTGCAAATGGTTTTTCCATTATTACAAGTTATTTTGTTTATGATATGTTTTGTAGCGCCCGCTAAGATAGCAGCTGACTAATCCAAGAAATTAGCTAAAAACAGAGGCACTAAGAATCTAAATTAAACATTTAAACTTTCAATTAAGAAATATGCTACAAAAACTTAACCCAAAGCTAACCCCGCTCAAAAATATATATACAAGAACTCCTCTCCGATGATACATATAAAATAGTCATTTGATTTACAAATAGAATATACAACATAATAAACATATCAGAATATAATCAACTAACGAAGTTAACTTCTCGGAGCTTTCGCTACGCAACTCTGATCTGTCACTGAAACTGAAAGTGGGAATAATTAACATTTAATTTCAAAGTAATCATAGGTAAGATTTGAAAAACAATAATGTTTTTCCCAAGCATTAAAAAATGACCAAGTCAATCAATAAACAAACATGTATATGGACAAACTCCTTCTTAAAACAATGTATAATATGGTTGTAAATTCCTAACCGGCAATTCACACCTAATACCACCAAGACCATGATGACCAACTCTAAACAATAAAAGCTGAATTAAAGTAGGTATAAATGTGAAGGAACGTATCCTATATACCACAAGTGGAAATTCTCATTTCCCATAACAATTCATATTGACAACAAAACAATACAAGTCCTTTCCAAATCGTGGAAAGGTTCACAGAATCAACAGGATTATCATAATGCATTTTAAATAAAGCATGGAATGCACGGACAGACACTGCATGAGTTTGTTAAGCATAAACTTTTATGAAAGCAACACTAATGATTACAAAAGAGTCAAATGCATTCCCACCTCTTTTGAAGACAAGCCACGCCTACCTCGAGATCCACGATCCACTGGTTCGTCATTTGAATCGGTCGTTGTTAATACTAACTGTTAATCAAAGAAGCATTCCAAGAGTTTATCCAAAAGGCTCATACACGTCTAACTAATGGTTCTAAGTCCATTTATTTGTCATTATACATCTTTAGCATAGCTAAGGTTTACTAAATTAAATTAGGTTGGTTCTATAGTCCAATAGCTAAGTCTTATTGTTGATGGTGGATTTCTATTTAAAGGCTAAAATTGTAAAAAGCCAATTTTTGTAAGCTGACGTCCTGCAAAGGATAAAGCCTTCAGGAGATGAATACTTCTCGCCATATTAATTCATTGGAGCATGTGCAACCATCCCTGAGAATTAAAACCTACCCAGAATGGAGCATGTGTCAACCATCCCGATGGAGCATGTGGCAACCATCTCGGTTTTCTGTAGGTATACAACATTACTATTAATGCTTTAATTAAAGCCTTGTGTTCGACGTGCAAACACCCGTAGGCTACCTGACGGCAGGTTATACTAGCCCCGTTGAACGCATGCAAGACTACCCATGTTAGTCTCACTTGCTGAAAACAAACCCAAAAATATATCTCATCCGTCCAACTTTGTAGGCATAGATGGAGGGTGTAGATATAGATTCAGGGGGTCCTGAGCATGCTACCATGATCACCTCGGACCCACCTTCACACATGACCGAACGGTCAAGGCCAACTACGGTTGGTCCTTCCAAAACGTGCGCTCAAAGCGAGCATGGCGCACGGATAGGGTTCCTTTTAATCGTGAGCGTCCAACTTTGCCAGCACAGTCGGACGGCTTAGATTATACCCTAAAACAAGTAGTGAAGTGATGGCACACCATTGGTGGGCCCACTTTCTACCTACATGACCGACTCCCTCATAGATAAGCCGTGGTGCAAGAAACGATTGCCCAAACAAGGCTAGATTAACGCCTTATGCAGGTTGAGAAGATCCAAAACGATCACGACCATCCAACTTCGCTGGCATATTTGGATGGCTTAGATTGCGCCCAGGGTCATAGAGCAAGCATGTACATGCTCACCGTCGACCCAAGATGTTGCATACATGGTCGGTCTCCCCAAAAGAGGCGCGCGCAACCCAAAACCGATCGCCCAAAGTGGCCGGTCCAAAGCCCTAATTAGGGTTTGCGGCGCAAAAACATCTCGAGCGTCCATCTTCGCAGGCTTGGACGGAAGGCCAAGATGGAGACTTAGAAGGAAACGAGCATGCTAGCATGACCACCGTGGGCCCGGCTTCACGTCTAGATGATCGGCCAAGACCGGCGGTGATCAAGCTCCTCGGTACGCGCGCCCAAAGGTGACATGTCACGGCCCCTCCATAAATTCTAATCTCGACCACTCGTCTTTGCCGCCTGAGTCGAGTGGCTTAGATTAAATCTTTGCGAGTCAAGCAGGCATGGGAATGAACATCATTGTACTACCCCCATGCATGGCTGATCGGTTCCTCCATTGGAACTCTCTAAGCATGCAAACGTTTGGGCCGAAAGAGGCAGCATGCGCGCCTCCTATCCAACGGTCGCAAGCAAGGCTACGAGTCATCTCGTCCATCCAGCTTTGCAAGCTTGTACGAATGGCTTAGGGTGCGAATCAACCAGCAAACAAGGTATCACTATGACCACCATCCGTCACTCTTCTTCATAAGGTAACCGACCAAGGCATGGCCTGTCTATACAGCCTCCAAACGGTTACCTGAAGATGGCTGCATGCGATGTTATACCAAGTTCATGGTTCACCCTGCACTATTTTATGTGGGTCCCGCGATCCACACACTCGAGAAATTAATCACGTCACAACTGGGGGATACAAACTGGGGTATTGGTCTGGAGGTTTACAGCGTGCAGCGTGCAACGCGCCATCACAAGAACGTGTTAGGAAGACATGGGCGGTTAAGTCAAGATGGGAGAAGTGGGAAGTTCTGGTCGTGTGACACTCACACACAACTCCACTCTTCCCTCACTCCACTTCCTCCACTTCCCACAAGAGACGTGAAAAAGGCTTAATGACTTGTATAAACAGGTTCTCCTCCCTATTTCCAAAAACAGAAGTTCGAACAACACAGAAAACCAAGTGTTAATCGTATTCAACACACAGAGCCTGCTTGCAACATTTGCTAGCCTGCTCAACCTTCTGTTAACAAGTCATCAAATAGCCTTCACCTTCATACTCTCAACACATTCTTCGATTCCCTCCCTAATATCAACCTCACATCCTTCACCTGTGACCGAAACAAATCTGGAACGTTCGTGTCTTCGGTTTAGGCCAGAATTGTATAGATTATCTCTCGAATCAAAGTGCTCATCGTGCAACACATTTGTTGAAGGTTTAAACTCACTTCTCATCCATACACACCCAAAATTACCCAAACCGGCATAAGTAGTTTTCTCCCACAAATAATTGGCGACCACGGTGGGAGGTTAATCTCTCGGTTGTGAAGTCGATTTCTTCAATACCAATTTAATTTCTCTTATTTCAAGAATGGTGGATCTTAGGTCTGGATCAGCAACCAACGATGGAGTTAACACCGAAAACACTTCTGGTGGCGCTGATATCCCAATTACTGGTGTTACAGTTCAACCAGCCAGTGCAACCAATGTGTCTCATGGAATCGCGTCTTCTACCATCAGTACCAGTGGAGCAGGAGCAGACGTTCCAATAGGCGTGACACCTCCCATTACAAGAGCCAGAGCGGCTGCAAATCCAGGCATTTCCTCAAGTATGACACTTCCGTCCGTCACCAGAACAACTGTTACTTCCCCTTCAGGACGAGGATCTGGAGGACCCAGAGGAGGACAACCTCCTATCACCATGGTGGATTTGATAGAGAGACAATAAACCCTCGCTAAAGCTCAGGCAGACATGGAAACCACTCAGAAAGAGGTACTCACCTTCCTTAAAATATAAACCGATCGATTACCACAAGAGTCAAGATAGCCTCAATGGCCAACAAGAGATACGTTCAGCACACCTGGAGCAGATGCCTCAGTTACGCAAGCCAACCTGAACGAAGAGTCTTATGCTGCTGACCACGCAAGAGAAAGGGACCAGGAGCGTCTCAGGGAAAGGAGCCGATAATCCATCTTTATTACACGTGAAGATCTGGAGGGACTCCTCCAAAATCGTGGCAAAGAAAATCCGATGGACGCGCATCGACACCAACCTCCATATCCACAAGACGTGCAGCGGATTCCTCTTCCCAGGGGATACACCTCCCCTCAATTCATCCTTTACGATGGTACCGGTAATGCTCGTGAACATGTCTCTCGATTTTTAGAATCCTTAGGAGAACACGAATACAATCACGTTCTCCGCTTGAAGGAATTCTCCAAATCACTTACGGGGAGAGCCTATACGTGGTACAACAATATTGCACCCGACAGCATATCCAATTGGAGTGAGATGGTCAGCGCGTTTTACAAGAAGTACTTCTTTGTATCTAAGCAAGTTACTTTCTCAGACCTGGGGAGAATCTCCCAACGGAACAATGAACATCCAAATGATTTTGTCAAAAGGTTCTGAACACAAGCGTTGGACTGCCATGAACCAAATGTCACAGAACGACAGCTGGTGGAATTATGCATCAACGGAATGATACCCATATATCGCGCCTTGCTGGAAAACTTGGGATTCCAGACGTTCTCAGATCTCCATGAAGCAGCCAAACGTTCGGCCACTACCGCCCCAGCATTATTGGAAAGAACCAGGATCGTTCGGAGCGACGATTCACGAGATAATCGGGGAAACAGACGCCTCATCAACAAGCAATATAATACTGGCCCTTCTGTCAGTGTAGTAAGCGAAGGCGGAAAGAGAAAAGCTCCAGCGGCGGAAGAACAACTACCCAAGCGTGCGACTCAAACGCATAAAGCTTCGCCTCAAAAGGGAACAGGAAAAGATCCTGCGCAGAGCACCGAAGACACAGGCTTCCCGTTTCCGATAAATGAAGTAATAAAACTCTTGGAGGCATGGATTCAGGATGATGCTATCAGACTACCTCCTATCAAACGTCCACCAACTGAGAAAGACATGGAAGACCCTAAGTACTGTCGTTATCATAGGTTTGTCCACCACCCAACTAAGGATTGCAACAAGCTGAAAGAAATCTTCAGGGAAAAGATAGCAATAGGAGAGATCCAATTGGGAAATGAAAGAGTTCACACAGACCCCCTTCCCGTCCGAAGTTGCATGATCTCTGGAAGCTCTGTGCGCAAGACTGTACAATCCATGATGGAACACCTGTGTGAAATCTTGTACCTTTCCAAGGTACAACGTCAAGATATATTCATGGCCCTCAACCGTATTGTGTCAGGCATGCGATTATATCCAGAAAAGGAAGTCGTTCCAGCGTCTCAAGCCTCCTTGGAAAATAGCACCAACAAAGGAAACTGGGGACTTTTGACCGTCGCCCATCTGAAAGATGTCAAGTTGGATAGCACATTAATCGATGCAGCTTCTGAATTCAACATCGTTACTATCAAGACCCTGTAAGCTGCGAAAATCTCAAAGCAGGAGGCTACCCGTGGTCCGATGTGATCAAGAGCCCAGCAGGAGAATTTGTGGATGTCTACGGATACATTGACCTTGATGTCAAGATTGGTAACACTCCAACACAAGCTAGATTCCATATAATTAAGGAACATCCAGATTACGACATGATTCTGGGGCACCCGTGGGTGCACAAGGCGCATTCCTTACCAATATCAGTACCTGAAAGAATCTCCAACAAGCCATCTCCGATGATTTCCAACAAACCTTGGAGAATCGAGTACTGCCTGTTGCCCCCATACCAACAACTCACAGGCATAACGTAACTCCCTGGTGAAAACCCTTCGTCCTGCGTCAAGAGATTCCGAGCCCAAGTAAGTCTCATTGAACGACCCGCTTTGCAAGTAGTGGATGATTGTCCTGTTAGACCACCGGGGACTGTTTCACCTGACAGGCGGGCCACCACCAAGAGATGTGAATGGAGTACTGGCCCCTTTAAGCGCGTCACCAAAAGCTTGGAAGCAGTCAAGAACGATACGTGTCAGAAGCAAGCTATTATGCCAAGTCCAAATCCGTTTCAAATCGGAGATATGGTAGCAAAGGTAACCACGTTCCAAGATGGAAACATGGCAGTAAAGATAACTGCCCAGTCTGATATGCCTGCAAAGGAAGAGGAAATATTCTTAGTGGCAGAGATTATCTTGGGAGGTTACTGCAAGATCATCAATGCAGACAAACTCGAAGGTGTGGTTGTTCACTCACGGTGGCTCAGGCCCTACCTTACTTGAAGACACGACATCACCTCTCTAATCCCCCTGGGGGATTCCTCCAACAATTTTCCTTTTCACAATATTTGTAATTCCTTCAAAATGATGGCACTGCTTGCCTTCATACTTATTAGGGTTTCAATATTTCTTCAAGTAATCAAGATTTCATTCTTTTATAATTTCTCATAAAATCATACAAAGTTATGAGTCACCTTCAAACCACCATTACCCAGAAAGAAAACCCTAAATCCTCATACCAAATCTTCATATCGGCCTGGTAATATGGGAGGAATAAAATGTGTAAAAATGGAGGAGGAAGGTATCCTACATGATCTACTTCAACAGAGCCAGACTCACGTCAAGGGGCACAAGCAGAAAAAAATATGCATGTTTCGAAAAGCGACATTGAATAAAACTTTGTTCAAGACAAGCAAGCAAAGAATAAAACTTCAAACTCAGCCACCACTGAGTATATAAAATAAAAACACTACAAAGAAGAATAACAGGGAAACTCAATTGCCGGTTGCGTCTTCATCACTGTTGGGATCCACATCTTGTGCCGTTTTCTCCAGAGACGCCTCAACTCCTTCTTCGGACACAGCAGCTGCCGCCTTAACATCTTCAGCATGCGTATCTTCTGCACCTTCTACAGAATCCATTGCAACCTTGGAAATCGTGCCAATCAATTTCGGGCGTTCAGTCTCATCAGTATCAGGGTCAAAGATTATTATACCACCACGTATTGGGTAATCACACTTCCCATCACCGGCATGACGTTCGTGTTCAACCCTCCGTCTCTTCAACCGAGCCGCAAACCTTTCAGTTCTCGAGCCTGCTGGTGCTTGTGACGCCTCGCGTTTCCACTTCGCTCGCAACGCTTCTTCATGTCTTTGTTTCTCCTCCATATCAATTGCAGCTGAAAGAGCACGGAGACGCCCCCTGACAATGGTTAAATGCAAGACAGACATTACCTGTACGGCATGGCCGACTTCACGAAGTGGCAAATCAATTTTAGCCATCACTTCTTCATGTGCGTTATCTTCTGGTTTATCAACTTCAAAACTTTTTTCTGAAGAAGCTGCAGAGTTATCATCACCAACTCCTTTCATGATGTACTGCAATAAGATTGGAAGTTTTAGCATGTTTCCAAGGGGTCATACAGAAATAAAAGATTCTCGTGATTCCCAACTTCGTTGTTAGGAACCTAATACGGAGATTACATGGGATTGGGATGGTTCAAGCGTCCTCCAAACAAACTCAGTTGAGGGAAATTTACACTACCCTGTGTTCGGTTATGAGCTGGGAGCAATGGTTATGGAATCTAGTGTTATGTTATGTGCCATTCTATTCATATGGAAGTTACCTACAACATATCAAAATTTCACGATAATCGGATGAAAGGGCAAGAATGGGTGGCCAAAACATCAGAAGACACGCAACCTGAAAAAATTCTGAAAACCTCCTGGAAGTTTACTATTTCGCGGTTTTTATCCCCTAAACACGTTCAAAATACAAAAAGCTTCTTTGTTAAATCTTGGAAATTTTCTGGGCTTGAAGTTACATATGCGGAACGTCGAAGTCCGAGTTTGTATGAAGGTTATACAGCAATTTCGGTAAACGCAAGCGCAAGAGTACCTCAAAATCATGCAGGCGGGCACTAAGGTTTGCATGCGTATCCCTAAAGCTAAGCCAACATGTCAACATATTTTTCTACAGTTGGCTATCATGTCTACAAGTTCAAGACAGCGGTTCTACCAAGCTACAACCTGGGTTTTGACATGCAAGGATAAAGGGAACAAATGACATGTTTATGATTTCTTTTACTACGTAACCCTAACAGGCGGTAAAGGAATTAATCATGGTATGTTTTGCTGCACCTACAATCCTCTCAAAATGCAAAAGAAACTCTAACTAAATAATTAGGGTTTGCAAAAAAAAAAAAAAATCGCACCTACCTGACAAACGGCGTCGGCGGCGACAAAAACCAGCAACGGTGACGGTGAACTCCGGCGGATGGAGTGACGGCGGCGCGAGAGAGAGCTGGACGTCCACTCGAGAATAAAAAAAAAATCGTGAAGAAAAAACGGAAAAAGGGTTTTCCCTTTTATAGGCAAAATTTGAAGAATCCTGATTAGAAAAGGATTCCTTTCTGCTTCCAAAAAACCAAGAAGGGAAACCGGCCCACCCAAGATTTCATGCTTGCGACGGTACATCCACATGGACAATCACTAGCGGTTGCCTTCCAAGGTTAGTTACCTTTATTTCTTTTACGTATATTTGTCACCATCTCATGCCTACCCTACAATGGTGTAACCATTGCATGCTAGGCAGGGGACTTAATGTTGATGGTGGATTTCTATTTAAAGGCTAAAATTCTAAAAAGCCAATTTTTGTAAGATGACGTCCTGCAAAGGATAAATCCTTCAGGCGATGAATACTTCTCGCCATATTAATTCATTGGAGCATGTGCAACCATCCCTGAGAATTAAAACCTACCCAGAACGGAGCATGTGGCAACCATCCCGACGGAGCATGTGGCAACCATCCCGGTTTTCTGTAGGTATACAACATTACTATTAATGCTTTAATTAAAGCCTTGTGTTCGATGTGCAAACACCCGTAGGCTACCTAACGGCAGGTTATACTAGCCCCGTTGAACGCATGCAAGACTACCCATGTTAGTCTCACTTGCTGAAAACAAACCCAAAAATATATCTCATCCGTCCAACTTTGCAGGCATAGATGGAGGGTGTAGATATAGATTCAGGGGGTCCTGAGCATGCTACCATGATCACCTCGGACCCACCTTCACACATGACCGAACGGTCAAGGCCAACTACGGTTGGTCCTTCCAAAACGTGCGCTCAAAGCGAGCATGACGCACGGCTAGGGTTCCTTTTAATCGTGAGCGTCCAACTTCGCCAGCATAGTCGGACGGCTTAGATTATACCCTAAAACAAGTAGTGAAGTGATGGCACACCATTGGAGGGCCCACTTTCTACATACATGACCGACTCCCTCATAGGCAAGCCGTGGTGCAAGAAACGATTGCCCAAACAAGGCTAGATTAACGCCTTATGCAGGTTGAGAAGATCCAAAACGATCACGACCATCCAACTTCTCCGGCATAGTTGGATGGCTTATATTGCGCCCAGGGTCATAGAGCAAGCATGTACATGCTCACCGTCGACCCAAGATGTTGCATACATGGTCGGTCTCCCCAAAAGAGGCGCGCGCAACCCAAAACCGATCGCCCAAAGTGGCCGGTCCAAATCCCTAATTAGGGTTTGCGGCGCAGAAACATCTCGAGCGTCCATCTTCGCAGGCTTGGACGGAAGGCCAAGATGGAGACTTAGAAGGAACCGAGCATGCTAGCATGACCACCGTGGGCCCGGCTTCACGTCTAGCTGATCATCCAAGACCGGTGGTGATCAAGCTCCTCGGTACGCGCGCCCAAAGGTGACATGTCACGGCCCCTCCATAAATTCTAATCTCGACCACTCGTCTTTGCCGCCTGAGTCGAGTGGCTTAGATTAAATCTTTGCGAGTCAAGCAGGCATGGGCGTGAACACCATTGTACTACCTCCATGCATGGCTGATTGGTTCCTCCATTGGAACTCTCTAAGCATGCAAACGTTTGGGCCAAAAGAGGCAGCATGCGCGCCTCCCATCCAACGGTCGCAAGCAAGGCTACGAGTCATCTCGTCCGTCCATCTTTGCAAGCTTGGACGAATGGGTTAGGGTGCGAATCAACTAGCAAACAAGGTATCACTATGACCACCATCTGTCACTCTTCTTCACAAGGTAACCGACCAAGGCATGGCCTGTCTATACATCCTCCAAACGGTTACCTGAAGATGGATGCATGCGATGTTATACCAAGTTCATGGTTCACCCTGCACTATTTTATGTGGGTCCCGCGATCCACACACTCGAGACATTAATCACGTCACAACTGGGGGATACAAACTGGGGTATTGGTCTGGCGGTTTACAGCGTGCAGCGTGCAACGCGCCATCACAAGAACGTGTTAGGAAGACATGGGCGGTTAAGTCAAGATGGGAGAAGTGGGCAGTTCTGGTCGTGTGACACTCACACACAACTCCACTCTTCCCTCACTCCACTTCCTCCACTTCCCACGAGAGACGTGAAGAAGGCTTAATGACTTTTATAAATAGGTTCTCCTCCCTATTTCCAAAAACAGAAGTTCGAACAACACAGAAAACCAAGTGTTAATCGTATTCAACACCCAGAGCCTGCTTGCAACATTTGCTAGCCTGCTCAACCTTCTGTTAACAAGTCATCAAATAGCCTTCACCTTCATACTCTCAACACCTTCTTCACTTACCTCCCTAATATCAACCTCACATCCTTCACCTGTGACCGAAACAAATCTGGAATGGCCGTGTCTTCGGTTTAGGCCAGAATTGTATAGATTATCTCTCGAATCAAAGTGCTCATCGTGTAGTACATTTGTTGAAGGTTTAAACTCACTTCTCATCCACACACACCCAAAATTACCCAAACCGGCAGAAGTAGTTTTCTCCCACAAACACTTATGAATATCTACAATAGTGTAGAAGAAATCAAAGGCTAATCCATACCATAAGGGATCCAAACATTCATAATAGAAATACTAGGTCTAAGCCCAAGTACACTAGACTCGGCCCATTAGTACAAGGTCTGACCCAACTGGGTCAACTAAGCGTCATTGACGGTCAAATGGTCAACTAACAGTCCACTCCGTCCAAATTCAAGTCCAGGTCAACTAAGTCAACGGTCCAACTCATACAAGGTTCACTGAGTCGGGTCTGGTTATTGAGTTAACTCAGTCAGGCAAAAGAGTCAGCTAAGGTTAACTCAACTGACTCGGATGACAAATAGGCTTAATTCCTATAGAAGCTACATTTCTTACATCAATTCCTTAATATCAATTCAAAAGCAATCAAATCATTCATTCTAAACAAATTCAAGATCAATATACAAATACAAATCTAACTTAAGCCTACCTGCAATAGCAGTACCAAGCCTCCACTGGAGCTAATATCTATTCCCTTCAATCATCAATACAAAGTACACATCTCAGGCCTGAATCACTCTTCTGCACCCATTACGGTTTACCTCCAGACCAGATCACAATACCCTACATCTTCACATACACAAACACATCATCTCAAACCACCAACACAGTTAAACTGCCGCTGCAACCCCAATGACCCCTGCATCTGTGAACCTCAACACTTACATCAACTTCAGTTCCATAATCTAATTCCACTCAGTTCAATCCTACTTTGTAGATCAATCACATTACTAGCTGCACAACCACAATCACAACAACACCACCAATCATTCTCAAAGCCTAAGGTCCATTCCACACACACCTGGAATTGCTCTTACAATCGGAACTCCATAGACGTACTTCATCCATACTACCATACCATCCTCATAACTAGTTCAAGTCTTCAATATCACTTCACAATTCAATTTACATACCAATACATCACTCTAGAATACAACCTTAGACAATCCAGGCCTCTATTTAGTAAATTCTTACTCCAATCCCATTACCTGAAATCACCCATTCATTTGAACCATAACAACTCCAATTATAACACACTTGAACTTCAATAACTCAATCATCATTGTCAGTTAGACAAACTCGATTGCACATCCATACAACTGACTTAATTATAGTTAATTTCAACCATCAACAATTTATAGCACTATAGACACAATAATCCATCTCAACTGAGTTCAAAGGAATGAACTTACCCTGAATTTATTCAGCACCACCAGAATCTGCAACTGATCTTACTAAAATCACATTCTATGTAACATCAACATCATCAGCACCACAACTAAACTCATTTCAACGATCTTACATCTTAGTTCATGGCATCTTATAACTTCAACAACTAGAAATTGTAATACTTAAGTTTGCAGAGAAGAATCATTACCTCAGCTATTTAGTCTTCACTAACAACTTCAGATGCAAGCAAGACAACACACATGTCTTGCAATAATCAGCACACCTCCTCACCCGATCTTACAATCTTCATCCTCTTCACTGTTTCTCAAAAACCTTACTATAATCTCCAATTCTCATCATTGAAACCCTAATTCATTAATCCATCACTCCGTCAATTTTAACTTAATTCCATCTGTAACTTCACTCAATCAATCCATACCCATCTCTAAACTTTCTTTTAAAACCTCAATTTCATCTTCTAAGATTCAGTTAACTCAAGAACCCTAAATTCTTCAATTTCTTAATCAATCTTCAGAACACCCCCGAAACTTCCATCAAACACCAATTAAAAACAAACTCATCTTATAACTTTTCCTTATTCTTTTTTAATCGAATTCTCGGCCAATTACAGAAACCCTAACTTTATAATTCTTCTCCCAGAACTGAAATTCAACTGTTAATCTTCCTTATTGATATCAACTCATGATACTCATCACCAACTGCGTAACTTCATCCTCAACATAACTTTAATCCTCAATTGAAATCATTACTCAGATACTCTAGTTTCTTTCTCCAACTCACCCCTTTTCTTGAATCTGAATCAACTACTGATAACCGCACCATCACCAACAACTTCTCTATGATCTTATAATCTAATCTCATAACTTAATTTCATCCTTCAAATCTCTTAAAATCGTCAGAAAAGAAGAACATAAGAAGAAATAAGAGAAGAAGAAAGAGAAATAAGAATGAAGAAAAAGAGAAATTATGAGTTATCTACTCGATTTGGTTCGATAAGACCAACGAGGTTTACTCGGACACCCAACAATTGGATAAGGGCATCCAAGTCGGTTTGTCTATAAAATAATTAATCTTCCCTTCATACTCATCTGATGATATCTTCTTCGTCCAGTGTCTGAATGACACGCTCAAGTAGTCCATCTTGCATAACTTTTCGATATCTATCCAACGGTATTAGTTTCGTACCTAGATTATTGTTAGATTAATTTCTATTAACTAACGTTCGTGTTAAACTAATCGGGATACTATAAGCTAATGTGTCACTTGACTAGTCTAATAACGTTGACGGGCTTGAGGGTCCTTACATTCTCCCCACCTTATTTATTTTCGTCCTCGAAAATCAAACCATCCTTCTAGTCTTCAATACTCCCCACATTATAGAAAAATCATCTCTCTTGTCTAAGCGCGAACAACTTAAAACAAAGCATAGACCTAGATGGCTTTCTACAATTAAAATTTGTGGCTTTAGGTTCAACTATGTTGATTTAGATTTTATTAATAGGGAAGTCTAAGTTTCTCAAATTAATTTCTATCTTACAAGATATTTGTCTCTAATCTTTAAGAAAGAATCCTACGAATATTTCTAAGTGAAATTATATCTATCGGTTTCCTAAAGAGTTATACCCAACTTCTATGATCAGTCATCTCTGAAAGCAGTTACCCTGTCAAGGTTGGCCAGTCCCAACAATGCTTTCCTACGAACTGAGAAAACACAACCTTCACTATTCCCCAGTGCTGGATTAATTAAATGCTAACTTATTATGGTTAATCAATCTCTAAATTCATTGTAACTAATTTAGCTTAAAATTTTTTACTTCATAAATAAATTATATAAATAGGTTACATCATTTTAAGCAATTTAATCATCAAAATTTATTTTATCGTATTTATTATTTATTTATTTTAATTCCAATTGAAACTATATTATCATAACTAAATAATTTTTAGAATCATGTACTATTTAAGAATAACTAATGTTATAACCATTATCCAAATTTTTATTTCTAATGTATCTATTTGTTTATTTCATTATGTGACGTGATATAAGTAAATAACCGCTAACGATTTTTCATAGTTGCTTGATATTAATATTTTATTATTATTTATTTCTTATTTCTTAGACCGATAATAGATAATCGTAATCAATCATAACGCTAAGTTTAATTTTATTTATTAATACTCGATTTGATTCCATCTAACTTTATTTCCTTAAATTTATTTTATTGCTAAGTAATCTGTAAGTTGTACTATTAATAAAAATTACATTTTGTTGTCCAATAATAATTATCTAAATGATATTTACAATAACTCTAAATTTTATAGTAATTATCATTATATAGTATTATTATTTGCTTATCTTATAAAAAATTATAATCTTAATTATATTATCATTTTCATTATTCTTAAGCTAATAATCCAGATGATACACTAAGCCTTAATGTTCTAAATATAATTGTACATTTACGTAAAGATTGATATAATTGATTTTATCTATTCAGATTGAATCTGTAAACTAACTCTTATTAAATATTGGCGTTAGTAATTTAATATGATTTAAATTTGAGTCTGCATAAGATTTTGGCATGTCTTCATAATCTTAAAATTTCTGTATTAATAATAAATATCTTATTCATAGACAAATTTACTCTCCTTTTAAGTCTAATTTTGTACTAAGCATTCAAGTATTATAATTATCACTTCATGTGTATAATTTAGTGATTTAATGAATCATTTATTGGACAAAAGATAATTTGTTATAAGATTGTTAACAAATTTAGTCTCTATTTTATGCATTATATGACCTCACGTTTTTAATCTTACCTAATATATCTTATATTAACTATTTGGTTTAAACATAAAACATATAATTCTAATTTATTATTAGTTAACTTTGCAAAACCTAACCGTAGATAAACACTAATAATTTTCCATAGCTATTTAATCCTAATCATTATTTTATCTCTATATATTTATAAATGAAATGTTAATTTAAGTTATGCTCAATATAATACTAATTTAAATTCTAATAGTTTAAGTTCTTCATTCTAATTTGTTTCCATTTCAAAAGATGACTGAATCTGTTTACGAAGAAGAATCCTATTTGATGTACAAATTTATTTTCTTTTAATTATAATATTACACTAAGCATCTGAATACTATTATTACTACTTCATGTATATTTGTTTCATTTTAAAGATTTATTGGATCATTTGTTAAACTAAATATAATTTATGTACAAAATTACTAACAAATTGAGTCTTTTTATTTTATATATTAATATTATATCCTCGCTTTCTTAAGTCTAACATTTAATAACTATCATTTTAACTATCTAGTTTATACGAAAAACATTTATCCTTAACTTGTATTAATTTACTTGGTTATCCCTGCGAACATTGGTAAGCCTATGGATGACTCGAGAAGAGATGATGACAATGCCTTCCAGATAGGTGTCTAAAACACCTATATATTTATCTATTGTTTATGCTTTCTCTGCTAGTTTTCTTTTAAATTATGTATCTTATGTTTTGCTTCTGATTATTTAGGTACTTTGGAGTCACTTGGAACAAAAGAAGAAGAAAAGGCGCAAAAGTCTCATCTCATATGCAAATGTTGTTGGAGGAGGATTATTTCTCACATTTTGCTTTTATTTCTTCATCTATGTCTGAAAAGTATGTCGGCTTTAGTGATGCAAATTTTCGGTCTGAAAAGCACGACAACTTTAGTGATGACTCTCATTGAAGAGAAGAAGTGAATATGAGGAGTAAGAGACGGTTGTTGCTGGTGGAAGGCGAAAAGAAGCGTTCATTTGGAGCAAAAAGGAGCATAAAGGACCAATCCACAGGCGAGCAAAGTTAGCTACGGTTGAGCAACAAAGAAATTAGGTTGTCGGTTATCTGAAACCGACAAGCCATTTATGAGCTGCTACCCCTTATCTATATCACCTGGGTGGATATATCCACTCCCATTCTTACACAACCCTAGAATTCAGAGTCTCAATTATTTTCCCAAATCAAATACAGAAACCAAGGGAGAGGAGTGTGGCTGCTATTAACACAGAAATTCAGAGAAAATCAATTTCTCTTATCTGTATCATTCCCTACACTGTCTGAACCCGGGAAGAAAGAGAGAAAGGAGGCACCATTAAAGATGGGGTCTGGAATCTATTGCAGTTAAGAACAAAATGTAGAGATATATGAAGTGGGTTTTCTTTGAATTTGCGTTTATAACCGAGTTAAAGAAGAAATGAGGTTGAGAGATAACCTAGCTCTGCTGGTGATTAGAAGAGCATCTCAACTGTTGTTTTTGTGGTAATGGAATTAGGGCTTCTAACAGAAAGAGAAGATGATGGTGGTGTTGTGGTTCATTTCAAGAATCAAATGGGTTTTTGTGGCTCTCGATCTACAGGTTAGGGTAATTTCATTGTTGAGTTTGTTGCTTATGGAACTGTAATGGAAGATGGGTTGGTTCGGATTTTGGGTTTGATGTGTACATCTGGGTCGATTGAGAAGCAATGATGTTGGAGCTTTACAAGGTTTGTACTGCTGGAGTGTATGCTGAGATGGTTAGATAGATGGTGTTATTTGGAGATGCATTGAAGAACAAGGAGAGTGTCAGGGCATTGCAGTGGTGTTGGCATATGCTTGTTGTGGCAGCAATGGGAAGGTCGAGTTGATGTGATGAATGGAGCTTGGGTTGGTTGTAATGCACTGCAGGGAGCATGAAATGGAAGTTCAGGAGTAGCAGAACTGATAATGTTGTTGTGCAACAGATGAGATGATGATGTAGCTGTGAACAATGGGATATGTTGCATGTGATATAACTGAGATGGAGTAGCAGATCTGGTGTTGGCAGCAGTGAATGCAGTTGCAGTGGTTAAGCTAAGGAAGATTGTGGCATGGAATTGAGCTTGAAGGGGTTTATAAGCTGAGATGGTGCTGCGAACGAGTAGCTGGGGGTGAAAGATGCAACTGCAGTTGAGGTTGCTAATGTAGCTTGGCAAGATGCAAGGCTACAGATGATAAGGGGTTCCTGAAGTAGATTGTTGCAGGGGTTGAACTGGGTACTTATTGACATCAGTTGGCCAAGTTTTGTCAGGGAAAAGAGCTCAGTTTTGAATTGCATCTAAAAA
Organism: Papaver bracteatum; assembly: GCA_023529315.1. Lineage (NCBI taxonomy): Eukaryota > Viridiplantae > Streptophyta > Magnoliopsida > Ranunculales > Papaveraceae > Papaver > Papaver bracteatum. The sequence continues at coordinate 437,922 of JAJJWX010002809.1, forward strand.
TGAGCTGTGTTGGTGCTGTGGTCCATATTTGCTGCTACAAAAGATTTTGTATGAGCTGTTGCAAGTAAATGAAACTTAGTAGATGTATACAGGTTGCAGGGGATGAATTAATGCTGTGAGCTGGTGATTCTTGATATATGATACATGGAAGGATCGAACATCTGTTGTTGGTTGTGGAGGTGATACTGAAATGGAGTTGCAGCTGTGAAGTACAGGTCTAATTCAAGGGGAAAGGAAGTGTGTTTGAGGTTTGAGGAGATGGGTCTTAAGCATAAGCTTTCTGATGATTGCAGCTAGATTGAGGATATAGAAGGATCATTGCAGAAGCTGTGCAGCAGGGTATTATAGGTGCAAGTGAATGTGATGCTGTGCTGCTGCTCAATTGCAGGTGCAGCTGTGTCCAAGATTGATGGAGTTGTAGAGTGGAATCTGTTGCAGCTGAGCTGCATTGCAGTGAAGATGCAGGCAAGGAAGGAACTGAAGCAAGTGGAGAAGTATAGCTCAGATGAGGTTGTACAAAGGATATATTGCAGCTGGTGATTACAGTCATGTGATTACAGGTGCAGGCATCTCAAATGGTGGTAATGGATTATTGCAGTGCAGTTAGGAGGCGCACAATGATGAATTGCATAGATGAATGGCCTTTGGAGTTACAATGGTGCAGTTAAAATGGTGATCTGTAAAGTATTGGTGGTAATGGACATAGCTGGCTTAACTGTAGTGCTGTTAGCCTAACTGAACAGCTGGTAGTTGAGGTGTTTATGGCCTAAATGAATAGCACAGTATAACTCAACTTGACTGAGTTGACTGACCGGCGACCGGTGCCGGATTCCGGCGCACTACCCAGTTTTCCGGCGACACGTTTTGGGGCATGTTTTCTACTGGGCTACTCTCACACAATATGGGATTATGGTGGACTTCTATGTTTTGGACTTTTGGGGATATGACCTAGTTTGAGGAGAAAAAGCTACAAAAAGGGAGGATTTCTACACTTTGTTTATCACGTATTTTCTATTTTACTTGGAGTTTTGCAGAGAGCTAGAACTAGGGTTTGCTTCCTTGTTTTATTTTCATCTTCATTATTTCATTTATTATATTTGATGATGAACTCCATTATTATGAGTAACTAAAACTTTCTTTGATTAAGGGCGATTTCGAAGCCCGAAATATGAATCTATATTTGATATGAAATAACTTGTTCACTTGCATTCATTTATGTTATTGATTGATTTTCTACTATTCTAATATTTTCTATGGATCATTTGTTAAGGGTTTATGTTCGAAATTGAATCATTAATTCTTAATCTATTTTCTAGTTTAGATTTTCTTCGACCCGTAATTGTCTAGAGAAGATAAACACAAGTAGCAATATGTGGGTATTGATGATGGGACTTTGTTAAGTATCCATATGTAGAAATCAACACTAGTAGGTGATTCATGCTTTTGATTTCATCACTAGGAGCAACCTTATCTCACAAAACTTAGAGCATTTGTTTAAGTCACACCTAGTAAGCGTACCTCTAGGAAACTTGGCAAGTAGGAACCGGTAGTCGAGCGCTTCCGTATCCGGTGAGCTTAGGAGATAGTAACGGAATTATTGAGCGTACTAATTATTCTAGGGTTGTTAGTAACATGAAAATGTAAAGAACTTGGCTATATATCAATTTGGTTTGTATTCCGTGGTCTAGAATGAACCATTAATTAATTCTATCTCATATTTGAATAAATTTTACAATTTCATATTTTCTACAACACAATCATCTTTGCTAAGAGTATTTTCTTAACAACTAGAAACTTTATACCTCCCTTGGGACGATCCTACTTACATTATACTACTTGCTAGTGTAAAAAGTAGAGAAATATTATTTTTGCGAGATTCGACGCCTCGTCAAAATTGGCGCCGTTGCCGGGGAGGCACTGGCGAGTTTAGTTGTTATTTTTATTCTTAGTTTATATTTTTGCTTTTGGTTACAATTTCAGTTTACTTATTCAATCTTTAAGAATCTGATTTTCATGTACGATTTCTTTGGTGAATGCGCGGAGAAGGCAGACCAATTCCTATTGGTATACGTCTTCGTTTAGGAACTTTACTAAAAGATTTCATTTGATCAATCAACACTGCACTTCCTCCTAGTTCTACACCAAGTGAATTCTCGGACTCGGACCAAGAGGAAGACAACACAATGGGAGCTCGATCGCCTGCTCCAAGAACACTCAAGGAGCTCACTTCTCCAAACCTAGATCAGCAGCCCTTATGTATTCAGCTGAATGGAAACATTGAGTTGAAGCCACAATTGATCAACTTGCTACCCAAATTCAGAGGTTTATCGGGAGAAGATCCTAATCGTCACTTACAACAATTTCATCATGTTGTAACTAGTATGAAGCAAGCAACTGCAGATGCGGATATGGCTATGATGACGGCATTTCCTTTCTCTCTTTTAGATTCTGCAGGAGAGTGGTTCTTTTGCTTACCCGCTGGAAGCATAACCACATGGAATGGGATGAAGAAATTGTTCCTCGAGAAGTATTTTCCAGCATCAAAAGCAGATGTGATTCGCAAAGAGATTTGTGCTATTAGGCAAATATCAGGAGAGAATCTTCATGAGTATTGGGAGCGTTACAAGAGGCTTTTAGCTAGCTGTCCACACCACCAAATCAGCGATCAACTTGTGATTCAATATTTCTATGAAGGGTTGATTTCTACTAAGAGACATTTGATCGATGCCGCAAGTGGTGGTGCACTTACCAACAAGACCATTGCGGAAGCTACAAGTTTGTTGGAGAACATGGCTGCAAATACACAACAATTCTTCACTAGAGATGAATCAGCGGTAAGGAAGGTGAATGAAGTTGGATATTCTTCACACTTGGAACAGAGGATGGGCAACATGGAGAAGATGATGCATCAAATAGCAGCGGCTGTCATACCATCATCATCATATACCGAAGATGTTGAGCAAGCAAATGTCATGTACCAAAATCAGCAAAGGCCGAGGTATGATCCGTACTCTAGCACATACAATCCGGGTTGGCGAGATCATCCCAATTTCAACTACGCCAACAAGCAAGCTGCAGCTCCCAATCCTACTTTTAATCAACAAGGTGGGTACCATTTCTTGCAAAAGCCACGTCAAGAAACTCCAGGCACGAGTATAGATAACAAGTTGAATCTCATTCTCAACACAATGGTGCAAGATAAGCAAAAGTCAGAGATGGATATGAAATACATCCGAACACAAATGGGTCAATTAGCTATGGAAGTGAGCAAATTTGAAGCACAAACAGAGGGAAAACTTCCTTCTCAAATAGTAAATCACAAGGAGAATGCCAATGCTATTGAGCTACGGAGTGGGAAGCAAGTAGAGAAACCGGAAACATCAACGGTGTCCCATGAACCTGATTTGGAGAGAGAAGAGGGTGAAACAGCCCCTAAAAAGGCTGATCCGGTAACAAATTCTAACTCTAAAACTCGTGTTTCTATGCATGTTACTATTCCTCCTTTTCCTAGCAGGTTTGCAAAGTCGAACAAGGAGACATTGTATCAAGAGCTTTTGGAAATCTTTAAGAAGATTGAAGTGAACATTCCACTCATCGAGGCGATAAGGAAAGTTCCGCGCTGGGCAAAGTTCTTGAAGGAATTGTGCACTAACAAGCACAAATTGACCGGTAATGAAGTGATGAGTGTGGGGGAAAATACTTCGGCATATCTTCAAAAGAAACTCCCACCTAAGTTGAAAGATCCCGGTAGTTTCACTATACCATGTACTATTGGTAAAGTCAGGTTTGAGCGTGCTATGCTAGATTTAGGAGCATCCATTAATGTTATGCCTGCCTCCGTTTATGAATCATTGAAACTTGGACCTATTAAAGATACCGGTATTGTTATACAACTTTTTGATAGTTCAAATTCTTACCCGAAAGGGGTTATTGAAGATGTTTTGGTGTAGGTTAATCAACTCATATTTCCGGCTGATTTCTATGTTCTTGACATAATGGATGAGGATTCACCATCGACTACCCCCTTGCTGTTGGGTAGACCATTCATGAGAACCGCGAGAACCAAGATAGATGTTTTCAAATGAGCTTTAACTATGGAATTTGATGATGAGATCATAAGTTTTAATATCTTTGAGTCTATGAGATATCCTAGTGACGTGAATTCATGTTTTTCTATTGATATTATTGATTCTCTAGCTCAAAAGATGTTTGAATTGAATAGTGATGATGCTTTAGAAAACACCATAGTCGAAGGTTTAGGTTATGGGAAATACAAAGACATTGAAAGTGAATTGTCTATTTGTGATGAGCTTAAAGAGGATGTTTTATCTCTTAACTCATTACAAGAAGTTCCACCAAAGTATAATGCGTCTTATGTTTCTTTGCCTCTTACTAATGAGAAACTTTTACACTAGATTGTGCAGGCACCTACTCTTGAGTTGAAACCTCTTCCGGATCACCTTAAATACATATATTTAGGCGACAATGAAGAGTTACCGGTGATCATTGCCAACAACCTCACCGAGGTGCAAGAGGAGAAGCTTATTCGAGTGCTAAGAGAGAACAAGTATGCCATTGGATGGACCATTGCCGATATCAAAGGAATCAGTCCTTCAACATGTATGCACCGAATACTTCTTGAGGAGGGGGCAAACCCAACAAGAGAAGATCAACGTCGCTTGAACCCTCCAATGATGGAAGTAGTCAAGAAAGAAATCCTGAAGTTGTTGGATGCCGGGATTATCTATCCTATATCCGATAGCAAATGGGTGAGCCCGATTCAAGTCGTTCCAAAGAAGTTTGGAATCACGGTGGTGAAAAATGAGGACAATGACTTGGTTCCAACTAGAATCCAGACCGGTTGGAGAGTTTGCATTGACTACCGAAAGCTCAACTCTACCACCCAAAAGGATCATTTCCCTTTACCATTCATTGATCAAATGCTTGAAAGGTTGGATAGACGTGCTTACTATTGCTTCCTTGATGGTTTTTCAGGTTATAACCAGCTTGTAATAGCTCCGAAAGATCAAGAAAAGACGACGTTTACTTGTCCTTTTTGGAACTTTTGCGTATAAACGTATGCCATTTGGCTTGTGCAATGCTCCAGCCACTTTTCAACGTTGTATGGTAAGCATATTCTCAGATTATGTGGAAAGCATCATAGAAGTGTTTATGGATGATTTTAGCGTGTATGGTGATTCTTTTGACAAATGCTTAGATAACCTTGCACTTATTCTTAAACGATGCGTAGAAACTAATCTTGTGCTTAATTGGGAAAAATGTCACTTTATGGTCACTCATGGGATTGTGTTAGGCCATGCTGTATCCTCTAAGGGGTTAGAAGTTGACAAGGCTAAGATAGATTTGATTCAGAACTTACAATACCCCACAAATGTGAGGGAGGTTCGCTCTTTTCTTGGTCATGCAGGATTTTATAGGAGATTCATCAAGGATTTCTCCAAGATTGCAATGCCCCTGTGTAGACTTTTGCAAAATGATGTGGCCTTTGATTGTGACAAGGAGTGCAAAGAAGATTTTGATACCTTGAAAGAGTTGTTGACTACCGCACCAATTATCAAACCACCCGACTAGAGCAAGCCATTTGAGTTGATGTGCGATGCAAGTGATTATGCCGTTGGAGCCGTGTTGGGACAGCGAGATGGTAAAGTTCCATATGCCATTTATTATGCTTCTAGAACTCTTAACGAAGCACAAATCAACTACTCCACAATTGAAAAGGAGCTTTTGGCCATAGTGTTTGCACTTGAGAAGTTTAGATCCTATTTAGTGGGTACAAAGGTGGTTGTTTTCTCCGACCATGCTGCACTTCGATACTTGCTAACAAAGAAGGATGCTAAGCCAAGGCTCATAAGGTGGATACTCCTTCTTCAAGAGTTCAACATGCAAATCAAGGACAAGAAGGGCAGCGAGAATACCGTAGCGGATCATCTAAGCAGATTGGTTGTTTCCGAAGAAGCGATTCCTTTGCATGATAGCTTCCCGGATGAGCAACTCTTTGCGGTTGGTGGAACAACTCCATGGTACGCTGATATTGTTAACTTCTTGGTGACGGGACAAGTACCTAGTTCCATGTCTACATTCCAAAAACACAAGCTCAAGAAGATTGCCAAGCAATATATATGGGATGAACCTTATTTGTGGAAGCATTGCTCCGATCAAATGATCCGAAGGTGCATACTTGAATCCGAGTTTCAATCAATTCTGAATTTTTGTCACTCATATGCTTGTGGTGGCTATTTCGGAGCCAAGAGGACAGCCCTCAAGGTTCTCGAAAGTGGTTTTTATTGGCCTACATTGTTTAAGGATACATATTTATTTTGCAAGGCTTGTGATAGGTGTCAGAGGACATGCAACCTTGGTGCTAGAAACCAAATGCCGCAAAAACCAATTCTCGCTGTTGAGATTTTTGATGTTTGGGGTATAGACTTTATGGGGCCTTTTGTGAATTCCAATGGGAAATTTTTTATACTTCTTGCTGTAGATTATGTTTCTAAGTGGGGGAAGCTAAAGCCACTCCCACCAATGATTCTCATGTTGTTTGTGAGTTTGTGAAGGAACATATCTTTTCTAGGTTTGGTACACCTCAAGTGGTGATTAGTGATGGAGGCTCGCACTTCAAGAGATCCTTTCACGCTCTTCTAAAGAAGTACAACATTTCTCATAAAGTTGGCACACCGTATCATCCACAAACGAGTGGTCAAGCTGAAATTTCCAACCGGGAGATTAAGACCATCTTAGAGAAGACGGTGAACATTACAAGTAAGGATTGGAGTTATAAACTCAATGACGCTTTGTGGGCGTATAGGATAGCTTATAATACACCCATCGGTATGTCTCCTTTTAGGCTTGTCTATGGAAAACCTTGCCATCTTCCCGTCGAACTTGAACACAAAGCTTATTGGGCTATCAAGGTATGTAATATGGAATTAGATGCATCTGGTGAACATAGGAAACTTCAGCTCAATGAGTTAGAAGAGATACGAAACGATGCATATGAAAGTTCACGCATTTATAAAGAAAAGACCAAAGCTTTCCATGATAAGATGATTTCCCGAAAGAGTTTTGAAGTAGGGAAGAAAGTACTTTTATTCCATTCTCGTATTAAATTGTTTCCGGGTAAACTTAGGTCCAGATGGGTTGGACCATTTGTTGTTACTAATGTGTTTGCGCATGGTGCATTTGAGATTACTAGTCCCAAAACAGGGCTTATTTCCAAGGTTAACGGCCATCGCTTGAAACCATACTATGAGCAGTTTGTGGCGGAGAATCAAGATATGATCACATTGAGTGATCCACTCCCTCTGGAGGAGTAATTGGAGCTGAACATCGGGCTGACGACGTTAAACCAAGTGCTAAGTGGGAGGCAACCCACCGGTTTTGTATCTTTACCTTTATTTTTTTATTTTTCAGCATTTTATCTTTTATTTTTCTTTGTTTTTGCATTTCATTTGCGGAATTTCCCACCTTGAACTTTCTTTGGACGATTCAATTTTACATTGTGGACAATGTAAAGTTTAAGTGTGGGGGAGCATTTATATGTTTGTATAGTTTGTTTTATGCCTTAGAAGAAAAAAAAATCAGAAAAATAGAAAAACAAAGAAAAAAATTGTGCTTTTTGAACTCCGAAATCTAGAAATTTATGCCTTTAGGATGACACCATTAGTGGATGGAACCATTGTGATTTCAGGAGTTGAGGAACCCATTAATTAACAAAGACGAACATAGCTCAGAAATTATAAACTATATGTTAGTTGTTACCATATCTCGGAATATCACCATATCACATTCTATTTTTATTTTTCCATATTTATCTATTGTTCTCTAAGTGCTTTGGTGGGTCACTAAAAATCGAGTTGTTATTACTGTTAGGATGAAATAGAGTGATTAAGTTGCTAAAAAAAAAAAAAAAAAAGAGAAAGAGACCGACCAATTAGACCAAACGGAATAAAAATGACACTTGGGAATAGAAGTATGTGTGAAACGTAGTCCCTGTATCCGTCGCCTAAACAAGCGTGGAATGCAGGATCCAAGGCAACTATCACGTACTTGCTGACAAGAAGCATGCGCTTGGATCCAAAAGATCTAATCATGCCGTCTAAAAAAAAAAGTGAAAAAGAAAAGAAAAGAAAAGAAAAATATTATTATTGTGTTGAATAAAGTCACTCCTTGTTCCCTTGTATATGCCAGTGAGTTGATGTAGAAATAATTTTGTTGACCACTGGTTCCCTTGTATATTCCAGTGTGTTAACACTAGATTTGACCAGTAGCTCAATCAAATAGGATAGGTTCATCTTGGCGGTGACCTTCAGATAGATATGGGATACATCGATCACTTGTGAACATTCGCCACATCTACCTCTTTATCCATCTTCTTAATCTTTTCATTGTGATTGTGGTTAGTCATGTTTCGAGTATTGTGGTTTGTTCGACTTTCTAAGAAAAACTTTATGCACTTATATATGAACTGAATTTGCGCAAGGTATCTCCTCCTGTAGTCATTTTGGATTCGTTCATTGATTTGTCACAAATAGACGGAGTTGGAAATATAAGTTTTGTAGGCAGACCTCTTGTAAACCTTCACGAGACTAAAACTCGTCCACTAGGGACACCTAGGGGTTCAAAGGCCTGTTATTCATGCTTAGAGTAACCGTAATCTCGACGAGACGGAGTTGTATGTATGTTTTATAATTCTTTTGTTTTATTTGCTCGAGGACTAGCAAAGTCTAAGTGTGGGGAAATTTGATAGGTGTCTAAAACACCTATATATTTATCTATTGTTTATGCTTTCTCTGCTAGTTTTCTTGTAAATTATGTATCTTATGTTTTGCTTCTGATTATTTAGGTACTTTGGAGTCACTTGGAACAAAAGAAGAAGAAAAGGCGCAAAAGTCTCATCTCATATGCAAATGCTGTTGGAGGCGGATTATTTCTCACAATTTGCTTTTATTTCTTCATCTATGTCTGAAAAGTATGTCGGCTTTAGTGATGCAAATTTTCGGTCTGAAAATCACGAAAACTTTAGTGATGACTCTCATTGAAGAGAAGAAGTGAATATGAGGAGTAAGAGACGGCTGTTGCTGGTGGAAGGCGAAAAGAAGCGTTCATTGGGAGCAAAAAGGAGCATAAAGGACCAATCCACAGGCGAGCAAAGTTAGATACGGTTGAGCAACAAATAAATTAGGCTGTCGGTTATCTGAAACCGACAAGCCATTTATGAGCTGCTACCCCTTATCTATATCACCTGGGTGGATATATCCACTCCCATTCTTACATAACCCTAGAATTCAGAGTCTCAATTATTTTCCCAAATCAAATTCAGAAAACAAGGGAGAGGAGTGTGGCTGCTATTAACACAGAAATTCAGAGAAAATCAATTTCTCTTATCTGTATCATTCCCTACACTGTCTGAAACCGGGAAGAAAGAGAGAAAGGCGGCACCATTAAAGATGGGGTGTGGAATCTGTTGCAGTCAAGAACAAAATGTAGAGATATATGAAGTGGGTTTTCTTTGAATTTGCGTTTACAACCGAGTTGAAGAAGAAATGAGGTTGAGAGATAACCTAGATCTGTCGGTGATTAGAAGAGCATCTCAATTGTTATTTTTGGGGTAATGGAATTAGGGCTTCTAACAGAAAGAGAAGATGATGGTAGTGTTGTGGTTCATTTCAAGAATCAAATGGGTTTTTGTGGCTCTCGATCTACAGGTTAGGGTAATTTCATTGTTGAGTTTGTTGCTTCTGGAACTGTAATGGAAGATGGGTTGGTTCGGATTTTGGGTTTGATGTGTACATCTGGGTCAATTGAGAAGCAATGATGTTGGAGCTTTACAAGGTTTGTGTTGCTGGAGTGTATGCTGAGATGGTTAGATAGTTGGTGTTATTTGGAGATGCATTGAAGAACAAGGAGAGTGTCAGGGCATTGCAGTGGTGTTGGCATATGCTTGTTGTGGAAGCAATGGGAAGGTCGAGTTGTTGTGATGAATGGAGATTGGGTTGGTTGTAATGCACTGCAGGGAGCATGAAATGGAAGTTTAGGAGTAGCAGAACTGATGATGTTGTTGTGCAACAGATGAGATGATGATGTAGATGTGAACAATGGGATATGTTGCAGGTGATATAACTGAGATAGAGTAGCAGATCTGGTGTTGGCAGCAGTGAATGCAGTTGCAGTGGTTAAGCTAAGGAAGATTGTGTCATGGAATTGAGCTTGAAGGGGTTTATAAGCTGAGATGGTGCTGCGAACGAGTAGCTGGGGGTGAAAGATGCAACTGCAGTTGAGGTTGATGTTGTAGCTTGGCAAGATGCAAGGCTACAGATGAGAAGGGGTTCCTGAAGTATATTGTTGCAGGGGTTGAACTGGGTACTTATTGACATCAGTTGGCCAAGTTTTGTCAGTGAAAAGAGCTCAGTTTTGAATTGCATCTAAGAATGAGCTGTGTTGGTGCTGTGGTCCATATTTGATGCTACAAAAGATTTTGTATGAGCTGTTGCAAGTAAATGGAACTGAGTAGATGTGTACAGGTTGCAGGGGATGAATTAGTGATGTGAGCTGGTGATTATTGATAGATGATACAGGGAAGGATCGAACATCTGTTGTTGGTTGTGGAGGTGATACTGAAATGGAGTTGCAGCTGTGAAGTACAGGTGTAATTCAAGGGGAAAGGAAGTGTGTTTGAGGTTTGAGGAGATGGGTCTTAAGCATAAGCTTTCTGATGATTGCATCTAGCTTGAGGAGCTAGAAGGAGCATTGCAGAAGCTGTGCAGCAGGGTATTGTAGGTCCAAGTGCAGGTGATGATGTGCTGCTGCTCAATTGCAGGTGCAGTTGTGTCCAAGATTGATGGAGCTGTAGAGTGGAAGCTGTTGCAGCTGAGCTGCATTGCAGTGAAGATGCAGGCAAGGAAGGAACTGGAGCAAGTGGAGAAGTATAGCTCAGATGAGGTTGTACAAAGGATATATTGCAGCTGGTGATTACAGTCATGTGATTACAGGTGCAGGCATCTCAAATGGTGGTAATGGATTGTTGCAGTGCAGTTAGGAGGCGCACAATGCTGAATTGCATAGATGAATGGCCTTTGGAGTTACAATGGTGCAGTTAAAATGGTGATCTGTAAAGTGTTGGTGGTAATGGACATAGCTAGCTTAACTGTAGTGCTGTTAGCCTAACTGAACAGCTGGTAGTTGAGGTGTTTATGGCCTAAGTGAATAGTGTAGTATAACTCAGCTTGACTGAGTTGACTGACCGGCTATCGGTGCCGGATTCCGGCGATGTTCCGGCACACTGCCCAGTTTTCCGGCGACACGTTTTGGGGCATGTTTTCTACTGGGATACTCTCATACAATATGGGATTATGGTGGACTTCTATGTTTTGGACTTTTGGGGATATGACCTAGTTTGAGGAGAAAAAACTACAAAAAGGGAGGATTTCTACACTTTGTTTATCACGTATTTTCTATTTTACTTGGAGTTTTGCAGAGAGCTGGAACTAGGGTTTTCTTCCTTGTTTTATTTTCATCTTCATTATTTCATTTATTATATTTGATGATGAACTCCATTATTATGAGTAACTAAAACTTTCTTTGATTAAGGGCGATTTCGAAGCCCGAAATATGAATCTATATTTGATATGAAATAACTTGTTCACTTGCATTCATTTATGTTATTGATTGATTTTATACTATTCTAATATTGTCTAGGGATTATTTGTTAAGGTTTTAAGTTCGAAATTGAATCATTAATTCTTAATCTATTTGCTAGTTTAGATTTTCTTCGACCCGTAATTGTCTAGAGAAGATAAACACAAGTAGCAATATGTGGGTATTGATGATGGGACTTTGTTAAGTATCCATATGTAGAAATCAACACTAGTAGGTGATTCAAGCTTTTGAGTTCATCACTAGGAGCAACCTTATCCCACAAAACTTAGAGCATTTGTTTAAGTCACACCTAGTAAGCGTACCTCTAGGAAACTTGGCAAGTAGGAACCGGTAGTCGAGCGCTTCTGTATCCGGTGAGCTTAGGAGATAGTAATGGAATAGTTGAGCGTACTAATTATTCTAGGGTTGTTAGTAACATGATAATGTAAAGAACTTGGATATATATAAATTTGGTTTGTATTCCGTGGTCTAGAATGAACCATTAATCAATTCCATCTCATATTTGAATACATTTTACAATTTTCAGATTTTCTATAACACAATCATCTTTGCTAAGAGTATTTTCTTAACAACTAGAAACTTCATACCTCCCTTGGGACGATCCTGCTTAAATTATACTACTTGCTAGTGTAAAAAGTAGAGAAATATTATTTTTGCGAGATTCGACGCCTCATCACTTCCCTGCGAACATTGGTAAGCCTATGGATGGTGTCAAACTGCTGGGTGGACCGGTCATCCTGGATGAAAAATTCTGCAGCAATGTAGTAATGCATAGAGTTGATAAGACCATCCAGCTCATGGAAAAAATTCAGGTGTTGCATGATCCTCAAAGTGAACTTTTGCTTCTTCGCAGTTGCACCGGTGTATCGAGATTATACTTTTCCTTACGCACCACTTGCCCTGAGGCGCTTCAGAATGCTGCAGAGCATTTTGATGATTATCTTATGAAGTATCTTCGTCGTCTAGTGGTCGGAGATGGTGCGGGCTTTGGCTTAGTTCAGCAACGACTAGCTACCCTTCCCATCAAAGATGGGGGATTGGGTATTCTCACTATGACAGATACTATGCAGTACTGCTACCTTGCTTCTCAAGCACAGACTCAACAACTGCAGAAAACTATTTTGGGCTTACCGGCAACAGCTGACTCTTACAATGGTTTTCATAATGCAGTCCACGGTTTGACGCAAGCTTATGGGATTCTATTTCCTGATTTCAACATTAATGATGATGCCCCCCCCCCCCCCCCCCATTACATGAAGTCTTTGGCAGCTATCTACTTTGGTGCTATCCGGGAAAAGGTACCCTCTAGCTTCTCTTTATATGCACGTGAGACTTCTGTTTGGCAATGTAATAGATCCGAACACTCTATGGATTTCCTAAAGTCGATACCTATACCCGGTCTTGACCAGGTAGTTGGTCCTAGACAGTTTAGCTCCGTCTTGCAATACCGTTTGGCTATACCTCTTTTTGCGGAAGATAGTAAATGTTCTTGTTGTGGCAAACTTATGGATATCTTTGGTGATCACGCTATTCACTGTGCTAGCGAGGTTGGGATTAAATTCAGACATGATTTAGTAAAAGATATTCTGGCTGACATATGCTATAGAGCCGACATCATTTCTAGGAAAGAGATTTCTTTGGGCGTCATCAACAATAAGGAATTTCTACCAGCGGATATTATGGTTTATAATTGGGAAGATAGTAGAGATGTTTGTTTTGATGTCACAGGGGTCTCTCCTTTCACTAGTGCTAAAACTCGTAGCTTCATTCCAGGTCATGTCATATCTGCAACAACCACTCATAAGAATAAAAAATACTTGGATGTTTGCACGTCTCTTGGCTATGGGTTCGGTGTGTTGGCCTTCTCCACTTTTGGTGAGCTTGGTGCGGATTTTCTAATTTTTCTGAAGAGATTAAGAAATTGCATGATAAGACATGATGCTAATTTTAAGATAGGAAATTATCTTTTTCATAGGCTAGGGATCGTTATTCAGAAATGTGTTGGTGCCCAGCTTGTTGCTAGGTTACCCACCATCTCTTGTAATATTGATTTTGATTCTTAATATAATAATAATTATTATTATTAGCCATTATTAGATCTTTAATAATTATTTAATCATAATTATTATTTCTGTATCTTTAATGAAATTTTAGTTAAGCTAAGTTCAAATGTGATACTAAATGATAATGCTAATCATTACTTCATTAAAATTGTTATTACTCTGATTACCATCTATATGCTATTATAATATTTTATTTTTAACGTTGATGGTTGAACTATTATTCTAACTACTCTTACAAATATTGTTTAGTCCAAAAATATTATTAACATTAATGTAATTATAGTTTGTTTACTCTTCATAAGTCAATGTGTTTAGTAAATTTCCATGTTATTTACAATTTCTATCAATAATACTAATCTCACTATTATTATAGAATTAGATTGTTTATATGTGCATACTTTTAAGATTAATTATTCTCAAGTCCTTATTAGCTAAAGTTATTGGTGTACCCTACAATTTTTACTTCATTACATAAACAAACAACCAAACAAATCAATCAATCAAATAAATCTTTTAATTATTAATAGCTTTTAGTGATTAAGATTTATCTCACAACCCAACCCAGTTGATCTAAAATATTCTAGTTCTCAAACTGGCATTGGCTATTCCCATTGTTTCCCATATAAGATCTAATAGTGAGCTCTGATACCAAAACTGTAGCGCCCCCTAAGCTAGCAGCTGACTAATCCAAGAAATTAGCTAAAAACAGAGGCACTAAGAATCCAAATTAAACACTTAAACTTTCAATTAAGAAATCTGCTACAAAAACTTAACCCAAAGCTAACCCCGCTCAAAAATATATATACAAGAACTCCTCTCCAATGATACATATATAGTAATTTGGTTTACAAATAGAATATACAACATAATAAACATATCAGAATATAATCAACTAACGAAGTTAACTTCTCGGAGCTTTCGCTGCGCAACTTTGATCTGTCACTGAAACTGAAAGTGGGAATAATTAACATTTAACTTCTCAGTAATCATAGGCAAAATTTGGAAAACAATAATGTTTTTCCCAAGCATTAAAAAGTGACCAAGTCACTCAATAAACAAACATGTATATGGACAAACTCCTTCTTCAAACAATGAATAATATGGTTGTAAATTCCTAACCGGCAATTCACACCTAATAGATATGGATGCCACCAAGACCATGATGACCAACTCTAAACAATAAAAGTTGAATTAAAGTAGGTATAAATGTGAAGGAGCGTATCATATATACCACAAGTGGAAATTCTCATTTCCCATAATAATTCATATTGACAACAAAATAATTCAAGTCCTTTCCAAATCGTGGAAAGATTCACAGAATCAACAGGATTATCATAATGCATTTTAAACAAAGCATGGAATGCACAGACACTGCATGAGTTTGTTAAGCATAAACTTTTATAAAAGCAACAATAATGATTACAAAAGAGTCAAATGCATTCCCACATATTTTGAAGACAAGCCACGCCTACCTCGAGATCCACGATCCACTAGTTCGTCCTTTGAATCGGTCATTGTTAATGCTAATTGTTAATCAAAGAAGCATTCTAAGAGTTTATCCAAAAGTCTCATACATGTCTAACTAATGGTTCTAAGTCCATTTATTTATCATACCTAAGGTTTAATAAATTAAATTAGGTTGGTTCTATAGTCCAATAGCTAAGTCTTATGAATATCTATAACAGTGTAGAAGAAATCAAAGGCTAATCCATACCATAAGGGATCCAAACATTCATAATAGAAATACTTATGAATATCTATAATAGTGTAGAAGAAATCAAAGGCTAATCCATACTATAAGGGATCCAAACATTCATAATAGAAATACTAGGTCTAAGCCCAAGTACACTAGACTCGGCCCATTAGTACAAGGTCTGACCCAACTGGGTCAACTAACAGTCACTGACGGTCAAATGGTCAACTAACAGTCCACGTCCGTCCAAAGTCAAGTCCAGGTCAACTAAGTCAACGGTCCAACTCAGTCAAGGTTCACTGAGTCAGGTCTGTTTAATGAGTTAACTCAGTCAGGAAAAAGAGTCAGCTAAGGTTAACTCAACTGACTCGGATGACAAATAGGCTTAATTCCTATAGAAGCTACATTTCTTACATCAATTCTTTAATATCAATTCAAAAGCAATCCAATCATTCATTCTAAACAAATTCAAGATCAATATACAAATACAACTCTAACTTAAGCCTACCTGCAATAGCAGTACCAAGCCTCCACTGGAGCTAATATCTATTCCCTTCAATCATCAATACATAGTACACATATCAGGCTTGAATCACTCTTTTGCACCCATTACAGTTTACCTCCATACCAGATCACAATACCCTACATCTTCACATATACAAACTCATCATCTCAAACCACCAACACAGTTAAACTGCCGCTGCAACCCCAATGACCCCTGCATTTGTGAACCTCAACACTTACAGCTACTTCAGTTCCATAATATAATTCCACTCAGTTCAATCCTACTTTGTAGCTCAATCACATTACTAGATGCACAACCGCAATCATAACAACACCACCAATCATTCTCAAAGCCTTAGGTCCATTCCACACACACCTAGAATTGCCCTTACAATCGGAACTCCATAGACGTACTTCATCCATACTACCATACCATCCTCATAACTAGTTCAAGTCTTCAATATCACTTCATAATTCAATTCACATACCAACACATCACTCTAGAATACAACCTTAGACAATCCAGGCCTATATTTAGTAAATTCTTACTCCAATCCCATTACCTGAAATCACCCATTCATCTGAACCATAACAACTCCAATTATAACACACTTGGACTTCAATAACTCAATCATCATTTTCAGTTAGACAAACTCGACTGCACATCCATACAACTGACTTAATTATAGTTAACTTCAACCACCAATAATTCATAGCACTATAGACACAATAATCCATCTCAACAGATTTCAAAGGAATAAACTTACCCTGAATTTATTCAGCACCACCAGAATCTGCAACTGATACTTACTAAAATCACCTTCTCTGTAACATCAACATCATCAGCACCACAACTAAACTCATTTCAACGATCTTACATCTTAGTTCATGGCATCTCATAACTTCAACAACTAGAAATTGTAATACTTAAGTTTACAGAGAAGAATCATTACCTCAGCTATTTAGTCTTCACTAAAAACTTCAGATGCAAGCAAGACAACACATATGTCTTGCAATAATCAGCACGCCTCCTCACCCGATCTTCCAATCTTCATCCTCTGCACTGTTTCTCAAAAACCTTACTATAATCCCCAATTCTTATCATTGAAACCCTAATTCATTAATCCATCACTCCGTCGATTTTAACTTAATTCCATCTGTCACTTCACTCAATCAATCCATACCCATCTCTAAACTTTCTTTTAAAACCTCAATTTCATCTTCTAAGATTCAGTTAACTCAAGAACCCTAAATTCTTCAATTTCTTAATCAATCTTCAGAACACCCCCCGCAACTTCCATCAAACACCAATTAAAAACAAACCCATCTTATAAATTTTCCTTATTCACTTTTAATAGAATTCTCGGTCAATTACAGAAACCCTAATTTTATAATTCTTCTCCCAGAACAGAAATTCAACTGTTAATCTTCCTCCTTGATATCAACTCATGATACTCATCACCAACTACGTAACTTCATCCTCAATACAACTTTAATCCTCAATTGAAATCATTACTTAGAAACTCTAGTTTCTTTCTCCAACTCACCCCTTTTCTTAAATCTGAATCAACTACTGGTAACCGCACCATCACCAACAACTTCTCTATGATCTCATAATCTAATATCATAACTTAATTGAATCATTCAAATCTCTCAAAATCCTTAGAAAAGAATAAGAAGAAGAAGAAGAAGAATAAGAAGAAGAAATAAGAGAAGAAAAAAGAGAAATAAGAATGAAAAAAAAGAAGAGATTATGAGTTATCTACTCGATTTGGTTCGATAAGACCAACGAGATTTATTCGGACACCCAACAACTGGATAAGGGCAGCCAAGTCGGTTTGTCTATAAAATAATTAATCATCCCTTCATACTTATCCGATGATATCTTCTTCGTCTAGTGTCCGAATGACACGCTCGAGTAGTCCATCTCGCATAACTTTTCGATATCTATCCAACGGTATTAGTTTCGTACCTAGATTATTGTTAGATTAATTTCTATTAACTAACGTTCGTGTTAAACTAATCGAGATACTATCGGCTAATGCGTCACTTGACTAGTCTAATATCGTTGACGGGCTTGAGGGTCCTTACATGTTTTTCCATTTTTAATCCCTACATTGTTGAACTAGCTAGGTGACAGTTTAGCTTCTTGTTTCTTAAAAGTTTTTATGTACTCACATACAATGGGTTTAGAAAAGTCTCATTCCTTTTGTGTTTAACCAGATTATTATTTTCGATCAGATTTCTTATCAATCTTTTATTATTTGTTTTTCTTAGGTTAAAGAGTTAACCTTAGGTGTCACAATGGATTTCCAAGAATTTGCATATAATTCTTTTGGAAACGACATTGAAGTATACTTGCAACCTATTATGGAAGAATTGACAAAATTATGGGGCATCAGAGGTAAGGCTTACGATCCTGCACTAGCTATGCTCTCTAGGCGGAGCACCAAGAGGCAGTTTCTTGCCAAGAAAGAAGTTTTTTTTTTTTTTTTGTAGAATAGTTTAGTATAATTTTACTTAAATTGCATACTTTGAATTCTTAATCTCAGTTATGCTTTTAAGTACTTGGAAAAGATATTCCCCCTAGGTTTTTTTGTCGTGATGATGCATTTGCCAATTCATCCACCACAACAAGCAAAGGATGCTGGGCCAGTTCAGTATCGTTGGATGTACTTGATTGAGAGGTATGGTTTAACCACTTTTTGTATATTTTGAATTCTAAATATTAATGTTGATCGATATTTTTATTTCTTATATCAGTTCAAGAAAACAAATCTACGATTCTTAGATACTTCAAACATTTTTTCTGTATTTTTTGCAGTATATATTTATACAATTTTTCTTAAATTACAGTTATTGAATTCTAATAAGAAGTATATTTTAGTTATCTGCGCAAGTTAAAGTTTTATGTGCGAAATAAAGCATTACCAGAAGGCTCTATGGCTGAAGCATACTTAATAAAAGAGAGCCTTACTATGCTTACGCGATACTTGAATAGTACTGAGACAAAATTCAATCAAGTCTCAAGGAATGAGGATTATGAACAGCCACCCTCACGTGAGAAATTGGTCATTTTATGATAATCTGGTCAGCCCGTTGGAGCTGAAACTTTTGGAACTCTTGAGGACTCAGAGATGCAACAAATCCAAATTTATTTTCTGCAGAGTACTGCAGAAGTGGAGCCATAGAAGAAGTATATACGTTTTTCTTTTATAGCCAATAATCTTTAAATTATGTCAAGTTCAGTAGTTAACAATGTTGAGCATTCCACTTACAGTGAACGCTGAGAAGAATTAAAAAGGTGCGGCATAAGAGATATTGACGTTGAAAGAAGACACAACGAAGAATTTTCGTTTTGGTTTGCCAGCAAAGTAAGTATATTTATATATAATCAAACACAATATATACTGAGATGAATTTCCTAAAGTAAGTTTTTAGGATTTCACAACCTGAACGAATATATAAATATATGTACATTAATAGATATATCAACTACACAAAAACGATCGGGGTGAGCGATGAACTCTATTCGCTGAGTCAAGGTCCTAATAAAGAGTGTTTGTCTTTCAAAGGATACATCATCATCGGGTTCAGATTCCATACAAAAGCGTGGGAGATGCGACGGAAGACACAGAATATTGGAGTATGTATAAAGGGAGGGAAAGGTGAAGATGATTATATGAATGATTATTATGGAGTGGTGTTTGAAATTATCGAGGCACGTTATTTGAACCAATTACGAATTTTGTCAAATGCAATTGGCGTCCGGTTGCAAATCAAGGTGGCTCAAAAAGAGATATTTATGGATTTACTTGTGTTAATCTCAACCGAAACTGTTATGCAAATGAACCATTTGCGTTAGCACACCAAGCACAACAGGTTTTTTATATGAAGGACATAAATAATCGACAATTGGAAGTGGTTATAAAAACACGACCTCGTTGCTCTTACAACATTCCTAGGGCTGCACATGAGTCGGTACAGTCCGGGTTTCTGTTGGAACCGGTACATGTACACGGAGTTGACCTGTTCTTCAATTTGAGGACCGTTACCTGGAGTTGTACATGTCCCGGTAAGACCGGCCCGGTTCACTCTGGTACCGATTTTTTACCTGAATTTGAAACACACGATAATATAGTATGTATGATAGTAAAGTAACAAGCTAAGAGTCTAAGACTAAGTTCAACATTACAAAGTTCAAAATAACAAAGGTTTAAAACATCACAGTATTATTGTATCACATACTTAAGTTCAAAGTTCAACATTAAAACATAGTACTAAAAACAACATATAATCCATTGTCTACCTTCATGTAACCCTATTAGGATTTCTAAGGCATCTCTTCAAATGCTTTCGTAATCCAGCAATTCCATTTACGTCAGTTTTAGCAGCATATAATCGCTTGCAATGATGACATTAAGCTTGAGTGTCATTTATCCTTGTCATCTCCAACCAAACTTCAGATCTCACTTTGCCATGCTTGTTTTTGTTGTCACCAACTTCAGTTGTACTTGTTGGCGTAGGGTCAGATCCATCCGTGTTAGATGCAGTTTTAGAGGATGGTCCAATTTTTGCTTTGCGCTTCCTCATTTAGCACCTCAAAGTCCTGCAAGAGAACACATGCAGCATATTTAAACTGAGGCCTGCAAGAGAACATAATGATGCAAAGGATTTTCATCACTTGGCTTACGATCAGTGGAAGCATTTTCATCACTAGTTTAAGTTTATTTGCACCAACTTAAGTCTTCAATGGACAAGCATTTTCATCACTTGGATTACGATCAGAGGTTAATGTCAATCAAACACTAACAACATAATTTTAGAAAAAAAATTCTAAGAGTTGAAATGAAAGCTTTGAACTAATCTTTTTATGCTCATAAACAAAAAGTTAGAACAACACTTCCCAAATCAGATATGAATAAACCCTGAACTTTTGCAATGTCAAATCAATTGAATACTTGGTCCTATCCCAATACTATGATAAATTAAAATGGGTAAAGAAGCCTCACCAGTAACGAGAGCAATCCAGATGGGAGCTGCTTCAAGAATACAACCCTTTTAACCTTGAATTTTCCAGCTAAGATAATCAAAACTGTTCCAGGAGTAATATTTTCCCTAATTTTTACCATAAACGAAAAACAAATCAGAACATAAACACAAAAAAACAAAAGATAAAACTAAACATATCTCAATAACAACAGTCATAATGAGGATTCATGAATTTGTAACAACATGCAACGACTACCCATTTAACTCAACCAACACAACACAATACCATATTTTCTTATTCACCTGAATCAATTAGCACCAAAACAACTTATAAGAAACAGGAACATAAGAAATTTTATACAGAGCAAAAGGAAAATAAGAGATTCTACACATAACCCATTAGATAGATTCCTCATTTTGTACCCAAGTAAAAAACCTAATTCAATTTCAAAACAAACCCTAATTAAATTTCAAATCAAACCCTAATTAAATCTTAATAGTAACGGAACAATCAAACCCTAAAATGTAAAAATTATAGATCAATTTCAAATCCTAGTATCACACGATACAAACCCTAGTTCAATCCATGAGAGTTACAACTAAGAAGAATAAGAAGAAGTGAATCCTTATTCCTTAACAAATTGAATGGCTATATGATGAATGGATGATGGTGGAGATCTAATAGAGCGGCTGCCTCTTGAGCTTCAGAGAAAGAAAAAAAAATGAAATGAAATTCTCGATAGAGAAATAGAGATAGATGATAGGTGTAGAATACACCGTATTTATTATCTAGAGTTTATGCTTTCTTTGCTATTTTTCTTGTAAATTATGTATTTTATGTGTGTTTTTGAGTTATTAGGTACTCTGGAGTCATACGAAGGAAAAGAAGAAGAAATCATCCTAAATTGTGCTAAAGGGCAAAATTGTCATTTCATGGCGAACACTATCTGGAGCCAAGCCGAGGTTAAGAGGCAACTCTATTTTAAGAACACTAAAGACAGGCCAGCTGAGGATTAAGGGGATACCAATTTGGGTAGCCCTTATCCAGAAAATGTGTGATGTTAGCACCCAAACTGGGGTGGTCCATATCCCTGGGGTGTATCATCCGAACCCAAACTATCCTAACCCTAGAATTGAGAGAATTCTCTCATTATTTCATTCACCACTTCCCTGAAATTGAGAAGGAGAAATAAAACAGCAGCTGCCGCTGTATTTCCGAGATCGGAAAGGGGATATGCTGATGTTGTGGATGAATCAGAGTACCAGCAGGACGAAGAAGAACAAGGTTGTTGCACGCGTACAACGAGTAGGTTAAATCTTTGATTAGAAGAACACAGATCGTGAGTCTGTGATGATTTACAACCCTAAAAATTAAAGATCGAATCATGAAATTTGAGAGATAAATGAAGTCAAGATGAGAATTCAGACTTGAGTTTTGAGCAGAATAGATGAGATGGGTTGCGGCTATTGGTTTCAAAAGAATTAGAGGTGGTGTTGATGGCTGTTGTGGTGCATAGAATAGAAATTGAATCGAGAATGGGTTGCTGCGATGGACGAGCAGCTGATGAAGGTGTTGAATTTGAAGGATGGATGTTGATTGAATCCAAGATGTAAATGGGTTGGTGGCGTTGATTGAGAAGAACAAAGAAGAATAGAGCTCGATGCTACTGCCTTGGGTATGTGGTTTCCAAAAAGAGATAATTTTGAGTTTTATTCGCACATATGAGTCTTCTGCTGTTACATGGAATGAAATGAAGAATGGATTACTGTTATAAATCGAGAATAAATGGGTTAGTCTCTGCAACAGAATCAGAGGTTTGAATTGCAATTGAAGCAATGGGTTTTGAGTTGCTACTGAAGATAGTACTGCAGTGAAGAATGTGTTGGAATTGCCTTAGATGTATGATAGGAATGTCGCAGGTATGGAGCTGAAAGATTGGCCTGAATTTGGCATGGGAAAGTCCTGTAAATAGCCGAAACTCGGCCGGTTTTCTGCTCTGGCGAGTCGACTTAGTGAGCCCGATGATCGATCCTTTCAATGAGTTAGACGATTCAGACCCTGGCTTAGACGAACTGACTCAGCTGACTTACTCTTTCCTTGACCGGTTGACTAACAGGTTGACCTTCTTGACCGTTTACATTAACGGAATCTCGACGGAATATTATGTCAACGGCGATAGAACTCAGGAGATCGGCGGTGCCGGATTCCAATCGATTTCCGGCGAAAAACCCAATTTTCCGGCGAGCGTTTTTTGGACATAATTTTACACGGGTATTTTCTCACACATGGATTGGTGGACCACTTGGAGATGGGTTTTGAGAAGACCTAATATTGGAAGGAGTATCCTTTATGGAAATTGAGAAACATATAAAAGAGAAGACTTTTCTCTAATCTAAAAATCTTAATCTTCTACTTTTTTTTCTAGGGTTTACAATATGATAGGTTTTCTCTTCCTTCTTGTTATGAACTCCTTGAATATGAGTACCTAGTTTTTATTATTGGTTATGGAATAATTGGATTTCACATAATATGCTTTTTGATATGATAAATTAGTTTTGTCTCCATATTATCGATTATGATTCATCCTTATAATCATATGTGAACCATAACCTTTGTTAAATCGGATTAGTGCGTTTTCCACGTTCGATTGCTTTGATTGGCCTGATTTCATAGAACTTAATGCATCTAGGGAATTAAACTTGATTAGTGCTTTTACACGTTAGGTTGTTCTCTAAGATAGAATTCATACTCGCATCTTTTAATGTGTTTGTTGACGATAAGAGGTAATTAGCGGTATATTCTTGCGATCAAGGTATTCTAGGGCCATTGATAAAATTTGAGATTAAATATCAATTCTAGTTATTGTTTTGAAAGCATGTTAGTGAATGAAGATGAATCCTTAACCAATATCTTTTCTATTTGATTTGTTTACTTATTTCTTTCTTTGCTTTTATTTTACTTTTACATTATAAAAATCAGAAAATCCCCCGTGTTACTTTTAGGAAACCGAAACAACTTGACAACTTAGTCCTCTTTGTGGGAACGATCCTTTCTTTCCCTTGCTATATTATATTTTGAGTAGTGAGAAAGTGTAATTTATTTTTGACGCCTACGACAACGATCAATAGAATACATATACCTAGGAGGGACGGTCAGGATATTGATAGACACATTTTTTTGTCTGAATTGTCCTCAATGTCTCTATTGTTAGTGCTTGATTTTTGTACTTATTTTGGTGTTTTTATGTTTGTGTAGGTGTTTTTGGAAAAATACACTTGTGTGGAAAAAGTTACTCAAAAAGTGCTATTTGGACCCCCCCAGAGAAAAGTGATAAAGGCACCCACATTTTGGATAAGGTCACCCCAGGAAGCCAACTGCTATTCGCACCCCCGGTTTGGTTAGGAGCACTCTACCTTCTTCACGGTTTGAAAGATTTTTGGCGGGAAAATGGGCTATTCGTATGCATAATTTTTGTAGAAATATTTGTGGAGATTTAATCTCGGTTTTGGCCTATAAATAATCTGTTTCATCCAAACAGGGCTGGTAATCACGTTGGATTCGTAAGAAAAGGAAAGGAAATATGATCTCGTGAAAACAAGGAAAGTTTGGTGATTCTCTGAGTGATTTTTTGAAAGATATTCTGGGTTGATTTGGTGAAATTCTGTTGTTGTTTTTGTTTGAGAATGACTTGTCACGATCAAATATAGATGGTAAGTCGTGTGGAAATGAGAAAATAGGAAGGTGTACGTGGATTGAATAAAACATGGGTGAGTATATTCACGGGATGTGTTGCACTATTTCCCGTGTTCTCCTGCGATTAGCATGTGTTTGTTGGGTGTTTATATTTTTCGTGAGTGTGTTGGCAGCGTGTTAGGATAGTGTCGACACCAGCAGAGCGCAAGAACAGAAAATTTGAAGAAAATTCTCGTATCATGCATGGAGAATAATACCGAGTTATGGTGAGAATATTTTGAGTTATGGGAGTTTATTCTTAGTCCAAATGAGTATATATAGGTAGCTCGGTTCACATACGTGGGTGTAGATGCATTTTACTACAAACTACATCCAAAGGATAGAGATCTTCTACTAATGCAAGTGAAAGTAAGAACTTAACAAGAGACACAAGGATATACGTGGTTCGGTATGATTACCTACGTCCACGGGGGTGAAAGGATGAATCTTATTACTTCAAGGTGTTACAATGGTGTCACTCTCCGAGTTGAACTCTCTTCCTTACAAAATGAACTAATTCTCCACTCTCTTTCTCTTTTGTGCGGTTACAAGTCTCCCTCTCCCCAAAATTAAAACCTACCTCTCTTGGGTACAAGTTCTTCTATTTATAAGGTAGGCTACATACAACTAAACTATGGTGTTGGTCACAATATATCTATCTTGAAGTCCTGTGTCGGGCCAGCTCGCATCGTCTCTTCTTCCATAGATATGGCCGATGTAATTTGGTTCCTCGGCAGCCTCTTATCCGAGCCGATCCATTTAGGTTCTCTCTTGGTGCGATGTCTCCCCTCCAATCCTGCCGCCCTTTTAGTTGGCCGATATGGCATGTACCTTCTTATCCCTTTGACTAACGCCCCTTTTTTGACCCAATATGTCTCATCTGTCATCTTTGTCAGAGGTCTGGGGTCAAGTCTTGTCCTACAGCTGTAGAGTGATCATGTCCGATCCACGTGATTCCTTAATCTTTGCACCTTCCAGCCTCTGTCCCATGATTCTCGCTTCTTCCTCCTTGGGTACATCATAGCTTAAGATGTTGCCACCTAGCCCTGTGTATAATCTACACCTACATTTATGCCCCTTCTTTCACTCGTGTGGTGGACACGAGTGGAATAAAATCGTCTCATCTTCCCACGTCCCTGTTCATGCCGCGATTTCTGCCATGTAGTCCCCCATTAACTTCCCTTTATGACATGTAACTTTCGGAGCTAGTCACGATTCTTTCTTCCTTTAAATACCCCATTTTCCTATTCCCTTTCTTCTACTTCACCATTTTCTCAATTTCCAGCCGCTGCAACCATTTTCTCTGAGATTCTTCATCACTTTCTTCCTCTGTGAGCCCTTGTCTTTTTGATTCTCCTCCTTCGCATCTTCATCACCGAGTGCTATAGTTGCTATGGTTACGTTTCCGTCGTCTCAACCTTCTTCACCAGCTTTTGAGTTTTGCACTACTCACGTCCATGGCTTCTTCTCCCTCAATGACTGAGAAAAGGTGTGTTGATGACGTTTTTTCCGAGACTGATGCTTTTCTCCTCTCTTACCTATTTTCGTTTGATAGCCCTTTTAAGTACGATGATCGTGCCATAAAATCTATCTTTCCTGACGATTCTCCTTCTATTTCGTGTAGGTCCGAGAAAAGGGTGAAAGATCTCTCTGACGAAGAATTCATTGAGCAGTTGAAAGAGAAGTATGATCTTCAAGACTACGAAGTTACCCTGATCTCGGGACAAAACAACAACTTGAGGAAGTCCGATATGTAGAAGTACGAGCAGTCGGATGAATGCGTGGTTATCACTCATGGCCAGCTGGATCTAGGCCTCCGTCTCCCTTTATACAATCCTGATAGCCCTTTTTACTACGAGATTCTCTTCCAGCTCAAGCCTTATCGTGCTCTGGCTCAGTGGACTGGCAACACTTTTCGGATTATGGATGAGTGGAGAGATCGCCGAGATGGTCATGGCTCTACGGCCGACTGGTCGACCTATAAGCCCGAGGACGCTCTAGAATATACCGTTTCCAATTTCCTTTCCAACTATCTAGCCGGTACTTTAACCAATGGTGACCTTGTCGGTTTTGCTGCTAGTCCTCATCGTCACAGAACTATGCCTAAGAATGTCGAAAGGATGATGCTGGATGCCGATCTCATCGCCCAAGGTTCTAACAGGCGACCCCGTCATACCAATGATCCAATTTATACCTGAGTTCCACTTCTTGTCCGAGGGCCTATTTTACATGGTAGCTTCCCGTCGCCTCCATTTCCCGCCGAGCCCTATCCTTTCTGGGTGGTTAATGACGACAAGGCTGATAAGGTATGTGTCTCCTTCTGCCTTCCTTTATTTCTAGCTTGTTAGTTTTGATACCAATTAGTTATTTGTTGTCATCAAAGTCTCTGGGCGATTCTACCAAGGCCGCCGCATCGTCAAGAAAAAGGGGTGCTGGCACAAGGGTTGAGGAAGACCAGGGAAAGGTAACAAATACAATGATTTTATTATAAGTACATGTACTTTCCCTTGTTTTTTGCCTTCACATGTTCTGACGAGAAGCCTTGTGCAGAAATTTCCTAGGCACGATGATGATGAATCCGGTGGGTCTGATGTGGATGAGATTGATGCTCAGCCTCATAGGCGTAATCCTGCTAGAGGCAAGAGTGTTGTTACTAAGCCGTAGTCGAGGAAGAAGCCAATCATCGATATTCCCGATGAAGATGACATCTTTCGCGAGGATTTCTCAGATGACAAGGGCGATGGGAAGGAGATGGGAGAGAAGGGTGGTCCTGAGGTGGTCATGCCGGCTGATTTTATGGGCGAAAAACAAGAGCCCATGAAGACGCCCGAGTTGGAAAAGGTTGTTAGTGCTGAACCGGAAGTACTCCCTCGTCTGCCCCGGATCACTGATGGATCTATGTCTAGTGCCGAAACCTCCTTACCATCTCCGACCCTATCCTGAACTCTCTTGGAGCGCTCACTTCCCCCGACTTTGGAGCGTATACTGATGAAAAAATGCTTGGCGTCGTGCCCCTTTATAATAATATGGCTCAGACTCTTGATACGGTGGTGAGTGACTCTGTATGCTTGGGTGATACCCCACTCCTTAATATCTTCCTAATTGTCTCTTGTCATTCTAACTTGTTTACTTGTATCAGATCCTTAATCGGGTACGGTTGGATGCCGCCAATCGTCGTAGGGAGAGGAAGTTGGTGGAATCTCTCCAACTTCAATTGCAAAACGAGAAGAGTCGTGCGCGTGAGCTAGAAATTAAACTCGCCGATGCTCAAGGTGTGTTACAATTCTATAAACCTTAACTTATGTTGATTGAGTTTATCATGCTAGTATCCTGAGTCAAGTGTCCTTCTGCTAGCCGAGATAGCTAGTATAGGTTTAGATGCTTCTTCGGAGTTTAGGATCATGAAGAGGAAGTGGGATATTGAAAAGGATTTTGTGGAGAATCTTCGTTGGCGAATGGCAAACAAGGATGGGAAAATAGATCGCCAAGCTGATGAGATCGAAGAACTTCAAGGTGAATTAGACCGATATCGTCAGTTTGAGTATGCCCATGAAGAAATAGATAACTTGTGGGCTCATTTGGGTTCTTCTCAATGCCTTGCTGCTGAGAAAATTGCTTTGGCCACGGACCTAGAACAACAGGTAGACTCTTTATAATTGTAGAACCGAGACCTTCACGAGGATCGCCGACGAATTTTGAGGGATAAAGATATAGTGGAGCGAGCTAATAGGGATCTTCTGGGGAAAGTGGGTAAACTTGACAAACTGGTGGGTGAACTAGAATGGAGCAGGTCGCAGCTGTCAGTGCTCCAAGTGTCGCGCAATCGTTTAATGGACGAGTGGAGTGAACATAAAAAGTACTTCCCCAGCAATGAATACAATGAACAATGCTATAACGAGCTAACCATGAAATTGTCCAAGGCCGAGGATGAGTTGTCCAAGTCGGTAGAATCGCTTCAGTCAGTGTTACCAGCCTTTTCAGGTCTCGTAGGTGATGTGTTGAAGCAATTCCTTAGGATTAGATTATTTTTTGTACTTGTGAAATTGTTAAACCATATTCAACGAATAATCCCGTGTTGTTGTGATCTTGTAGCCAAGCAAAAGCGTTCTCAAGAATTGGATCTGTAGGTTCGACGGTTGAAGCGGGTCGAGGCCGATTTGGGTACCAAGTTGACCAATGCCGAGGTGGCCAATTTGCATCTTACTTAGAAGGTTGAGGATGAGCGCATCGCCCATGAAGAGGAGATAAACGAGAAGGTCCAGTTAGGTATTGCTGAGTATGTGGAGAATAAGCGGCGTGAGATCGCGCAAAGGGGCCGGTGTTGTTCCTCCCAAGGCTTGAATTCTCTTTTTGTAGTGTTGCGCCACTAAGTTATCCTTTGTCCTGGGTTGTAAATCATTTTGAACACCTTTTCCATTTTTACTTCTGATACGCTGCTTGTTTGTTTAAAAGGGGGTGCTGCATCGCCGATGTTGTTCTTTTTATTCGTGTTATACTTTTTACTTCGTGGGGTTTTATGACGCTTTTCATGCTTCCCTAATTGGCGTATGACGTTGTCGCTTTAACTTTCATTTCTTATATCATTCCTGCAATTGTTGATCATGTATGTTAGTATTTTAACATTTTCTGTCGAACACACCCAACAAGGAGGGTCATCGGGCCCAATGCCATGTCCTTGTTGGGGTATCTCATCACTATCTCTTGGATTCAGTGGAAGGGTACTAGTCAACCTAATTCTAGGTTCGATTGCCCCGAGCGGTTATCGATCAAACAATCTCGGGCAAGTGGTCACAGCCACTTGCGATGGGGGAGACCCTTCAAATGTAAGTAGGCCACCTAGCTGAGAAGACCTCGGGTCTTATCATCCTGTGGAAATGGTTTCCAACCACCAGAACCCTTAGGATACCTCGTCCCTTGCACACTGCCACTGCCCTGAGTACGAATAGCCAGGCAACTGTAAGGCACCTCGGCACTTCCATACTGGATTTTCCCCGAGTACGAATGCCCATTCGAGTGTAAGTCACCTCATCACTTCCACACTGGCGTTGCCTCGAGTACGAATGACCATTCGAGTGTAATTTACCTCGGCACTTCCTCACTGGCGTTGCCACGAGTACGAATGACCATTAGTTTCTCATGCCCTATCTCATACCCCTCACGGTTTTACAAAAATAGAAGACAAGTATGCTCACCTTTTCTCCGCACCTCCATTCAGGGGTGGTAGAGCTTCAGATACTTGACATTCCAGGGTTTGGGCTCTTTTGTTCCATCGAGTCTCAGTAGTCGATACGATCCCTCGCCTGCCTTAGGCGCAATTATATACGGCCCACCCCACTTTGGTGCTAGCTTAACGCCCTTTTTGTCTCGCTCCCATTCGGAAAGAAACTTCATCACTTGCTGCCCTGGTTGGAATTCTCTTGGGTGAACACGCTTGTTATACTCTCGTTGTAACCTCCTTTGATAGTTTTCCATTTTTTGTAGCGTCATCTACCTTGTTTCTTCCAAATCGTCGAGTTTTGCCAAAATTAGATGGGACGAGACGTTTCGCCTCCAAGATTTTGTTCTAGTAGTAGGGATCATTCCTTCCGTTGGTAGAATCGCCTCGGTTCCGTAAGTAAGCATGAACGGTGAGAACCATGTAGCTTCCCTCCGTGTGGTTCTGTATGCCCATAAAATGTTGTATAGCTCCTCGCACCAATCACCATATCCCCCATCCAATTTCTTCTTCATGTTATCGACGATTGTTTTTTTGGTGATCTCGGCCTGCCCATTACTCTAGGGGTAAATGGGGGTAGCCTTACTCTTCCTGATGTTGTACCTGTTGAACAAAAGATCAATATTCTCCCCTTGGAGTTGTTTTCCATTATCGGAGACGATAGCTGCTGGGACCCAAAAGCGGCAAATGATATGCTCCCAGATAAACTTGAAGACATCTTTGTTTCGGATGTGCCTTAGTGGTGCTGCCACTACCCATTTGGTAAAGTAATCCGTGTCCACGGTCAAGTATTTCCTCTGCCCTGTTCCTACATGTAACGGTCCGACAATGTCTACCCCCCATTTGGCAAAGGGCCATGGGTTTACAACATAGTTTAAAGGTACTCCTAGCACCTGTATTTTCTTTCCAAACCGTTGACATTCTTCACAAGCTTTCGCCATTTCCTTTGCATCTTCGTTCATGTACATCCAAAAATATCCCATTGTCTTTGCCTTAGCCGATAAGCTTCTTCCCGAGCTGTGATTTCCGGCGGCTCCATAGTGTAATTCATGCAAGATTGTGTGGCCTTCCTCCCTAATTAGGCATCGTAAAAGTGGCCCCAAGTAGGATTTCCTATATAAGATCCCTTCTCTTAGCTCGTAGGCGCCCAACTTACTCTTGATTTTATTTATCTCGGGCCGACCCTTGGGTAGCTCGCCCGTTTCCAAGTATTGGTGTATCGGCTTTCTCCAATCGCCCTCTTTATATCGATCGGATGTGTTAATAGCCACATCGATCCGTACGTCCGGTGTTTCTAGGATTGAAGGAGTAAGGAGCCTCATAACACGAATGCCCTCTATGCTCGGGTTTACTAGCTGTGAGGCGATGTAAGATAGAGCATCCGAATGCCTGTTATCTTTTCTACAAATGTGACGGAACTTAATGTTTGGTATTTGGCTGATGTAAAATTGGGCGAGTTCCCAATACTTTTGCAACATAGGATCGTGTGTCGCATATTTGCCCATAATTTTCCGAATCAACAGTTGTGAATCACTAGTTAAGCGAACCTCCTGTAGCCTCATTTCTACAATTATCCGTAAGGCGTGGATTATCGCTTCGTACTCGGTGACATTTTTTATTGCTTTGAATTCCAGCCTGAATGAGTGCACTATATTTATTCCTTTCGGCATGGTGAATACCAACCCAAGGCCTGACCCCTCTTTGTTTGATGCCTCATCGACGAAGACTTCCCACCGTGTAGGACTACTGGTTGCTAATAGGTCAGCATGCTCTTCCCGTTCTTCCATCATCCCAGGTATATCTTCAACCTCGTCTTCATCGCTTAGTGGGAAATTTACTAGGAAGTCGTCCACTACATGTCCTTTGATCGCCGTCCTCGTATCGTACACCACATCAACTTGTTTGATTAAAGCTCCCTATTTAGAGATTCTTCCTGATCACCCTGCATTATCCAAAACTGCTTCGATAGGCGATTTGGTGAGCACTCGTATGCGATGAGCTTGAAAGTATGTTCGGAGTTTAGAAGAGGAAAAAGCTAGTGCAAGTACCATCTGTTCCATTCTGGTATAGTTTTTCTCAACCGAACTTAGTGTTTTGCTAGTGAAATACACCGGATTCTCCACATTACCCTCCGTCCTAACCAACACTGCACTAATGGCAAATGGTGTCGCTCCTAAGTATAGGGTGAGAATTTCTGACGTCTCGGGCCTCTGCGTAACCGGGAGGCTAGCTAGGTTTAACTTGATATTTTGAAAGGCTTCTTCGCTAGCATCCGTCCATTGAAACTTTTCTCATTTCTTCAGAATGTCGTAAAAGGTTTTACATTTGTCCGACGACCGCGACACGAATCACCCCAATGCTTCTATACAACCATTTAGCTTCTGCACATCCTTTACTATCACGGGAGATGTCATCTCTAAGACATCCTTAACCTTCTCGGGATCTGCTTCTATCCCTCTGGGGGTGATTACGTATCCTAGGAATTTCCCCGATGTAACCCAAAAGTCACACTTGGCGGGATTAATCTTCATCTTGTGTTTTCTCATTATCTAAAAAATCTCGCTAAGGTCTCGGACGTGATCCTTAGCTCAGCGGCTCTTGACCAACATGTCGTCCACGTAAACTTCTATGGTGTCGTGGATCTTGTCTTCGAATATGTCTCCTACCAATCTCTGATATGTAGCACCAGCGTTTCTAAGTCCAAATGGCATCTTGGTATAACAATACAACCCCCTTGGTGTGAAGAAGGAAGTATGCTCCTGATCCTTGGGTGCCAACGGTATTTGGTTGTAGCCCATGTATCCATCCATCAATGTCATCGCCTCATACCCAACTATTGATTCTACTAGTTGGTCTATGCTTGGGAGAGGGAAGCTGTCCTTCGGGCAGGCCTTGTTCAAGTCACTAAAATCAATACATATTATAACTCCTCCTTTTTTTCTTTGGTACCACGACCATATTAGATATCCATTGCGGGTAATGGGATTTCCTGATTATCCCGGATTCTTGAAGATTTTTTAACTTGGCCTCAACCGATGCCTGTAACTCTGGTGCCATTCGCCTCATTTCTTGTCTAACTGGTTTGAACCTCGGATCAATCTTCAAGTGGTGGCAACAGACCTCCGGGTCAATGCCCTCTAAATCGTGTACTTCCCAAGTGAACGCGTCTAAGTTTTCCTTTAACACTGTCATGAGTTGACTTGCTTGTTCATCCGAGAGTAATGTCCCGATTCTTACTATATTTGGTTCCTCAACCGTCCCCAAATTCACTTCCCGAGTCGGCTCAACTGTCGAGAAATTAGATTTAGGTTCCCTGAACGGATCCGTTTCCTTTAATTGCTATAAAGGGTCTTGCTCTTGAGTCTCTTATGCCATGACCGCTTGTGAAATAGCCTTCTCCAATTCTTCTGTAGCCTTAACTTCTTTAGCCTTGTTTTACCCTCGCCTTTGTCGAGCTCGCCGATTTTCATTAATTTCGGCGTAGACCTGCATGCATTGTCATGCTGCTTGGGAGTCACCTACAAATTCAGTTATTCCCTTATAGGTCGGGAACCTTAATCTCTGATGATATGCCGATGCCACCCCTTTAATACTAGCGATCCATGGATGTCCGATAATTGCTTCATAAGGCGAGACTACGTCGACCACATAAAAAGTGGTTAGTGTGTCAAGGTAGCCCCCAATGTCCGAAATCCCCAAAGTTACCTCGCCCTTAGGTATGGTTACTGTCCCATTAAAGTCGTAGATGTGATATGTTGAGGGGATGAGGATGTCATCCGACATCTCCATTCTCTTGAACGTGTCGTATAATAGCACCTCGACTGAACTTCCGCTATCCACGAGAATCCTTCTTACTCCCCACTCCTGAATCAGTAGTGTGATGACCAAGGGATCACTGTGTGCTTGCCCATTTTCTGGGACATCCTTGGCCGAGAACGAAATAGGTTGCATCATCCATGGTTCCATTGGTAAGGTCTTGGCTACGCTAAATATTTCCTTGCCATCGCGATCCCTTTTGTGAATTCTTGAAGTGATTACTGGTCCAAGAGTTTAGTCTAGCTTAGCTGAGTGTGAAATGGTATTCACAAATTAAGTTGACCTATCAATGCGAACTTGATGAACCTACACATCGAGTTTTGCTGTCGGCAGAGCTGGATGTCGGACGAACTGTCTCAGGTATCCATCTCGGATGAGGTGTTGAACGATATCCTTCACTTCCCGGCAATTATTAGTGGAGTGGCCCCTATACTGATGGTAATGACAGTACTCGGGGTGATTCTTAGTTTCTTGGAACTGGATTCCCCTTGACGCTGGGTAATTGATATCGTTCCTCTTCTCGACTTCCTTGAATACTTCCTCCAAAGGAGCGTTCAAAGGGGTATATGATCAGGCTTCATGCCTCGGCCTCTTCCTTTGGCCACCCATTCTTTCTTCCCACTGCTCCTTGGTGGAGGGTCTAATCTCTTCTCGGGACACCTAACAATATCGTCCATAACTATTTTAGCCCCAGCACCAGCTTCAGCACTAGATTCTTGTACCCCCTATCTCTCGATTCGTCTTGAATTTCTTCTAGGGCGGTAAAAATTTTTTCCATTCTTCGCATCTCCTTTAAGGTTTTTGGATTTTCAGAGAACATAGCTATCCATATGGGGTCCGATCTTCCCAATGCGTTTTCAAATCCGAAGATAGCTTGATCTACCGGTACTTTTCCAATTTCAGTACACAGTTTCCTCCACCTATCGGTCAAGGTTCTCAAGGGCTCCCTGAACCTCCGGAAGAGGGTGAACAGTTTGTTCATCCTAGGTCGAGGTCGGTTGTTATGCATATAGGTTTCAAGAAAGGCCTCGATTAGTGCATCGTAACCGTCAATCGTTCCAGGTGGAAGTGAATAAAACCAATCTCTCGCATCGCCCTCCAAGCTGGCCGGAAAGAATTTACACATGACTACCGTGTTGTTTTTCCATTGGATCAATGACATGGTATACATTTTTAGATTTTCAACCGCATCTCCTGTTCCTTCAAATTTAGAAGGAAATGTAGGTAAGGTACACTTTGGTGGAAACGACATTTTTTCAAGTTCTTGGGAGAAAGGTGTCTTATCGGCCTCGCTCATAATCTCTGCCAGTTTGTTCTCTTCGTTGCTTCCCGATAGCTCCTTAATCTTTGCCTCCAACTCTTTGAGTTTAGCTTCTGTCGCCCCTTCCTGTCGTATGACCCTTCCTCGCCTTTCTTCATCACTAGATGAGTCATCGGGTGATCCATATCCCTGTGGGGAGGGTATGGGGGGTCGTCTCGGCCCAGTCATAGGTGGTTGACCTGATCGGTCATGATTACTCGACGTTCCTTGGCTGGACGATCCTCTTGATCTGGTTCGCTGATTCCTCAACTTATAATTCTCAAACTCCAGGGCAAGATTCCATTGTTGGAGTTCTCTTAATGCCGCTTCTTGTCTCCTTTGACTTTATAAGATGGCCAATAACGTCGGGTCTGTGCTTTCATAACTAGAATATCCATTAGGGTAGTGCGGCCGAGGATGTAATGGTATCGACGGTTGTGGTGGGGTTAGTATCGGACTAGTTTCCTGACCAGTTGCACGGACAGGTGCAGGGCCGACATTGATAGATGATTCTCACCCCAACTAAATCTGCCTGAGACGCTCTTGCTCTCTTCCTAAGGCTTCCTGGTACTCATCTTGTTGCCTTCCTCTTTATCCCTGGGCTTGCGCTGTAAGCGCTTCCTCATCGTCCTCCGTATCTGAAGCTATAAGTCCATCGACTTGGTCAACTCTCCTCTGGGTCAAGATAACCTGGTCTAAGGGTAGGGTGTCATTATCTCGCCCAAGATCCACTTCCTCATCAACAGTTGGCATGCCTCGTGCAGCTACATGATATTTCTCGGGCGGTGGTTGTCGACTTTATTCTTTCCTCGGACAAGTTACCCCTGCCTGCATGCTACTGGTAGTAACTGTATGATTCCTTAGCGTCCTTCCCGTCCCTGAAGTACTAGCCATCGGGTGTGGCGCTTGTTGAGCTGAGTATCGTCCCTACCTACTCATCAAATACAAAGAACACCTTACTTTGACCTGATATTGTAAATAAACATTCAACAGGGTGAAAAATATTCGACTGCCACAAAAATTGTCACTACGCCAGAGCTTGCAGATACAAATCCTACTCCGGTTATCAAATGGGTTCTGCCTATCTACCCTATTTTGACTCTATGCTGACTTTGTGGCATATTTTACGCTACGTCACTATCATTCCGTACGACGTCGCCTTCAGTACTTGACCTCCGCATTTAAGCTAGTTTGTCCTTCATTCTATATGCTCCAAATTATTAAACTCATGCACGTGATGATTAAATGGTACGGCGTGTAGGTTCAAAAATCAACTCAAGTCTCTATTGTTGTTATTTCCTCAAGATCTCATCATGGCCGTCTTCCATGGATCCTCTCGACGAATTTTCCTACTGCTAGACAGCATCGCCGGACAAGATTTTTCTCCCTCTTTTTTCAGACCAGACGACATGGGTTGTTGTCGATTGATGAAGCAAGGGTCCAAATGCAAAAAGGAACTTGGAAACAAATTCTCCTTACTAAAGAAACATCTAGAACCCGATTTCCACGACGGGAAGCTCAAAATTGGCAGCTTATTATGCAAAAGACACCTTAAACTTAACCTTTTGTGGTTCTAAGCACACAGACTTTGTACCTCAGCAAGAAAACAACTTATTTACCACTAAAATTCACTAAGCCATCGTGAACAAACAATCCTCCTATCAGTAGATCCTCAACCTAGCTCCTAACCTGTGTTGTTGATCGTCGGTGAGCTTATGGAGATTTTCTGCCGATCAAACCGTTTGGGGGATAAGAAACGAGAACTCTACTACACCTTGTAAATATGTAGCTACTGCTTCAACTTTGCATGTACACTAAATGACTCAAAACAACAATAAAATAGGCTGTTTCGACCAACAGAGTTCATCCTAGCTTCAAATTCAACACTTAAATTGTATTTAGGAGCTTTTGATCGTCTCTGAAGGAATTTTGGGCAAGGTATCCGGATATCTTAGTCGGGTCCCCTTAGTCAGTGCCAGAATGTAGATGCATTTTACTACAAACTACATCCAAAGTATAGAGATCTTATACTCATGCAAGTGAAAGTAAGAACTTAACAAGAGACACAAGGATATACGTGGTTCGGTATGATTACCTACGTCCACGGGGGTGAAAGGATGAATCTTATTACTTCAAGGTGTTACAATGGTGTCACTCTCCGAGTTGAACTCTCTTCCTTACAAAATGAACTAATTCTCCACTCTCTTTCTCTTTTGTGCGGTTACAAGTCTCTCTCTCCCCAAAATTAAAACCTACCTCTCTTGGGTACAAGTTCTTCTATTTATAGGGGAGGCTACATACAACTAAACTATGGTGTTGGTCACAATATATCTATCTTGAAGTCCTGTGTCGGTCCATCTCGCATCGTCTCTTCTTCCATAGATATGGCCGATGTAATTTGGTTCCTTGGCAGCCTCTTATCCGAGCCGATCCTTTTAGGTGCTCTCTTGGGGTGATGTCTCCCCTCCAATCCTGTCGCCCTTTTAGTTGGCCGATATGGCATGTACCTTCTTATCCCTTTGACTAACGCCCCTTTTTTGACCCAATATGTCTCGTCTGTCAGCTTTGTCAGAGATCTGGGGTCAAGTCTTGTCCGACAGATGTAGAGTGATCATGTCCGATCCACGTGATTCCTTAATCTTTGCGCCTGCCATCCTTTGTCCCATGCTTCTCGCTTCTTCCTCCTTAGGTACATCATAGCTTAAGATGTTGCCACCTAGCCCTGTGGATAATCTACACCTACACCAAGAACACGAAGAACATAAGATGCACACCAACAATCATATTTTCTACAGTGGAAATGACAATGTATTGGCAGTCGTATATGCTACAATGTCAGTGACAGTAACCTTTTATCATTTTATGTAACAGTATTTTGCAACAATTATAAGCGTTGCAAACACTGGTTTTAACCATTTTCTCTATTTTTGATCTTTGTAAACACCTATTTGAGCAATGAATCATCTTTTTGAGTGTGTTTTCACCATGTGGAGCTAGACCCCATCACCGGGACAATGAAGGAAGCCAAATTTCACTAATACGGTAATTTTATCAATTTTTTTTATGACTAATTGCACAATTATTTAAATGAATTATGATTATCTTTGAATGGTTGTCATTTTAATTGATGGGTTATGCTTGCTTAAATGTTTTGATATCCCATGCTTTAAGATTTACATCCATTACTTTCGAAATCTACTTTAGGCAATGAATTAGACTCAATGAAACTTTATATTACGAGCTATTATTGTTTAGAATTGGTATTTAAACCGTATGAAATTGAAGTCTGGTGGAATTCTGAGTCCCGGTCATCTCTTCATCTTGTGACATAATTTGTATCTATTTTTAGTATTTTTCTTTGTTAAATCCTAAAATCAATTTCAACAAGTCCGAGTGAACGACAACTCTACTTACCACTATTAAAATTACATCAGATGTAAGGTTCCTAAAAAAATCTAAGTCTATGATTAACCGGGACAGGCCGGGACTCACCCCAGAACCAGTACCAGTACCGGCCTAGTCCGGTTCTCAGTTTTAGGAACCGATACATGTCCCTGCTACTCCGGTTTCGGTTCGGTATGAGTCCGGTTTTTCCGGTTCCAGACCGGGTCTTGTGCAACTTTAAACATTCCTGAGTAAAATATAGAGGAACTTACTGCACCAGAAAAATCGAGTTCTGGTGAAGCGTATCAAGAATGGTATTCAAGTTATTCAATAAACGATCTTAGATGAGTGCCACAACAAGATCACAATGAAAATTTGGTTTGGGATATGATTGATGTTCCACCAGAAACCATCAGCCATGAAGAAGTAATAGATGGCATCCAAAGACGAGGAGGTGGAAGCTGATAGTGATGCAGTTTACACCATTGACGAAGACGATGACTTTGAACTTGGCGATATGGGATTTTAATTGCCTGCATTTGGGGAAGGTGCAGTTTATGAACGATGTTCACATGTATATAGTAGTCAAGTTTTTTTTATGTTTAGGAGGAATTTAAACTTTTTCCATCTTGTTTTGGTTGTATGAAACTTTTGAATTGTATATGGAAACTGAAGCGATGCCCAGACTATGAAATATGGAATTTTTTTTTTCTTTTCAAGCAAATTTTTACCACTTCAGTATGAAACTACAACGCATTTTGTTTATTTAGCTACAAAGGAGCATCTTTGTCAACTTTTAGCGATGGAAGTTCTGGCCTTAGCTTTCATTATTCTTAAAACAAACAGTTTTCTTACAAATTGCTTAGTAATCGTTAAGAATCTGATTTTGCACGGACACGAAGTGTTTCGTTTCTATATGTAGTCGATACACTTTTTAATATAACGTAATTACTAAATTTCTCTGTAACAACCACATGTGTACAAAATTAAACAGTGATGAAAATAATATATCTAGACTATTGAGTATAGGGGCTCATCGACAAGGCTTCGATACACCAACAGTATAGTCACTCCCTCATTAAATTAGTAACTAATATTTTAAGTTAAGCTACTAAGATGCTTAAATTGGTTCCCAAAAGTAGCTCAATGTATTTGCATACCGTAGTTGGCATGGTTAGTTCCCAAAAGTTTAATCAACTAGGTTTACTGGTCGTTGCATTACTTCAGTGGCTAAATAGACGATTAAGAAACTCATACCTTGTTGTTGGTTTTCTCCAAGTGGTTGAATGTCTCAAGCTACTAGTGTATTTGTTTAGTTAGCGCACCTTTATTGCTGATGGGTTTTAGAATTTATAGTTGCTTACCATTTAGTGGCTTAATTCAATACACAGCCCCAGTTTCCTTTTCTAGTGGCTTAAACTGTTTAGGCAACAAAAATTTTCTGATGTTGAAAAATTTCAGTAGCCTTTGGTTAGTTTTTTTGTAGTGCTAATTTACTTAGCAGTAACATGAATACGCTACAGACCAACACACCGGGGAAGAAGGTTTATCTTTTGAATAGCATCAGCATACGTGGCGTTGAAGTTGGTAAAATCCTTCCTGCTTACACCTCCCAGGAGCAAAAGGATCCTAAGACTTCAGAGTGGTCTTACCCTTGATGTGGTACCAACACTCACGAAGGGCACGCCAAAAGTTACCAGTATACTACATCACCCCTCGAACCTGAGTCTTGTTCGCATGATCATCCCTAGCAGACAAGACATCGAAATAGAAGGGATCTTTCCTGCTATAAAGAAGAAGAGACATACCTGTGGCTAACTTACCAATGCTAATCAACAAATTATTCTCATCATAAAGAAAGATCTTGATCAGAGACTCAGTAAGAATGTCAGGACCATCAACAAAGGAGATCTCAAACTTGTGTAGATGAAAATGCTTGGATATCTCAGCAAGCGACCAGCTGGAGTGGCTATCTTTCTCATGAAGCTGCTATCTCTGTAACTTATAATGGGGCGGAGTTGGGGGAAGATTTTCAGCAGAAACCTCCTCTACCTCAGGTTCCTCAACGACCTTAGGTATCTCAGTATCCTAGTAACCTCAGGAGGCGAAGAAGGCGTATCATCAGGATGGTCCATACGCAAAGGTGGATCAATAGCAAACTGGGGATTGGAATCTTTGCATGCAGGTTTCTTCGGAAGCCTCATATTTGCTAACATCAGCAGATAATTCAGTTCATAAAAAATGGCAGGAGAAAATTGCGATCAACCCAAAACTCGATTGGAAAAAAACCAAGAAAACTTCGGGCATGGGTTTGACCAAACCAACCAAATGAAAGCAAACAAGAAATCATCTAACGAGTTCTAATGGAGCGAAGGAGATTAATCGATCCTCACGATCAAACTTGCAGGCAAAATTAACATGATGAAAATCATAAATAAAAACACAAATGAAGAGTAACCCATGTTCTCAAATGGTAAGAAAAAGGAATAAAATAACAAAGTTCATACATGCAAGCATTACAGCAACTTTAATGACAATCAACGATAGAGAAATCGAGCCAAACATGGAGATTATTCAAGCAAGAATAAAGAAGAGCAAAATAGTACTCACCTATTGATGAAGATAGAGTGAAGACAAGGGCGAGAGCTTTTGGGAATCAATGGGAAGACCAACAGTTGAAAATGGAGAAGAAGAAGTTTTCTGTGAAATGGACAGAGATGGAGAGCGACAGTGGGAGAAGAAAAGGGAAGTTAATGAATATCCTTCCTTAAATTCCTTCTTATAGGCGGCTGAAGAATCCAAAAATCTAGTTGTACAAAAATTCAAGGGGCAGTTATTGCATGAAATGACACATAGGGACCACCCAATCCGTTCGTGCAAAAGTGACGGCGTTATGGAAGGTTTTTCTTCCAATCCTACCGATTGGTAGAATATGAAAGAAAAGGTTTTTCTTGGGCACGTGTCACGTATCTGACAGTCGTGTGCAAGTTAATGAAATATCCATGGTGATACATGGGTATCTGAGAAGTATCAGATCCGCTCTTGATCTACTTTACCTCATCTCGAGGAAGGATACCTCGACGGCTCAGATAGAAAAATAGATCCTAGCATAGGGAGGTGGCAGCTGTCGAAGGGACAGAGGTAGCT
Source organism: Papaver bracteatum (assembly GCA_023529315.1). Taxonomy (NCBI): domain Eukaryota; kingdom Viridiplantae; phylum Streptophyta; class Magnoliopsida; order Ranunculales; family Papaveraceae; genus Papaver; species Papaver bracteatum. The sequence goes on from JAJJWX010002809.1 coordinate 479,445, forward strand.
GACATATCTAATCATCATTTGATGCTGCGAGCCCTTATCTACACATTTGGTCAAAGCTCGTAGAAGAAAGTGAGATGACATTGTCTGACTGGAGAAGGCATGTGGTGAATGAAGGTATAACCTGTACTAAGGTTGGGAAGTTCACGAGGGAACATGGTTCAGCTGAGGTGGCAGATCTCGACTGGAGAAAGTGTACGTCCAATGAAGGTACCATTTGTACGGAAGATACATCAGGATACGATGGACCCAAAGACAACGAAGATGTTTCTGGAAAAGAATGGGCTATAAATACCAAACTCCACCAACAAATAAGGGCCTTCAAGACCCGAAAGAAGATATAGTCTTAATCTTATACCTCTTTAATGTTTAAAACGTAAGTATTTACGATAGCTTGAGTTCTCTCTATTACTTTGGCAAGCATTTAAGATCTTTATAACAACAACCACTTAATACAAATAATTACTCATTAACCTGTACCCGTAGACGAAATTCAAACCACATAATCCCTTGTGTCTCTTGTTAACTTAGTAGCATTTACATTACCTCAGTATTGTTCGTTATTATTGTCTTTATTATCTTGAGTAACTTTTATTACTTAACCATACCAGTTCAACTGAGATATCATTACTACTTAGTATTGGATTCTCTAAGCTGTATACATTAAGTAGACTATGGGAAAATAGTAGTCACACATATAACACTTTAAGACTTTCCACACATAAGATCAAAAATGTCTAGATAATGTTTTTAGAGAGTTGTTCAATTGTCGATTATCTCATAGAAATATTCTGATGCATCTGATACTATTCGACAAGGTAAGTACGTATACTCTACCTATTCGTGAATATCCTTGTCATAGTACGTGTACGGGGTATGGATACCCTTTAGACAAAAATGAGTTCGGGAACTCACAGATCTTTTATGGTTTGCATACTTAGTATGCGTACCTAATTAGGTTTTGAAACCAACAGATCTTTTCTGGTTTGCATAATAGGTATGCGTACCTTTCCTGGTTCATGATCAACATACTTTTTATGGTATGGATACCAGGTTTGCGTACCAAAAAATCGATGCCAAACTATATCTACGCTGGTACGTGTATTGGGTACATGTACTGCGAATTTGGACTTATAACAGTTCTCCCAGTATGTGAACTGGTATGCATATTGTCATGTATCTAGATTTACAGTAGTTCTATATTTCTCTAATAATCAATATGAAATATTCCCGAACAACATCAATGACACATAAATCACTGTTCCAGGCTATTTTCAAATGATTAAATCTTGAATCATGATTAGGTTATAAACAATAAATTGTTCTAAACCAAATTCATCAAGTATGAACAAATGTTCTTCAGCTTAGTCATATTTCGAGAACGATATTCAAGATAAACTTGACTCGAAATTTCTATTATGCATGTATTGTCGAATTTAGTCAAACGATATTGTCTCAAAGATAGAAAGGTGAAAACTTGAGAAATAGGTGGTCCAGTCTTCACTTACCTTTTGATGGTAAAGTTTTTCAAAGCTCCTGTTAATCTTCGCCTTCAAACGGTAGAACACAGTGATATCCGATTCTCAACTACACACTTCTATCCTAATCCGAGACCTGACTAAATGTAGACTAGAAATCAAGATATAGTTTTGACAACTAAATTTACAACAAGCTTAAGATAGCAACACTTGTGAATTCTACCGAGAAATGATCTAACAGACGATACTAAGGTCAATAAAAAGTGCCCATTAATCATCTCTAGAAACTGGAAATTTGGTAGAGCTCTTAAACATAATTGAACACTTGTTTGAATTCTGGCTTTGAGTTCAACAAGTCATTAAGTTTTCATCTTTTAGCTTTTTGTATTTGAAACTCAATAGCTATTTAACTTTAATTTGTTTTCTTTGTTTTCTTTAATTTGCACCCCATTTGCTTATTATATCTCAGTAATGTTATGCTCAATTTTTTCAATACACTCAAATATAAAATACTTAAGCTAATGAGCTAACACAATGGAAATAGAGAAAGAATTTCATTCTTATTAAGAGAATAAACAAACTTATGGTCTATTACAAATTTGTTCCCGATCCGCCTCCCTTATTTCGGGGCATGAGATTTCTATTTACAGATATTAACGAACTAATCTCTTTAATCATATACATTCGGGTAACATTGAATTGAATTATAATAAGAGCAATCATAATTGGCAAAGAATTTCATTTTTTATTATGTAGCTTTTGATAATGAGACGCTATTACTTGCGTATGAGACTGACGACGCACTTATAGTCCGCGTTAATAAAAACCATTTGGGTATAACATTTCCTCCGCTAGTAATGCGTCTGAAGCGAAAAAACAAACATAAAAAATCCAAATATAAGCATATATAGCTTGGCTATTTGGAAGTTTAACAACTCATGACTGTAGTTGTTATGAGGTGCTACAACATTCTTAATATTGTGCTTACACTCGGAGCGCTTACCATATTAGACATGGGGTCATTTAAGACATGAATATCATCACCAGTGGTCTGGTTGAGTGACTTTGAGCGTCCTATCTATCAAATATATTCATAGAAAAGCATATTTGAACCATATGGGGATTTTCCTGTAATATTCCTTGGTATTACAGATAGATCTACGATCTATTTTACTCACGAATGTCGACATACTGTTTGGATGTTTTGCATATAGAGTTTTTAGGCTTTTTGAGTTGATTTTTCAAATTTTTTGCATAAAACCTTCAACTTGTAGAGATTTTAGAGTCACTAGCATACTTCTAGGTATGTTTACATAGAGAATTCTGACCGAAATAACTGAACTTGGAAGTGTTAGGGAACTACATTCGGATTTCTTACGAATTGGAGTGTTAAATAATGGATTTAACCATGCCGGTGATGCAAATTAGGAGCAGGGATAAATGCATTATTAGAGTTGCTGATAAATCATTAGTGGAGACTACCCATTTTCATATCAACCAAGGCACCAACCAGAAATTCTTCCATTACTAAAGAGCTTCTTTTGAGTGTGTGTCACCGTACGTTAATTCCGGGTAGAATGGTGAGCTACCCAACTTCACACCAATTTCAGCACTATTTTTGATCTCTTGAGTGCTATTTTTTGTCAATCATGAGGGTGACGTCTATGGATGAAAGCCTCCTTCTTGTAGTTCGATTTGCAGTTAGCACCATTCTCTCTCTCAACAACAACGGGTCCATAGAAACACCACAATTATCAACAAGGAGCGACATCAAAATCTACAAGGAAAGTTGAAGACGTTCAAGGTTTACAAGCAACGGAACGAGAAAAGAGCAAATTTCATATTCAAGTAAAGCAACATACAGATAACAGATTTTTACATGTGTTGAAGACTTACAATATAATGAGCGGAATTTTATATCAAAGTTGAAGACTTATTTACAAGAGCAAAGAAAATCAAAAGGTGAGAATTATTGAAGTTTATGATTTCGAGACGATACAAGTTGTGAAGAATCAAACGGTAAAGTACTTTTCCACGGCCATGGTTTGTTTTAATTTTCACTTTATTTTGTATTTTGTTTCTCTTGTCTAAAAAAAATTGAAAAAAAAAAAAAAAAAATTTTGAAAGATTGAATATTTATTATTGTTTTTATTTATTTAATAAGCCGTGGGGAAGGAAAATCTATAAGGAAGTTTCAAGCGACAAGGATTTTAAGGAAAAAGAGTTACAAATTGTCAAGGATTTATGAAGATTCGAGAGTTTATCATCAATTGTTGAAGCCGAAGACGAAGACCAAGAAGATGAAGACGAGGAGCATAAGACGTTTCTATTGGATTCCGTGAGAGTGGCGCTATCATAATTGGCAATCGGATGTGAAGGTGAGTAAGTAATCTCATCCTCGATAATAGTGGTTGATTTCCTTTCTTAGAGATCGTTAGAAAAATGGTTTTTCAAAATATTAAAAGATGTGGGTTTTTCAAAATATTTCATAAGTTGTCCTTCCTACCATTCAACGTGTTGCAGGAATTCTCTCTTCATTCCTACCTGCGCACATGTGAGACCCATAAAAAATCCGTCTTTTTTAGTGCAATTTCATAAAACCCTTTTTGGTGAGGCAGAAGTTGAGGTGAAATGCTTATTGATCGTTTCTCAAACACGCGTTCTCTCATTATGGTGTGGTTATTTCTCACTCAAGATTTAAGAATGAATATGTTCTTTAGTATTTATAACTTCTTATTACTAGAATGAAGAAACTCTATGTCCTCATAGCTCTTTGGATGCTTGGGACGCTGGAACGCTTTGAAGTTGGAGTAGGTTTTGTGGGTATATCTCTAGTAAGCCCTCACGAGACTATAACTCGTCCACTAGAGACAACTAGGGGTTCAAAGGCTTGTTATGTATGCTAAAAGTGACCGTAGCCTCGACGACACGGAGTTGTATGTATGTTTTTAGAATTATTTTTGTTTGATTTGCTCGAGGACTAGCAAAGTCTAAGTGTGGGGGAATTTGATAGGTGTCTAAAACACCTAATTTTATATCTAGTATTTATGTTTTCTTTGTTATAATCCTTTTAAATTGCATCTCTTATGTTTGCTTTTGAGTTTATTAGGTGCAATGGAGTCATTTGCAGTGGAAGAATAAAAAATCACTCAATCGGAGCAAAAAGGGAAAAGCAGCCATCTCAGGGTAGCTGATATTTGGAGCCAAGCCGTGGATTAGGGACAACCAGCCAAAAATCCAAGAAGGACATTAGAAGGCAGGCATTAAGTTTTACCCAGGGCTGCTGGTGCGTGTCGTAACCACAACAAATTAATTAATATTTTACTACCTAATTAACAAGTAATATAGGGTGGTCAAGTTCGTTCCCACGAGGAGCAAGAGGTTTTAGTTGTCTTATAATGTCACAAAAAGGGGTTTTGGTTTTAGATTTTATAAAGCAAAAGTAAACAAAGCAATTAAAAGTAAAGGGAATCACTAAGAGAGATTAGATCAAGGAATCCTTCTTCATTGCAAAACAATGATTCAAGTTATGTTCTTTTCCACTTTTTATTATTCACAAATTATCACCAACCGTAGATATAGCAGCTAGATCAGTGCTAACCCCTAAATCCCTTGTATCACCGGATACGGAAGTTCTCGACTACCGGATTCTATTTACCAAACCACCAAGTATTAGATCACTCAAGATGTAATTTATTTAAACGCATTAAGATTATGAATTTATTAGGTTGATATTAGTAGTTAGACTCTTAGATAAAGGTCCACTTGCTAACGTTGTTTTCACACACAATTGCTCCACGGAATCCCTCCGCAAGGTCTCGTGTTTTCTACTTATGTAAATAGTCAAGAAACGATTACTTATCCCCTAACTTTCACTAGCTTTAGATCAATTAACAAATCAATTTAGTTGCGCACCTAAATAATCTATCAATCAACCATGAATGTATAAAAATTCCTATTAGTAAAAACAAACGATAATCATGTGAAAACTTCAAAGTAGATTTAAAACAAAACTCAAAACATGTTAAGAACTAGGAAGTCATCCTCAATCAATAAGAAAATTAGCTACTCATGCTAAAGAGTTCACACAAAGAATAAAGAAAAGAGCAGTGTTGTGTGTGTAGAGGTGTGCAAAAAGGTGTATCTAAAAGTGTAGAGAACTCCTTTATTTATAGGCTTCAATGCTCTCCAAATCTTCCAAGGAATAGAATCCCTTTCCTTTAGCAATTCAATTTCCAAGTCCAAGCCTTTCTCAAATCTTCCATCTCCTCTTTCCAAATCCAAGCCCAATTCTCCACCCAATTCCAAGTCCAAGTCTTCACATCCCATGAGAAAAACTCACACAAAATTCTGCAACTTTGGGTAGTCGAAAAACTGGGTTTTCTGCCAGAAGTTGGCCGAAATTCGTCACCTGAGATTCTGTTGCCGTTAACGGAATATTCCATTAAATTAAACGGTCAATAAGGTCAACCAGTTAGTCATCTAGGTCAAGGTAGGATAGTCAGCTACTCTGACTCGGTCTTAGTCGGCTGAACTAGTCATCTGAATCATTGAGTCGACTCACCAGAATGGAGAATCAGACAGAGTTTCCTCTATTTTTACGAGGATTCTCAGGTTGATTTCAGGCCTTTTTACAACACCTTCTCTGCTTCATTCACAATCCCTAACATACATCTAATTCAACACATTCATTCCATCATTCCCTATAATAACAGCACAGTCCATTCTCAGCAGCAACATCTTGTACATCAGAGAACAACAACTCAGCCTTCCTCTTTGATTCACCATCTCAATCACTGCCACCGAACCCACCTGAATCATTTAATTACAACACTACCTTTCATCACCATAGATTCCAGTTCATCCTCAAACCCTAAATCACCTTCAACAGCACCACCAACCCTTTAATATTAGTGTCGTTCTTCTTTCTTGTTCTCAATTTCTAATCGATTCCAGGAAACCCTAGCCATTATTCTTCATATATTTTTGTATTTCGAGCAGCAACTGATCAATTTTTATCTTCATGGCTTCTTCCAATCAAACCCAACACCTTTATTTGAAACTCTCAAATTTCTTTCATTCATTTCGATCGAATCTCTCTCTCGTCTGCAACGGCAACCTTCCTAACCTTCTTCAGTTAATTATCGATCTGAATCTTCACAGCAAACCCCATCTTTATCTTAGATTAAATCTCTCAATATCATCCCATGCGCTCAATTCCAAAAACCAATCTCAACATAACAGCAGCAGTTATTTAATACACACCCGATTCTTATCAATTCTTCCTCGTCTTCTTGGTTAGAGTTCTTCTCGATCTCTCGGAACTAACAGCAGCTCTGCTGCTTTTCTTTCTTAATTTTAGGTGAATGAGATGAACAAGAGAAAACATCTCTCTCGATTTTAGGGTTAAGTTGGATTTGGGGTTGGATAGTTACACCCCGGGGATAAGGACCACCCCACTCATTGGATAAGGGCCATCCTGATTGGAAACCCCTTAACCACAGCTGGCCTGTATTTAATACTCCTCCAAGAAGAGTTTCCCCTTAACCATTACCAGGTTCCAGATAGTGTTTGCCCGTGAAATGACAATCTTGACCTTTTTGCTCAAATTGGGTGATTTCTTCTTTTTCTCAGTGCGACTCCAGAGTACCTAATAACTCAAAAACATGCGTAAAACACATAATTTACAAGAAAAATAGCAAAGAAAGCATAAACTCTATAGATATTAAATACGGTGTATTTTACACCTATCAGCTGCCCTTATCGGTCTTAGGGATATAGTCCTAATACCCAAACCAAGAGAAATAGTTTTCTCTTACATCCCTAATCATTTATCACCTGATATTGAGAATGAGGGTATGAATTTCAGTGAGATGAACAAGTTCAGGGTTTGGTAGAAATTGCTATTAAGGATGAAATTTGGGGGTTCGATTGAAGATGGGTTTTCAGCCGTATTGATCTTGGATATGAAGGAGAGAAGAAATATGGATGAATGGAAGAATGGATTTGAGATTAAGGGTTTGGCCGGATTCAAGTCTACAACAGTGGTGGTGTTGCTGAGGTCGAGAATCCAATGAAGAAAGAATCTGTGTTGACTGTTGAAGGATGGGAAATTGTGATGTTAGTGGTTGCTGCTCAAGATTAAGACCAAGAAATTGAGAATGAGGAGAGTTGGCTGTCAGATAGTTGCCACGGGTTTATGATTCTACAAGAGAAGATACATTTGAATGAAACTGAAATGGGGTTTGTGTGTATGCTACAAAGAAGGAGATGGAATTGTGTTTGGAACCAGCAGGGAGATCATCTCTCCATCATCAGCAAACTGCACAAAAAGTTCTCAACTGAATGACTGCCGCAACTCCTAGCCGAACTTCTGCCACTGATTAGCCGTATGTTTATGAGTTATGTGTGCAATGGGAAGCAGCTGCTGCAGGAACTAGAATTGATGGCTTATGCGACGATGAAGGTAGTACTAGTGGAACTAATGCCATAGAGTTAATGGGTACTGTGGTAGCTGTGTAGTTGTGGGTGATTGAAGTTGGCACAGTGGATTGAGCTACAATGGAGAATGAAATAAAATATGAGCTGTTTAAGAGTCTATTGGCTTGAGATTTGCAAATGGGTACCGGTTGATGGAATTGCAGGTGGATATCGCAAGAAAAAAAGAGGAGTAAGAGATGGTTGGCTGTAAGAGTATTGACTGTGGTTGAGCTGTGCATTGCAGTTTGTAGTTTGAAGCTGCAGTTTAGGATGTATTGGTGGTACTGCTGTGATGGAGTTGAAGTTGTATATATGTGAATTCAGGGAGGTGGTTTTGGTAGATGTTGCCACTGATGACTGGCGCTAATGGTTGAATACAGTGGTGATTGTTGAATGGGTTTTGTAGAAGCAGATGGTTTGGATTTGAATTGCGAGATTGTAGTTGATGATGTTGTTCGTGCTGCTGAGAGAATGGAATTACAGTTTTGGGTCAGTGAGACTTGAACTGACATGAGTTGCCAACAATGGAATGGGATTGTGCTTCTACCAAAGGTTATGATGTTATCTTGGGATAATGGGCACTGCAAGAGTGAAACTATGACTTGAGTGGTTGTATGCATGCAGGTGGTTTGAGCTATTGAAGCAACACTAAACCTAAGTTTTAAAGGCCAAGGAAGTGTTGGTTGTTGCAGTGCAATATGGAAGAAGATGGTGGACTGAAGTTGTTATGCAATTCGTAGTGTTGTAGCAGGCTAAAATTGTTGGTGTTGCTGCTTGAGTTCATTACAAGTGGTGATGCTGAGATTAGAAGGGTTGACAAGCTGAGTTGCAGGGATTGTGGTCTGGGACTGAAATGAGTGTGCTTTGCAGACAAAGGTTATTGCCACTGAGTGGTTTGAGATGGAATTGAAGAAATAGCTGCTATGGAGGATGTTGTTGTTGCAGGTGACTATGGAGTTGTAGAGCCTGTAAGTAGATTGCAAGGATGAATATGGACAGCAAGCCTGAATCTGTTTTGACAGTGCGAAACGAAACAAGAATGGTGAGCTGGTGGTACCAGTTTTGGTTATCGGATTTCTGAGCCGAGAGTGGGGATCTTAATATTTCAGTGAATCATGAAGGGGGTATGAGTCGAGTGCAAGAATCTATGGCCGGATATATGAACTACGTGTCACGCTTTTGGGTATGTTTTTGCAAGAAGTGAGGAATTGAGTTAGATGATTTTTGTGAATGTGTGGACTGCAGAGAAGCAAAGTTGAGCTACTGGAAGTGTAGAATTGCCTGGTGACAGTTTCTGATGACAAAGGAGGCCTGAGATAGTTTTCCGGCGATAAATTCCGGCGATCGGTTACCAGATTCCGGCCAAAAACCCAATTTTTCGACGAGCGTTTTGGGACAGATTTTCTACACGGGTTTTCTCATACATGGGCTTGAGGACTTCTATCTATTGTACCTTTGAAGGCTAGACCTAATTTTGGAACAAGAAAAGCTATAAAAGAGAAGACTTTTCTCAAAACTTAATATCTCATCTTCTACTTGTGTTCTAGGGTTTAGAACATGATAGGGTTTCTCTTTATTCTTGTTATGAACTCATTGAGCATGAGTACTTAATTTTACTATTGGTTATGGAATAATTGGATTTCACATAATATGCTTTTTGATATGATAAATTAGTTTTGTCTCCATATTATCGATTATGATTCACTATTTATATTGTTATATGATTTGAATGCTTGTTTGATCGAGTCGCGAATCGGTTGAGTTTGTTTTCATCTCTATTGCTAGATGACGAGGCGTCGAACTCGCAAAAATAATATTTCTCTACTTTTTACACTAGCAAGTAGTATAATGTATGCAGGATCATCCCAAGGGAGGTATGAAGTTTCTAGTTGTTATGCAAATACTCTTAGCAAGAATGATTGTGTTGTAAAAATCCTGAAAATTGCAATTTGTATTCAAATATGAGATGGAAATGATTAAAGGTTCATTCTAGGCCACGGAATACAAACCAAATTGATATATATCCAAGTTCTTTGCATTATCATGTTACTAACAACCCTAGAATAATTAGTACGCTCGACTACCGGTTCCTACTTGCCAAGTTTCCTAGAGGTACGCTTACTAGGTGTGACTTAAACAAATGCTCTAAGTTTTGTGAGATGAGGTTGCTCCTAGTGATGAACTCAAAAGCATGAATCACCTACTAGTGTTGATTTCTACATATGGATACTTAACAAAGTCCCATCATCAGTACCCACATATTGCTACTTGTGTTTATCTTCTCTAGACAATTACGGGTCGAAGAAAATCTAAATTAGCAAATAGATTAAGAATTAATGATTCAATTTCGAACTTAAACCCTTAACAAATAATCCATAAACAATAATAGCATAGTAGAAAATCAATCAATAACATAAATAAATGCAATAGAATAAGTTATTTCATATCAAATATAGATTCATATTTCGGGCTTCGAACTCGCCCTTAATCAAAGAGAGTTTTATCTACTCATAATAATGGAGTTCATCATCAAATATAATAAATGAAATAATGAAGATGAAAATTAACAAGGAAGCAAACCCTAGTTCCAGCCCTCTGCAAAACTCCAAGTAGAATAGAAAAAAATACGTCATATCAAAGTTGTAGAAGTCTTCCCTTTTTGTAGCTTTCTCTCTTCAAACTAGGTCATAACTCAAAATTCCAAGTCAAATATATCAACTAAGCCCATATAATTCATGTGTGAGAGTAGCCCAGTAGAAAACATGCCCCAAATCGAGTCACCGAAAAGCTCAGAAAGTTGCCGGAACTTGGCCGGAATTCCGCCGGAAATGTGGCCGGCCGGTCTGTCCAGTCGAACTGAGTTAACTCAGTCAATGCCACTGTTGCTCACAACCACCAACCTACCAACACCTACAATTTCCCCTGCAAGCACCCTGGTAGCAATCTCTGTAGCTTCATCACTTCCAACTTCAAGCACCACAGCTGCAATTCAGTTCACAGGCTGCAATGCTCATTTCAGCTACCAACAGCTCCACTGCCAGAACCCAGCTAAGACTGCAGCACTTTCAATTCCCAGCTCTCCTTGATATACAACCATCCTTGAACTGCAGATTCATCTCCATTTCCTGAGTTAACTCATTGTTGTAATTCAATACCACCACTGTAACTATAACTTCTCTGAGCCAGCCAACTGCTTACTCAACAGCTTATGCGAAACCAACACCAAAACCCTAAACATTCATCTAAGCACTTCAGCAGCACCACCTACAGCTTATTCTCTGTCACTTTTATTGCTTCACACCCTGAACTGCAGCACACAACAAAAGCCTCACCAGCTCCATGGACTCTTCTTAGCATCAGACTTGCAGCGAGTCCATTTCAGTTCATCTTCCCTTTATCAGCTGTACATTCCATCGGCAACAACAGCACTAGCTACGACCCTGCCATTTATTCCAACTCAGTTGCATCTTTAAACACAGCTCCATCGTCCCTGCCAATAGCCACATAAAACTTCATCAACCCATAACCAAAATCACCACAGCGTCTCAACCCTTACAGCGCGTGTTATTCTTCATTTATCGATCATTACCAGCTCATGATAATGCCAGCAACCAACGGAAACAGTCTCGAGCACATTCTCCATCCATTAACATCATATCATCACCTGTAATCACCCCAACAAACCACATGTTGTCGTCTCAAACCCTCATCTGCACCTAACCATGTCTGCATAGCACCCGCAATTTCTCTTCGTTTCAACCACCAGTCTCACTGAAATTTTCTCCTTCACTGCACAGCTTCTTAGTTACAGCTGCACCACCAGATTATGGCCAACTTCACTGCTTCCACCTGAGATGCAACATCAATACCTGACTCCATTGTCTTCCTTGCTGCTACAGCTTCACTTCATGTTTCGAGTTCGCAGAACTCTTCCCTGAGCTTCATCATTCATCATTAATGCTGCCCTGTTGCAGCTCCTTGACATCTGAACTAGCACCATCAATTCTTTACAACTCCACCTCAGTTCACAGTTATCAATGTCCATTAGTTCTAGCACCTGGAATCTATTCAGTTGCTACTTGAACTGTACCTACAACTGATTTAGCTCCATATTGTAGCTGCATCTTCAGTTTAGCCATTCCAGTCAAGACTCTACTGTAACCATTCTCAGTACCACCACAAACAGCAATACCCAGATCTTCATTCCTTGCTCAGTTCCAGACACAGCATCAGCAAAGACTCACCTCATTGCAGTCACCCATCTGCATACACAGAGCAAATCACTATTTCCATCTACAGCTACACAACCTTCAATTAGCTGAAACCCTAATTTATGTCAATCTCAGGCTCAAATCAATTCCCAGCTTCTTCAATAAACACAAAACATCACGGATTCACTCAACTCGATTACCCATTCTTCTAATTATTCAACAGCTCAATCATCTCTTCTAGCTGCTCTTCTTGTTACCGATTTCATTCTCAATTTCTTGAATTCTTCAGTCAAGAACCTAGAGTTGATCTAAACTGGGATATGTTCTTCACTAAACCAACAGCAACAGCAAAATATTCTTAAATTTTCTTCTCTGTGTTTTTCAAGTATAACAACAGCCGTCATCCTCATTCTGGATTTCTTAATTTCAGGTGAAACAAATGATAAGAGAGAAGATAAATTTCTCTGACTTTTAGACTTGTGTAAGAGTGGAAAAGAGAAATAGGCATCCACTAATGGATCAGGGCCACCTGATGACCCCACATAGCACTCGCCGTTGGACGCTTTCGCCCTCCTTTGATTTCTTCCACCAACCGCAGCTCGTCTTTTACTCCTCATATTCACTTCTTCTCTTCAATGAGAGTCATCACTAAAGTTGTCGTGCTTTTCAGACAAAAAGTTGCATCACTAAGGCCGACATACTTTTCAGACAGAGATGAAGAAATAAAAGCAAATAGTGAGAAATAATTTCGCCTCCAACAACATTTGCACATGAGATGAGATTTTTACGCAGTTTCTTCTTTTTTTATTCCAAGTGACTCAAAGTACCTAAATACTCAAAAACAAAATATAAGATACATATTCTACAAGAAAACTAAGCAAAGAAAGCATAAACAATAGATAAATATATAGGTGTTTTAGACACCTATCAAATTCCCCCACACTTAGACTTTGCTAGTCCTCGAGCAAATCAAACAAAATAATTCTAAAAGATACATACAACTCCGTCTCGTCAAGGCTACGGTCACTTTAAGCATAAATAACAAGCCTTTGAACCCCTAGGTGTCCCTAGTGGACGAGTTTTAGTCTCGTGAAGGTTTACAAGAGGTCTTCCTACAAAACCTATATTTCCAACTCTGTCTATTTGTGACAAATCAATGAACGAATCCATAGTGACTACAGGAGGAGGTACCTTGCGCAAATTCAGTTCATATATAAGTGCATAAAGTTTTTCTTAGAAAGTCGAACAAACCACAATACTCGGAATCTGAATAACCACAATCACAATGAAAAGATTAAGAAGATGGAGAAAGAGGTAGATGTGGCGAATATTCACAAGTGATCGATGTATCTCATATCTGTCTGAAGGTCACCGCCAAGATGAACTTATGCATCCTATTGGATTGAGCTACTGGTCTGAATTCTAGTGTTAACACCCTGGCATATACAAGGGAACCAGTGGTCAACAATCTTATTTCTACATCAACTCACTGGCATATACAAGGGAACCAGGAGTGACTTTATTCAACAATAATAATATTTCTTTTCTTTTCTTTTCTTTTTCTTTTTCACTTTTTCACTTTTTTTTTTTTAGACAGCATGATTAGATCTTTTGGATCCAAGCGCATGCTTCTTGTCAGCAAGTACGTGATAGTTGCCTTGGATCATGCATTCCACGCTTGTTTAGGCGACGGAGACAGGGACTACGTTTCACACATACTGCTATTCCCAAGTGTCATTTTTATTCCGTTTGGTCTAATTGGTCGGTCTTTTTTTTTTTTTTTAAAATCAATCACTTTATTTCATCCTAGCAGTAATAACAACTCGATTTTTAGTGACCCACCAAAGCACTTAGAGAACAATAGATAAATATGGAAAAATAAAAATAGAATGTGATATGGTGATATTCCGAGATATGGTAACAACTAACATATAATTTATAATTTCTGAGCTATGTTCGCCTTTGTTAATTAATGGGTTCCTCAACTCCTGCAATCACAATGGTTCCATCCACTAATAGTGTCATCCTAAAGGCATAAATTTCTAGAGTTCAGAGTTCAAAAAGCACAATTTTTCTTTGTTTTTCTATTTTTCTGATTTTTTTTTCCTAAGGCATAAAACAAACTATACAAACATAAAAATGCTCCCCCACACTTAAACTTTACATTGTCCTCAATGTAAAATTGAATCGTCCAAAGAAAAGTTCAAGGTGGGAAATTCCGCAAATGATATGCAAAAACAAAGAAAATAAAAGATAAAATGCTGAAAAATAAAAAGATAAAGGTAAAGATACAAAACCGGTGGGTTTCCTCCCACTTAGCGCTTGGTTTAACGTCGTCAACCCGACGTTCATCCCCAATTACTCCTCCAGAGGGAGTGGATCACTCAATGTGATCATATCCTGATTCTCCGTCATAAACTGCTCGTAGTATGGTTTCAAACGATGGTCGTTGACCTTGGAAACCAGCCCTGTTTTGGGACTAGTAATCTTAACTGCACCATGCGCAAACACATTAGTAACAACAAATGGTCCAACCCATCTGGACCTAAGTTTACCCGGAAACAATTTAAGACGAGAATGGAATAAAAGTACTTTCTGCCCTACTTCAAAACTCTTTCGGGAAATCATTTTATCATGGAAAGCCTTGGTATTTTCTTTATAAATGAGTGAACTTTCATATGCATCATTTCGTATCTCTTCCAACTCATTGAGTTGAAGTTTCATATGTTTACCAGCTGCATCTAATTCCATATTACATACCTTGATAGCCCAATAAGCTTTGTGTTCAAGCTCGACGGGAAGATGGCAAGGTTTTCCATAGACAAGCCTAAAAGGAGACATACCAATGGGTGTCTTATAAGCTGTCATATACGCCCACAAAGCGTCATTGAGTCTATAACTCCAATCCTTCCTTGTAACGTTCACCGTCTTCTCTAAGATGGACTTAATCTCCCGGTTGGAAATTTCAGCTTGTCCACTCGTTTGTGGATGATACGGTGTGTCAACTTTATGAGAAGTGTTATACTTCTTTAGAATAGCATGAAGGGATCTCTTGAAGTGCGAGCCTCCATCACTAATCACCACTCGAGGTGTTCCAAACCTAGAAAAGATATGTTCCTTCACAAACTCACAAACAACATGAGAATCATTGGTGGGAGTGGCTTTAGCTTCCACCCACTTAGAAACATAATCTACAACAAGAAGTATAAAAAAATTCCCATTGGAATTCACAAAAGGCCCCATAAAGTCTATACCCCAAACATCAAAAATCTCAACAGCGAGAATTGGTGTTTGCGGCATTTGGTTTCTAGCACCAAGGTTGCCTGTCCTTTGACACCTATCACAAGTCTTGCAAAATAAATATGCATCCTTAAACAATGTAGGCCAATAAAAACCACTTTCGAGAACCTTGAGGGCTGTCCTATTGGCTCCGAAATGGCCACCACAAGCATATGAGTGACAAAAATTCAGAATTGATTAGAACTTGGATTCAAGTACGCACCTGCGGATCATTTGATCGGAGAAATGCTTCCACAAATAAGGTTCATCCCATATATATTACTTGGCAATCTTCTTGAGCTTGTGTTTTTGGAATGTAGACATGGAGCTAGGTACTTGTCCCGTCACCAAGAAGTTAACAATATCAGCGTACCATGGAGTTGTGCCACCAACCGCAAAAAGTTGCTCATCCGGGAAGCTATCATGTAAAGGAATCGCTTCTTCGGACACAACCAATCTGCTTAGATGATCCGCTACAGTATTCTCACTGACCTTCTTGTCCTTGATTTGCATGTTGAACTCTTGAAGGAGGAGTATCCACCTTATGATCCTTGGCTTAGCATCCTTCTTTGTTAGCAAGTATCGAAGTGCAGCATGGTCGGAGAAAACAACCACCTTTGTACCCACTAAATAAGATCTAAACTTCTCGAGTGCAAACACTATGGCCAAGAGCTCCTTTTCAGTAGTGGAATAGTTAATTTGCGCTCCGTTGAGAGTTCGAGAATCATAATAAATGGCATATGGAACTTTACCATCTCACTGTCCCAACACGGCTCCAACGGCATAATCACTTGCATCGCACATCAACTCAAATGGCTTGCTCCAGTCGGGTGGTTTGATAATTGGTGCGGTAGTCAACAACTCTTTCAAAGTATCAAAGGCTTCCCTGCACTCCTTGTCACAATCAAAGGCCACATCTTTTTGCAAAAGTCTACACAGGGGCATTGCAATCTTGGAGAAATCCTTGATGAACCTCCTATAAAATCTTGCATGACCAAGAAAAGAGCGAACCTCCCTCACATTTGTGGGGTATTGTAAGTTCCGAATCAAATCTATCTTAGCCTTGTCAACTTCTAACCCTTTAGAAGATACAACATGGCCTAGCGCAATCCCATGAGTGACCATAAAGTGACATTTTTCCCAATTAAGCACAAGATTAGTTTTTACGCATCGTTTAAGAATAAGTGCAAGGTTATCTAAGCATTTGTCAAAAGAATCATCATACACGCTAAAATCATCCATAAACACTTCTATGATGCTTTCCACATAATCTGAGAATATGCTTACCATACAACGTTGAAAAGTGGATGGGGCATTGCACAAGCCAAATGGCATACGTCTATATGCAAAAATGCCAAAGGACAAGTAAACGTCGTCTTTTCTTGATCTTCCGGAGCTATTACAAGATGGTTATAACCTGAAAAACCATCAAGGAAGCAATAGTAAGCACGTCTAGCCAACCTTTCAAGCATTTGATCAATGAATGGTAAAGGGAAATGATCCTTTCGGGTGGTAGAGTTGAGCTTTCGGTAATCAATGCAAACTCTCCAAACGGTCTGGATTCTAGTTGGAACCAAGTCATTGTCTTCGTTTTTCACCACCGTGATTCCGGACTTCTTTGGAACGACTTGAATCGGGCTCACCCATTTGCTATCGGATATGGGATAGATAATCCCGGCATCCAACAACTTCAGGATTTCTTTCTTGACTACTTCCATCATTGGAGGGTTCAAGCTACGTTGAGCTTCTCTTGTTGGTTTTGCCCCCTCCTCGAGAAGTATTCGGTGCATACATGTTGAAGGACTGATTCCTTTGATATCGGCAATGGTCCACCCAATGGCAGACTTGTGCTCTCTTAGCACTCGAACAAGCTTCTCCTCTTGCACCTCGGTGAGGTTGTTGGGAATGATCACCGGTAACTCTTCATTGTCACCTAAATATATGTATTTAAGGTGATCCGGAAGAGGTTTCAACTCAAGGATAGGTGCCTGCACAATCGAGGGTAAAAGTTTCTCATTAGTAATCGGCAAAGAAACATAAGACGCATTATACTTTGGTGGAACTTCTTGTAATTAGTTTAGAGATAAAACAGCCTCTTTAAGCTCATCACAAATAGACAATTCACTTTCAATGTCTTTGTATTTCCCATAACCTAAACCTTCGACTATGGTGTTTTCTAAAGCATCATCACTATTCAATTCAAACATCTTTTGAGCTAGAGAATCAATAATATCAATAGAAAAACATGAATTCACGTCACTAGGATATCTCATAGCCTCAAAGATATTGAAACTTATGATCTCATCATCAAATTCAATAGTTAAAGCTCCTTTGAAAACATCTATCTTGGTTCTCGCGGTTCTCATGAATGGTCTACCCAACAAAAAGGGGGTAGTCGATGGTGAATCCTCATCCATCATGTCAAGAACATAAAAATCTGCCGGAAATATGAGTTGATTAACCTGCACCAAAACATCTTCTAACCCCTTTCGGGTAAGAATTAGACCTATCAGCAAGTTATATAACAATACCGGTATTTTTAAGAGGTCCAAGTTTCAATGATTCATAAACGGAGGCAGGCATAACATTAATGGATGCTCCTAAATCTAGCATAGCACGCTCAAACCTGATTTTACCAATAGTACATGGTATAGTGAAACTACCGGGATCTTTCAACTTAGGTGGGAGTTTCTTTTGAAGATATGTCGAAGCATTTTCCCCCACACTCATCACTTCATTACCGGTCAATTTGTGCTTGTTAGTGCACAATTCCTTCAAGAACTTTTCCCAGCGCGGAACATGCCTTATCGCCTCGACGAGTGGAATGTTCACTTCATACCTCCCTTGGGACGATCCTGCTTACATTATACTACATCCTAGTGTAAAAAGTAGAGAAATATTATTTTTGCGAGTTCGACGCCTCGTCAAAATTATATTTCTCTACTTTTTACACTAGCAAGTAGTATAATGTAAGCAGGATCGTCCCAAGGGAGGTATAAAGTTTCTAGTTGTTATGCAAATACTCTTAGCAAGAATGATTGTGTTGTAAAAATCCTGAAAATTGCAATTTGTATTCAAATATGAGATGGAATTGATTAAAGGTTCATTCTAGGCCACGGAATACAAACCAAATTGATATATAGCCAAGTTCTTTGCATTATCATGTTTACTAACAACCCTAGAATAATTAGTACGCTCAACTATTCCGTTATTATTTCCTAAGCTCACCGGATACGGAAGCGCTCTACTACCGGTTCCTACTTGCCAAGTTTCCTAGAGGTACGCTTACTAGGTGTGACTTAAACAAATGCTCTAAGTTTTGTGAGATAAGGTTGCTCCTAGTGATGAACTCAAAAGCATGAATCACCTACCAGTGTTGATTTCTACATATGGATACTTAACAAAGTCCCATCATCAGTACCCACATATTGCTACTTGTGTTTATCTTCTCTAGACAATTACGGGTCGAAGAAAATCTAAACTAACAAATAGATTAAGAATTAATGATTCAATTTCGAACTTAAACCCTTAACAAATAATCCATAAACAATAATAGCATAGTAGAAAATCAATCAATAACATAAATAAATGCAATAGAATAAGTTATTTCATATCAAATATAGATTCATATTTCGGGCTTCGAAATCGCCCTTAATCAAAGAGAGTTTTAGCTACTCATAATAGTGGAGTTCATCATCAAATATAATAAATGAAATAATGAAGATGAAAATTAACAGGGAAGCAAACCCTAGTTCCAGCCCTCTGCAAAACTCCAAGTAGAATAGAAAAAAATACGTGATATCAAAGTTGTAGAAGTCTTCCCTTTTTGTAGCTTTCTCTCTTCAAACTAGGTCATAACTCAAAAGTCCAAGTCCAATATATCAACTAAGCCCATATAATTCATGTGTGAGAGTAGCCCAGTAAAAAACATGCCCCAAATCGAGTCACCGGAAAGCTCAGAAAGTTGCCGGAAATTTGCCGGAAATCTGCCGGAAAAGTAGCCGGCCGGTATGTCCAGTCGAACTGAGTTAACTCAGTCAATGCCACTGTTGCTCACAACCACCAACCTACCAACACCTACAATTTCCCCTGCAAGCACCCTGGTAGCAATCTATGTAGCTTCATCACTTCCAACTTCAAGCACCACAGCTGCAATTCAGTTCACAGGCTGCAATGCTCATTTCAGCTACCAACAACTCCACTGCCAGAACCCAGCTAAGACTGCAGCTATTCTTCACTGCAGCACTTTCAATTCCCAGCTCTCCTTGATATACAGCCATCCTTGAACTGCAGATTCATCTCCATTTTCTGAGTTAACTCGTTGTTGTAATTCAATACCACCACTGTAACTATAACTTCTATGAGCCAGCCAACTGCTTACTCAACAGCTTGTGCGAAACCAACACCAAAACCCTAAACATTCATCTAAGCACTTCAGCAGCACCACCTACAGCTTATTCTCTGTCACTTTTATTGCTTCACACCCTGAACTACAGCACACAACAAAAGCCTCACCAGCTCCATGGACTCTTCTTAGCATCAGACTTGCAGCGAGTCCATTTCAGTCCAGCTTCCCTTTCTCAATTGTACATTCCATCAGCAACAACAACACTAGCTACGACCCTGCCATTGATTCCAACTCAGCTGCATCTTTAAACACAGCACCATCGTCCCTGCCAATAGCCACAGAAAACTGCATCAACCCATAACCAAAATCACCACAGCGTCTCAACCCTTACAGCGCGTGTTATTCTTCATTTATCGATCATTACCAGCTCATGATAATGCCAGCAACCAACGGAAACAGTCTCGATCACATTCTCCATTCATTAACATCATATCATCACCTGTAATCACCCCAACAAACCACATGTTGTCGTCTCAAATCCTCAGTTGCACCTAACCATGTCTGCATAGCACCTGCAATTTCTCTTCGTTTTAACCACCAGTCGCACTGAAATTTTCTCCTTCACTGCACAGCTTCTTAGTTACAGCTGCACCTCCATATTATGGCCAACTTCACTGCTTCCACCTGAGATGCAACATCAATACCTGACTCCATTGTCTTCCTTGCTGCTACAGCTTCACTTCATGTTTCGAGTTCGCAGAACTCTTCCCTGAGCTTCATCATTCATCATTAATACTGACCTGTTACAGCTCCTTGACATCTGAACTAGCACCATAAATTCTTTACAACTCCACCTCAGTTCACAGTTATCAATGCCCATTAGTTCTAGCACCTGGAATCTATTCAGTTGCTACTTGAACTGTACCTACAACCGATTTAGCTCCGACTTGTAGCTGCATCTTCAGTTTAGCCATTCCAGTCAAGACTTTACTGTAACCATTATCAGTACCATCACAAACAGCAGTACCCAGATCTTCATTCCTTGCTCAGTTCCAGACACAGTATCAGCAAAGACTCACCTCATTGCAGTCACCCATCTGCATACACACAACAAATCACTATTTCCATCTACAGCTACACAACCTTCAATTAGCTGAAACCCTAATTTATGTCAATCTCAGGCTCAAATCAATTACCAGCTTCTTCAATAAACACAAAACATCACGGATTCACTCAACTCGATTACCCATTCTTCTAATTATTCAACAGCTCAATCATCTCTTCTAGCTGCTCTTCTTGTTACCGATTTCATTCTCAATTTATTGAATTCTTCAGTCAAGAACCTAGAGTTGATCTAAACTGGGATCTGTTCTTCACTAAACCAACAGCAACAGCAAAATATTCTTAAATTTTCTTCTCTCTTTGTTTTTCAAGTATAACAGCAGCCGCCATCCTCATTTTGGATTTCTTAATTTCAGGGGAAACAAATGATAAGAGAGAAGATAAATTTCTCTGACTTTTAGACTTGTGTAAGAGTGGAAAAGAGACATAGGCATCCACTAATGGATCAGGGCCACCTGATGGCAGCCCATTAGTTCTCCTTTGTACTAGAGATAGCGGCCCCTTATCGTTGACTTGACCCCACATAGCACTCGCCGTTGGACGCTTTCGCCCTCCTTTGATTTCTTCCACCAACCGCAGCTCGTCTTTTACTCCTCGTATTCACTTCTTCTCTTCAATGAGAGTCATCACTAAAGTTGTCGTGCTTTTCAGATAGAAAGTTGCATCACTAAGGCCGACATACTTTTTAGACAGAGATGAAGAAATAAAAGCAAATAGTGAGAAATAATTTCGCCAACAACAACATTTGCACATGAGTTGAGATTTTTACGCATTTTCTTCTTCTTTTATTCCAAGTGACTCCAAAGTACCTAAATACTCAAAAACAAAACATAAGATACATATTCTACAAGAAAACTAAGCAAAGAAAGCATAAACAATAGATAAATATATAGGTGTTTTAGACACCTATCACTAGATTAGGGTTTGTTATACGTAAAAGTGATAGATTCCTGATTACAAGTAGCATGAATATGATTATAGTTTGTAGTGATATATTCTTATAATCATATGTGAACCATAACCTTTGTTAAATCGGATTAGTGCGTTTTCCACGTTCGATTGCTTTGATTGGCCTGATTTCATAGAACTTAATGCATCTAGGGAATTAAACTTGATTAGTGCTTTTACACGTTAGGTTGTTCTCTAAGATAGAATTCATATTCGCATCTTTTAATGTGTTTGTTGATGACAAAAGGAGATTTGCGGGATATTCTTGCTATCAAGGTATCCTAGGGCTTTTGATAAAAGTTGAGATTAAATATCAATTCTACTTATTGTTTTGAAAGCATGTTTGTGAATGAAGATGAATCCTTAACCAATATCTCTTTTATTTGAATTTATTTGTTTATTTCTTTGTTTGCTTTTACTTTTATTATTTGCATAAAAATCAGAAAACCCCGGGTGTTTTATATAGGAAACCGAAACAACTTGACAACCTAGACCTCTCTGTGGGAACGATCCTTTGTCTACACAAAACACTCATTTCAGTCCCATACCACAATCCCTGCAACTCAGCTTGTCAACCCTTCTAATCTCAGCATCACCACATGTAATGAACTCAAGCAGCAACACCAACAAGTTTAGCCTGCTACAACATTACGAATTGCATAACAACTTCAGTCCACCATCTTCTTCCATATTGCACTGCAGCAACCAACACTTCCTTGGCCTTTAAAACTTAGGTTCTGTGTTGCTCCAATAGCTCAAACCACCTGCATTCATACATCCATTCAAGTTATAGTTTCACTCCTGCAGTACCCATTATCCCAAGCTAACATCATAACCTTTGGTAGCAGCACAATCCCATTCCATTGCCGGCAACTCCTGTCAGTTCAAGTCTCACTGACCCAAAAATGTAATTCCATTCTCTCGGCAGCACGAACAACAACATCAGCTGCAATCTCGCAATTCAAATCCAAACCATCTGCTTCTACAAAACCCATTCAACAATCACCACTGTATTCAACCATTATCGCCAGTCATCAGTGGCAATAGCTACCAAAACCACCTCCCTGAATTCACATATCTACAGCTTCAACTCCATCACATCAGTACCACTAATACAACCTAAACTGCAGCTTCAAACTACAAACTGCAATGCACAACTCAACCACATTCAATACTCTTACATCCAACCATCTATTACTCCTCTCCTTGTCTTGCGATATCCACCTGCAATTCCATCAACATGTACCCATTTGCAAATCTCAAGCCAATAGACTCTTAAACATCTCATATTTCACTTCATTCTCCATTGTAGCTCAATCCACTGTGCCAACTTCAATCACCCACAACTACACAGCTACCACAGTACCCATTAACTCTATGGCATCAGTTCCACTAGTACTGCCTTCATCGCCGCATAAGCCATCAATTCTAATTCCTGCAGCAGTTGCTTCCCATTGCACACACAGCTCATAAACATATGGCTAATCAGTGGCAGAAGTTCGGCTAGGAGTTGCGGCAGTCATTCAGCATTCAGTTGAGCACTTTGTGTGCAGTTTGCTGATGATGGAGAGATGATATCCCTGCTGGTTCCAAACATAATTCAATCTCCTTATCTGTAGCATACACACAAACCCCATTTAAGTTTCATTCAAATGTATATTCTCTTGTAGAATCATAAACCCGTGGCAACTTTCTGACAGCCAACTCTCCTCATTCTCAGTTTCTTGGTCTTAATCTTGAGCAGCAACCACTAACAACACAATTTCCCATCCTTCAACAGTCAACACAGATTCTTTCTTCACTGGATTCTCGACCTCAGCAACACCACCACTGTTGTAGACTTGAATCCAGCCAAACCCTTAATCTCAAATCCATTCTTTCATTCATTCAGATTTCTTCTCTCCTTCATATCCAAGATCAATACGGCTGAAAACCCATCTTCAATCGAACCCCCAAATTTCATCCTTAACATCAATTTCTACCAAACCCTGAACTTGTTCTTCTCACTGAAATTCATACCCTCATTCTCAATTTCAGGTGATAAATGATTAGGGATGTAAGAAAAATATTTCTCTTGGTTTGGGTATTGGGACTATATCCCTAAGACCGATAAGGGCAGCCCTGGGTAAACCTTGATGCCTGCCTTCTAATGTCCTTCTTGGATTTTTGGCTGTTCATCCCTCATCCACTGCTAGGCTCCAAATATCAGCTGCCCTTAGATGGCTGATTTTCCCTTTTTGCTCCGATTGAGTGCTTTCTTCTTCTTCCGCTGCAAATGACTCCATTGCACCTAATAAACTCAAAAGCAAACATAAGAGATGCAATTTAAAAGGATTATAGCAAAGAAAGCATAAATATTAGATATAAAATTAGGTGTTTTAGACACCTATCACATACTCTCCACCGAGATCTACAATTCCTGGGCTTTGGTCCCACTCTAAATGGTGCAAGTATTACCAGTCAGTCACGTGATCCACGTGATAACGCATGTGGAGAAGACAACAACTCCCTCCTAGGCTATTAATCTGGTCCGATAAATGTTAGGAGTATTTGTCATACTAAGTCCAATAATTTCTACGGTAATTCGCTGCTAAGAATATTAATCATTGTTTAACGAGATCATTTAATTCCTTTCAAACTCATTTCAGATGTTAACACGTTGCATACCAGTATATCAATACCCTTCATCACCAAGATATTAGACTTCACCTAACAATAACACACAAAGATTCGTACACGCAAGGAAAATTCAAGAGCCATCGTCATGGAAATCCAAGGGTTTCCATTTTTCCTTAGAGACCGACAACCTTTGAGTCAAACACTGTTGATGGACTGAGTCAAATGGGTGCTCCTGGTTGGCACAAAATCGGTGCTAAATGACATTCTAGTCCCTGAAGTTGTTAACTGAACTAAACTCGGGTATGGTTAAAGTTCATAAGATATACCCGATAACCTGAACTTTATGCCTAACTTGCCTAGCCCATCTTTTTCTTCTCTTCTTCTTTGTTAGTTAAAAAACCTAGCAGAGAGTTTCAAGTTTGTAGACCACAGAATTATATTTCTTATTAACTGGATCTATGTTGTAATTTCTGGTGCAGTTATTGCGGAATTTTCTTCGTATGTTGTGAGAAATCAAATGCAACCCTTTGTCTCCGTGAATATGGTATAGTCATCAAAGGCGAAAACCCAATTTAATGAATGCCTGAAGTATCCAAAATTTTAAGTTTGTGCATGATGTAGAATTTTGAAAGGTTTATAAGTGGTGATTTGATGTATCCAGCCACGACGTAGCTGCCATTGCTACTCATTGCAAGTAATCTCCTTTGTTTCTTATTTAATTGAAATTTTGATCTTGTAAGCATCTCAATGTAGGATTAAGTTCATACTGCAGCTTGTTTCTTAATTTGCTTTCAAAAAAATTATGTGTCATGTCCATTAAGATTAGTAAGTAAATCGATAATAACCCACCTCAATGGAAAATTAGTTGCCATTCAGTTTTTTTTTTTTTTGGCTAAAAGTTTCAACCTTTAGGATTTTTGATGGGGATTTAATAAAACACGTTTTTGAAATCAATCGTCGTGGGATTAAGTTAGTAAATGCAGTTTATTTTAGGGGCTTAGGCAATGTTGTGGTGGCGGTAGTAATGAAGGATTGGATTTGATTATTAGTTCGATAAAGAACACACTGCGTCATGAATGAAGTAAGTGAAAGGTATATATATAGGTGGCCTTGCCCTTTGCATATAATTCAGTGTTAAAGGTTGCCATTCTTTGTATGTGTACGTAGGATAGTGTGATAGGTACCAGATAGTGATACCGAAAGGCTACTATCAATAGTTATCAACATTTTTCTTTGTGTTTTGAGGTGTTAAATGTAAGTAGGTTTGTCTTTTATGTAAAAATATGAAATAATCAATGAACGAACCGAATAATTCTATTTTTTCTTTTGCATCCAAACTCTGAAATTTGTCTCAACTTGTTAGTGGATTACAGATGAATCAGAATTGCTCGTCTTTTTACTGTTCTGTTTTGATAACGTAGGATTAGTGATCGGTTGTCAGCCGACACAAAAATAATTTCACTTTCTTACTTCCTAAAATAAAAATAGTATGCGATAAGAAAGAGTTCATATCCACAGACAGGCCTTTGTTGTTATAAAAATTTTCAATTTCTTAGTAACCAAGGAGGGGTGTTGTTTTATCAGAGCAATAAAAAAAATGAATTGAAAGCAAAGTAATAATAAAAATAATCAATAAGAAGAAAGTTTTGGTCACGGGATAGTTTCATTCACAAATACATATTTTCATCAACGACTAGAATTGATATTTAATCTCTCATCTACTAAAAGTCCTAGGATACCTTGATCGCAAGAATACCCCGCTAATTCCCTGATTTCATCACAACCAAGGTAGTCAATATCGGCCGATACGGCCGAAATATCGCCGAAATATCGGATTTCGGTCTGAAACGATACGATAAGTAAAATATCGGCGATACGATATTTCGCCGATAATATCGGCCGATACAATCCAATATCGGCCGATACAATCCAATATCGGGGAAATTTCGGATTTTTTTTTTTTTTTTCAGAAAACGAATTTTGGTTTAAAATTTGAACTTCTAATTTTTTTTCTAGTTTTTTTTTTTTTTTTTTTTTAAGTTGAACTTGTTTAATTTGAACTTCTATTTAAACTTTAAAGTTATCGAAATTACTCTCATGTTTCTAGTTTGAACTTCTTTTTCTAGTTTGAACTTGTTTATTTATCATTTTAGGTGAGTTTGATCACAACCACATTAAAAGATGCATATGTGAATTCTTCCTAGAAAGCAACCTAAAGTGTAAAAGCAAATTAGATTTAACTCCCTAGAAGCAATAAGCTATATGGAATAAGACTAATCAAGGCAATCGAAATGTGTAAAAGCACTAAATCAATTTAACCCAAGTTATGATTCATATGTGACTAGTAGGATATATCTCTACAAGCACTACCCACATTTATGCTACTTAGAATCAGGGATTAACAACGTTTTCGTATTGAAAACCCTAATATAGCTCTAGATATGAATGCAAATCGGATTGATTCCGGACTCAATCAAATAAACAATCAAATCATAAATCAATATCAACAATGAAACATAAACAATAAACTTGAGACAAAACTAATGCATTGAATCAGATTTTATTTGTGAAATTCACTTATTATCCCATAACCAATATTAAGAATTTAGCTACTCATGGTTTTTGGGTTCAATATTATTATCAAAAATATAATGAAGAACATAAAAATAAACGAAAGCAAACCCTAGTAGAATCGATGCTCTCCTCCAAAACCCAGAAGAAAGATTGTGTGATGTATGATATCTCCCAAAAGAATAGAAACTCCTTCTTTTTATAGCCTTCCCACTTTCCAAAATTAGTTCTTCAAAGCCCAAGGTCCAAAGATAAGATGTCCACCAAGCCTATGAACCACCTCTGCCAAACTTGTCCGCCTCCAAACAACCCACGAGATATTAAGCCCAATTCACATCTACTAAGCCCGTAAATCAGAGCCCAACTCCCCTGAGTTAGCTACTGGATCGGCGAGTCAACACCGATCTCTGACCGATCCAGGTTTACACTCCTATCACAGACTCACTGCAATTACTGATTGCAGTCAATTCTGTATCTCCAACTTGTCATTCCAGCTACCACCTGCATTCATTTTCCTCGACAGCAGCATTAGTTTCTCCCAGTATTCTCCAACGGTAACCCATTGCAGCCACAACACAGTTCATATCTCCCGCTATTGCCTGCAATTGCTCCTTGCACCAGTTATAACCCCAAAGCTAAGACCACTTCAATTGCATCAGTTCAAGCCAACCAATACCACTATCGGCAACATCACTGGGATATTGCAGTACTTGCCTCAAGCTTGTCCTACACCTGCCATACAAACTCAGCAACCCTAACAATAAACTCAGTTCAAATGCTCAACAATTCAGATGCTAAGCACAACACCGTCAGTTATATCTCAGTTCTTGTTCTGGCATGTTTTCGGCACATTCAGGCCATTCCCTGCTATTTATAATTCATTCACAACTCAGACATGTGCATCTCAGAATCACCAACACTTCATTTGCATTTAATCTTGCATTCAAAATCCTCCTTTCAACCCCTTTCTGATCTTCTCGAGCACCATTGCTTGCAGCTGCACTGCAAACTCACTTAGCCACAACACCAGCTGTTCTTCCCTGAGCTTTTGCCATCAGTTCCATTGGCAACAGCTCGCAGAGAATACACAAAAGCCACCTGCAACCAACATCTTCCTAGGACCCTGACCAGCTTAACCCAGATTCAACACTGCCACAACCCTTGCCTGCCAAGACAGCAACCCTGAAATTCAGTTCCAACACCATACATAGCAGCACCAATCTCTTTTTACTACCACCAATACAATCCAGCTGCTATATTCTCTCATTACAGCTTCCTCCAACTGCCCTGTGTACCAATGAGACCACCAGATTACAGCTGCTATTTTGTTGTTCAACAACTAAAGTAGCTCTAGACCCATTATCTACAGCCAATCACAGCTGAGTTGCAACATCACATAACTCCCCCTTAGTCTAGCCATCTGAAACAGCTCCAGTTCAGCTGCAACAACAGCAATTGCATTTCAATTCTACCAGAGACCAACTCAAGTTATAGCTGCATTACAACTCCATTGAACCACAGCAACAAAATCCAACTATGGTATTTCAGCAAAACCACAAACCCAATTTATCCATCATTCGATATCACCACTCCAATCACCAACACAGCAACCATCTAGACCATATCGCAACATCAATACCTGCCTGGAACTCACCAATCTGCAGCTCATTTGCATAATACCTACATACACAACACCACCAGTTCCTGTATTGTAAACCACCTTCATCTCCAACTGCCAATAGCTATATCAAACCGCAATTCGACCACCAACCCTTACAAGCCACAACAGCTTTTATCACCAGCAGCAGCTCACAGCCATTCACACAGCAACATTATTGTTTCCAACTGCAGCTTCTCATCTGTTCAAGCACCTCCAGTACTACCATATTTATCACCACAGGTACATTCTAACACACACAGAGCCATCCTCCATTGCAGACTCAAATCACCATTCCATCTTCTTGTACATTACCTGAAACACAGCACCATCACTCAAAACCCAGCTGTAACTCAAGCTAGAGCTAACACTATCAAACCTCCTCCCTGAACTGATCCTTGTAATATCTCAAACAACAATTTCAACCAAGCACCATCTGAGCTACAACATCTTCAATCTTTTCTGTGTTGCTTAAGAATCAATTACAGCACAAATTCTTGAGGTTAAGCACACACCCAAGCTTTATCAACCCTTGAATCAAGCATTAATGTCACCATATTCTTAAATTGATCATCTTCAACAAAACCCTAACTTCTCAAGTTTGTCTTGCTTCAATTAATGGCAACAACTGAAGCTTCATCATCTCACAATTTTCTGCCATTAATCTATAAATTTCTCGATCTAATTCTTACCAGGGTGATGGCAACAGCTGCTGCTCATATTCTTCTCTGGATTAGGGAACAATGATTGAGAAATCATTGTCTCTAATTTTTAGGTTTGTTGTAGGAAATAAAAGTGGATATTGCCACCCCAGCTGATGGGATAAGGGGTTTTATCTCGAAAATGGCTTGTCGGTTCCAGGGAACCGATAGTCTAGTTCTTTGTTCAGTTGTTAGTTCTGCGAAACTCACAATATAATTTCTGCATAACTCCTCTTGCACGACCTGGCTTGCTCCAAATATCGCCAGTGAATTGACATTCTTTCTTTGACGCTCCAAATGGACTTTTTCTCCTTCTTTTTCTCCAAAGGACTCCATTGCACCTAAAAACTCAAAACTAAACATAAGATACATATTTTACAAAATAAATAGCAAAGAAAGTATAAATACTAGATATAGAATTAGGTGTTTTACAACACCTATCAGATTCCCCCACACTTAGACTTTGCTAGTCCTCGAGCAAATCAAACAAAACTTATTCTAAAGAATACATATAATTCTCCTGAGCGTTTTTTTAGAGAAATACCCACACAACCTACATTTCCAACTTACAAGTTCTCCGAAAAGATAGTATCCAACGTGCTAAGAAGACATAAAGATTCTGCACACTAGTCATAAGAAGTTAGACACATAAATGAACACAATCTCATTCTTAAAAGTTGAGAGAGAGATAACCATCCCTTATCGAAAGAAATTCGGGTTCGGAGTGATCAAAAGTCTTGACTCTGCCTCACAAGAAAGGATTTTATGAAATTGCTCTCAATAATAAACAGATCTTTATGGGTCACACATGTGTCCAGGTAGGAATGAAGAGAGAATCCTGCGACACGTTGAATAGTAGGAAGGCAAACCCTCCGAAATGTTTTGAAATCCCACATCTTTTATTCATTTTGAAAACCCCTTTTCTTTTCTTTTTTTCTGACGATCTCTTAGAAAGGAAATCAACCACTTAACGAAGGTGGGAATATGCTTACTTACCTCGTTATCCGTTCGGCGTGGAGCTAGCACCACTCTCACAGCATCCATAGAAACGTCTCCAATCCTTGTCTTCGTCTTCGGTCTTCAACTCTTGATGATAACTCTTGAACTTCGTAGCATCTTGACAATGTGATTCTTTCCTTTTATTCCTGTTGCTTGAAACTTCAATGTAGATATTTCTTCTTCCGTTGGCTTATTGAATGAATACAAAACCAAAATATGATGCAATGAATTTTTTTTTTTTTTTTTCTCTTTTTTTTTGTTTTTTTTTTATGCAAAGTAAATACAAAATGAAAACAAACAAAAATAAAAACTAATGATGATCTTAAAGAACTTTTATCTTGTCTTTTTTTTTTCTTTTTTCTTTTTAGACAAGAGAATATAATACAAATAAAAATAAAATTAAAATTAAAAATGCAAGTACAAATTCCATGGTGTGAGTACTTTACCGCTTGATTCTTCACAACTTGTATGTCTCGATATCATAAACTTCTTGAATTCTCATCTTGAAAATCTTCACTCTTGTACAATAGTCTTCAACTTATAAAAATTCTTCCCTTGTTGATGATGATGGTGTTTCTATGGACCTGTTGATGTAGAGAGATAAAGTGGATGGTGCTAACTGCGAACAAGATTACAAGTGGTATGTAAGTTAGCAATTCGATGTCACCATTCATGATTGATAAAATAGCACTCAAGAGATCAAAATAGTGCTTCTATTGGTGGGAGATTGGGTAGCTCACTATTCTACCCGGAGTTTACGTATGGTGACACACACTCTAAAAGCACAAATTTAGACAGGTACAAAGAAGTGAAGGTCAGTGCCTCTCATGATGTAACATGGGTAGTCTCCACTATAGGGGACCACTACTTCTACTACCGAATTCAGTCTGCACCATATTTGCCACTGGCATGGTTAAATCCAACTTTAACTCTCATAAAAATAAGAAACCTGATCATGTTCTCTGTCATCTCTAAGTTCAGTCACTCTTATGAGAATTTCGATGTAATCTTAGCGACATGGATACTATGTGACTCTAAACTAACTACAAGTTGGAGTTTTTCATGCACTAATTTACACAAAAGTTGAAAATTTTGAAAAAATTTACAATGCAACAATGCAAATGCTTAACCACTCCCCCACACTTAAACTTTACATTGTCCTCAATGTAAATTGAGTCATCCAAAGGAAGTCAAGGTGGGAAATTATGCATGAAAAATGACAAGAAATCAGAAAAATAAAATCAATATAATACAAGAAAAAGCTAAAAACAAAATAAGAAAATGAAAATAAGACAAGAGATACTCATCCTATGGGTTGCCTCCCATTTAGCGCTTGGTTTAAAGTCGTCAGCCCGACTATCTCCTTGCTTTCTACGACTCCTCCAGAGGGAGTGCATCCACAAAATTCGCTCCTTCCACCACTTCGGAAGTGAAATTCTCATAATATGGTTTCAACCGGTGCCCATTAACTTTAAGTTCCTTACCCGTAGCTATGCTACAAATTTCTACTGCACCATGAGAAAACACATTAGTAACAATGAAAGGTCCGATCCATCGTGACCTTAATTTACCCGGAAATAGATGCAAGCGAGTATTAAACAAAAGCACTTTTTTCCCAACACAAAATTGTTTTCTAGAAATCATAGTATCATGAAATGCTTTCGTTTTCTCCTTGTAAATGCGAGAGCTTTCAAATGCATCGTTGTGAAGCTCCTCTAGCTCTTGGAGTTGTAACTTCCTTTGCTTTCCATCCCCATCCATATCCATATTGCATTGCTTTATCGCCCAAAATGCTTTATGCTCAATCTCCATGGGTAAGTGACAAGGTTTACCATACACAAGCCTAAAAGGATACATCCCAATAGGTGTCTTGTATGCGGTTCTATACGCCCACAAAGTATCATTTAGTCGCAAGCTCCAATCTTTCCTTGTTGGATTCACCGTCTTCTCAAGAATGGATTTCACCTCTCGGTTGGAAACCTCGACTTGTCCATTTGTTTGAGGATGATAAGGTGTTGCAACCTTATGTGACACATTGTACTTCTTCAACAATCTTTGCAAAGTCCTGTTGTTGAAGTGAGAACCCCCATCGCTAATTATGGCTCTTGGAATTCCAAACCTTGCAAAAATGTTAGCTTGCACAAAATCTGAAACAACCTTGGAATCATTAGTAGGGGTGGCCTTAGCTTCCACCCATTTAGAGACATAATCAACAGCAAGTAAGATGTAATAATTCCTATGAGAGTTGACAAAAGGACCCATAAAATCAATACCCCATACATCAAAAACTTCAATAAATTGAATAAAGGTTTGTGGCATTTGATTTCGGGCACCTAGATTTCATGTTCTTTGGCACCTATCATAAGTTGTGCAAAATATATGTGCATCCTTAAACAAGGTTGGCCAATAGAAACCGCTTTCAAGTACCTTGTAAGCGGTTCTCTTACTTCCAAAGTGTCCTCCGCAAGCATAGGAGTGACAAAATGACAAGATAGAATTAAACTCAGATTCGGGAACGCACATTCTCATTACTTGGTCACTGCCATGTTTCCATAAGTATGGATCATCCCATATGTATTGGTTTCCTATCCTCTTTAGTTTGTCCCTCTTAGCACGAGACAAGTTCTTTGGGATTTGTTTAGTTACCAAGTAATTCACAATGTCAGCATACCATGGTTCTCCAACGGCAATTGAGAATAGTTGCTCATCCGGGAAACTTTCATGCAATGGGATAGCTTCCTTGTCCACAGCAAGACGGCTCAAGTGATCATGACGGTGTGTTCTCAATTCCTTTCTTATCTTTGATTTCAATATCAAACTCTTGCAAGAGTAAAATCCAGCGTATGAGCCTCGGTTTCGCTTCTTTCTTCATTAGCAAGTACCTAAGAGCTGCATGATCAGAATAAACAACAACTTTTGTACCAATTAGATAAGAGAGAAATTTCTCCAATGCAAATACAATAGCTAAAAACTCTTTTTCAGTGGTTGTGTAGTTTTGTTGAGCCTCATTTAACGTTCTAGAAGCATAATAAATAGCATGAGGTATCTTTCCCACACGCTGCCCAAGCACCGCACCAACCGCGTAGTCACTAGCATCACACATTAGCTCAAAAGGCTTGCTCCAATCCGGTGGTTTAATGATAGGGGCTGAAATCAAAAGTTCTTTCAAACGATTGAATTCCGCCATACACTTCTCATCAAAGTTAAAAATAACATCTTTTTGCAATAAGTTGCAAAGTGGTGATGCTATCTTGGAAAAATCCTTGATAAACCTACGATAGAAACCTGCATGACCAAGAAAAGAACGTATCTCCCTCACCGTAGTGGGAGGGGTTAGAGCACGAATAAGGTATATCTTAGATTTATCAACTTCCAAGCCCTTAGAAGATATAATATGGCCTAAAACTATGCCATGAGTTACCATGAAATGGCACTTCTCCCAATTAAGCACAAGGTTTGTTTCAACACATCGTTCAAGGATTAAAGATAAGTTGTGCAAACATAGGTCAAATGAATCACCAAAGACACTAAAGTCATCCATAAACACTTCAATGATGTTTTCAACATATTCGGAAAAGATACTTACCATACACCTTTGAAAGGTAGCTGGAGCATTGCATAAGCCAAAAGGCATCCTTCTATAAGCAAAAGTACCGAAAGGACAAGTGAAAGTGGTTTTCTCTTGGTCCTCCGGTGCTATCACAATCTGATTGTACCCTGAATAACCATCAAGGAAACAATAATAAGCATGTCCAGCTAAACGTTCAAGCATTTGATCAATAAAGGGTAAAGGAAAATGATCTTTTCTAGTAGTAGCATTTAACTTTCTATAATCAATACAAACCCTCCAACCGGTTTGCACACGAGTTGGGACAAGTTCGTTCTCATCATTCTCTACCACCGTTACCCCTGATTTCTTTGGTACAACTTGTACCGGGCTTACCCACTTGCTATCGGATATGGGGTAGATAACACCCACTTCCAAAAGCTTGAGTATCTCCTTTTTCACAACTTCCATCATAGGAGGGTTCAAACGACGTTGTGCTTCCCTTTTAGGCTTTGCATCGTCCTCCAAACGAATCTTATGCATACAAACGGCAGGGCTTATACCCTTGATATCAGCGATTGTCCATCCTATGTCCGTCTTGTGTTTCCTTAGCACCCTTAGAAGTTTTTGCTCCTGTAATTCACTAAGCTCGTTAGAAACAATCACATGTAACTCTTCATTGTCACCTAAGTACAAGTACTTTAAGTGACTTGGAAGAGGTTTCAATTCCAACTTTGGAGATTTAACAATAGAAGGTAAAAGCTTTTCATCACTGCATGGTAAAGAAATAAAAGAGATATTATGAGTTTCCGGACATCCTTGTAGTGAGTTGAGATCACCAAGGGATTCCTTAACTTCATTACCACACTCTACTCTATCATCCATGGATGTAGTTAAAACAGTTTCCAAAGCATCATCACCATTTAATTCAAACACTTTTTGCGCCAATGCATCCATAACATCAACGGAGAAACAAGAGTGGACATCACTAGGATATCTCATCGTTTTGAAAATGTTGAAACGTATTATTTTTCCGTCAAACTCCATAGTCAACGTTCCCTTGTCTACATCAATGATCGTCTTAGCCGTTTTCATGAAAGGACGCCCAAGTAGCAATGGAAGAGATGAGTCCGGTGCACCTTCATCCATCTCTAACACACAAAATTCAGCAGGGAATACAAGTTGATTAATCTGCACAAGAACATACTCAACAATACCCATTGGGTACACATTAGAGCGATCGGCTAATTGCAACACAATTTCAGCCTTTTTTAAAGGACCTAGATTAAGTGAATTATACATAGATGCAGGCATAACATTAACAGATGCACCTAAATCCAACATTGCTTTGTCAAAAGTAGTGTTACCAATTGTGACGGGGATGTCAAAGCTACCGGGATCGTTGCATTTCAGTGGGAGTTTGTGTTGTAAGATTGCCGAAGCATTCTCCCCCACACTTAGCACTTCATTGCCTTTAATCCTTTGCTTGTTGGTACACAAGTCCTTCAACACTTTTGCATACTTGGGAACTTGCTTGATAGCATCAATGAGCGGTATATTCACATGAATCTTCTTAAAAACATCTAAAATCTCCTTTTCTAGTTCCGCCTTCTTAGAACTTGCAAATCTGCGAGGAAAAGGTATAGGAGGAACATAAGCAGGAATATGAGTTTTAGAGTTAGGAATAGGTACCTCGGGTGTTTGGGGAATTTCATCCCTCTTTTCCTCCAAAACCGGCTCCTTTGGGGCTTCTTCCTCACCCAAATCAGCAACTTTGGGTTGCTCAAGTTGTGTACCACTTCTCAACGTAATTGCATTGACACCCTCTTTTGGGTTAATGGGTTGAGAAGGGAGTCTTCCACTATTTTGTGCTTTTAACTTGTTGATGTCAATTTCCATGGAGCCCACTTGAGTCTGCAAATCCTTAATCGCACTCTTGTTTTCTTGTTGGCTCTCCTTAAACATGGTAGAAATACCTTGCATCATTGTTTGTAACTTTGCATCAACATCGGAACCTTGATTTTGCACCGATTGTTGTGGTTGCTGAAATTGCTGTTGAAATTGTTGTTGTTGCGGTTGAAATTGTTGTTGTTGAGGTTGAAATTGTTGTTGTTGTTGTGGTTGAAATCCACTCGGACGGTTGAAGATAGGTTGTTGGACCGCACCTTGCTTGTTGGCATAGCTGAAATTTGGATGATCTCTCCATCCCGGATTGTAGGTGTTGGAATAGGGATCATACCGTCTTGGTTGGTTTGGAAAAACCGCATTAGCTTGCTTCAACTCTTCACCATACGAAGGTAATATAACCGCATCCATCTTTTGCATCATGTGCTCCATATTGTTCATCCTTTGATCACGGTGTGATGATGATGAATCACTGACTTCATGCACTTGCCTCACCATTGGCTCACCTCTTGTGTAGAATTTTTGCGAGTTTGCAGCCATGCTTTCAATCAACTCGGCAGCTTGGGCCACCGTCTTGTTCACTAGTGCACCTCCACCCGCAGCGTCAAGAAGATATCTATCACTTGATTGGAGACCTTCGTAGAAGTACTGGATTATCATAGCATCCCTGAATTGATGGTGAGGACAGTTTACCACCAATCTCTTGTATTGCTCCCAACATTCATACAAAGACTCTCCCGCATGTTGCTTTATTCCACAAATCTCTTTGCGAATTTGAGTGGCCTTTGACGCAGGAAAATACCTCTCTAGAAAGATTTTCTTCAACCCGTTCCATGTAGTGACACTTCCGGCAGGAAAACAATACAACCAATCCTTAGCGCTGTCCACCATAGAAAATGGAAAAACTTTCATCATTGCACCATCGGCATCGGTCTCCGCTGGAAGCATAGCCTTGAAAATGGTGTAGAACTTCATGAGATGCTTGTTTGGATCTTCATTCGCCATACCATGAAACTTTGGAAACTCTCTAAGCAACCCCGGCTTGATCTCGAAGGTTGAGTTGGTTTGAATACACCACCGTTGTGCATCAAGCCTATGAGATTCCAAATCCTTGAGTGTACGATTTGCGTCTTCCATTGCTTCTTCCTCTTCAACTATTGGTTCTTCTACAAATGGAACCTCTAGTTCTTCTTCTAATTGTAACTCTTCTTCCACTTCTTGGTGAAGAGCTTCGTTTTCTACTTTCAAGACTTGTTCTTCCGTTGTGTCTTGACTTGGTTGGAGTATTGTGCCTCTTCGAGTAGCAATCCCGCACCTTGGATAGCTCCAATCCTTAGAAGCCAGGGATTAGTACCTGAAAAACAATTCTCGCAAACAAGTAAGAAACAAGACAAGAAATGGAAAGCAAATATGCAAGCAGAAAAATGATAAAAAGAAACTAAAAACTTAATAACAAGCCATTTGCCTCCCCGGCAGCGGCGCCAAAATCTGATCGGTTGTCAGCCGACACAAAAATAATTTCACTTTCTTACTTCTTAAAATAAAAATAGTATGCGATAAGAAAGAGTTCGTATCCACATAGAGGCCTTTGTTGTTATAATTTTTTTCAATTTCTTAGTAACCAAGGAGGGGTGTTGTTTTATAAAAGCAATAAAAAAAATGAATTGAAAGCAAAGTAATAATAAAAATAATCAATAAGAAGAAAGTATTGGTCACGGGATAGTTTCATTCACAAATACATATTTTCATCAATGACTAGAATTGATATTTAATCTCTCATCTACTAAAAGTCCTAGGATACCTTGATCGCAAGAATACCCCGCTAATTCCGTGATTTCATCACAACCACATTAAAAGATGCATATGTGAATTCTTCCTAGAAAGCAACCTAAAGTGTAAAAGAAAATTAGATTTAACTCCCTAGAAGCAATAAGCTATATGGAATAAGACTAATCAAGGCAATCGAAATGTGTAAAAGCACTAAATCAATTTAACCCAAGTTATGATTCATATGTGACTAGTAGGATATATCTCTACAAGCACTACCCACATTTATGCTACTTAGAATCAGGGATTAACAACGTTTTCGTATTGAAAACCCTAATATAGCTCTAGATATGAATGCAAATCGGATTGATTCCGGACTCAATCAAATAAACAATCAAATCATAAATCAATATCAACAATGAAACATAAACAATAAACTTGAGACAAAACTAATGCATTGAATCAGATTTTATTTGTGAAATTCACTTATTATCCCATAACCAATATTAAGAATTTAGCTACTCATGGTTTTTGGGTTCATGTTATTATCAAAAATAAAATGAAGAACATAAAAAAAAAACGAAAGCAAACCCTAGTAGAATCGCTGCTCTCCTCCAAAACCCAGTAGAAAGATTGTGTGATGTATGATATCTCCCAAAAGAATAGAAACTCTTTCTTTTTATAGCCTTCCCACTTTCCAAAATTAGTTCTTCAAAGCCTAAGGTCCAAATATAAGATGTCCACCAAGCCTATGAACCACCTCTGCCAAACTTGTCCGCCTCCAAACAACCCACGAGATATTAAGCCCAATTCACATCTACTAAGCCCGTAAATCAGAGCCCAACTCCCCTGAGTTAGCTACTGGATCGGCGAGTCAACACCGATCTATGACCGATCCAGGTTTACACTCCTATCACAGACTCACTGCAACTACTGATTGCAGTCAATTCTGTATCTCCAACTTGCCATTCCAGCTACCACCTGCATTCATTTTCCTCGACAGCAGCATTAGTTTCTCCCAGTATTCTCCAACAGTAACCCATTGCAGCCACAACACAGTTCATATCTCCCGCTATTGCCTGCAATTGCTCCTTGCACCAGTTACAACCCCAAAGCTAAGACCACTTCAATTGCATCAGTTCAAGCCAACCAATACCACTATCGGCAACATCACTGGGATATTGCAGTACTTGCCTCAAGCTTGTCCTACACCTGCCATACAAACTCATCAACCCTAATAATAAACTCAGTTCAAATGCTCAACAATTCAGATGCTAAGCACAACACCGTCAGTTATATCTCAGTTCTTGTTCTGGCATGTTTTCGGCACATTCAGGCCATTCCCTGCTATTTATAATTCATTCACAACTCAGACATGTGCATCTCAGAATCACCAACACTTTATTTGCATTTAATCTATTCAAAATCCTCCTTTCAACCCCTTTCTGATCTTCTCGAGCACCATTGCTTGCAGCTGCACTGCAAACTCACTTAGCCACAGCACCAGCTGTTCTTCCCTGAGCTTTTGCCATCAGTTCCATTGGCAACAGCTCGCAGAGAATACACAAAAGCCACCTGCAACCAACATCTTCCTAGGACCCTGACCAGCTTGACCCAGATTCAACACTGCCACAACCCTTGCCTGCCAAGACAACAACCCTGAAATTCAGTTCCAACACCATACATAGCAGCACCAATCTCTTCTTACTACCACCAATACAATCCAGCTGCTCCATTCTCTCATTACAGCTTCCTCCAACTTCCCTGTGTACCAATGATACCACCAGATTACAACTGCTATTTTGTTGTTCAATAACTAAAGTAGCTCTAGACCCATTATCTACAGCCAAACACAGCTGAGTTGCAACATCACATAACTCCCCCTTAGTCTAGCCATCTGTAACAGCTCCAGTTCAGCTGCAACAACAGCAATTGCATTTCAATTCTACCAGAGACCAACTCAAGTTATAGTTGCATTACAACTCCATTGAACCACAACAACAAAATCCAACTATGGTATTTCAGCAAAGCCACAAACCCAATTTCTCCATCATTCGATATCACCACTCCAATCACCAACACAGCAACCATCTAGACCATATCGCAACATCAATACCTGCCTGGAACTCACCAATCTGCAGATCATTTGCATAATACCTACATACACAACACCACCAGTTCCTGTATTGTAAACCACCTTCATCTCCAACTGCCAATAGCTATAGCAAACCGCAATTCGACCACCAACCCTTACAAGCCACAACAACTTTTATCACCAGCAGCAGCTCACAGCCATTCACACAGCAACATCATTGTTTCCAACTGCAGCTTCTCATCTGTTCAAGCACCTCCAGTACCACCAGATTTATCACCACAGGCACATTCTAACACACACAGAGCCATCCTCCATTGCAGACTCAAATCACCATTCCATCTTCTTGTACATTACCTGAAATACAGCACCATTACTCAAAACCCAGCTGTAACTCAAGCTAGAGCTAACACTATCAAACCTCCTCCCTAAACTGCTCCTTGTAATATCTCAAACAACAATTTCAACCAAGCACCATCTGAGCTACAACATCTTCAATCTTTTCTGTGTTGCTTAAGAATCAATTACAGCACAAATTCTTGAGGTTAAGTACACACCCAAGCTTTATCAACCCTTGAATCAAGCATTAATGTCACCAGATTCTTAAATCGATCATATTCAAAAAAACCCTAACTTCTCAAGTTTGTCTTGCTTCAATTCATGGCAACAACTGAAGCTTCATCATCTCACAATTTTCTGCCATTAATCTATAAATTTTTCGATCTAATTCTTACCAGGGTGATGGCAACAACTGCTGCTCCTATTATTCTCTGGATTAGGGAACAATGATTGAGAAATCATTGTCTATAAGTTTTAGGTTTGTTGTAGGAAATAAAAGTGGATATTGCCACCCCAGCTGATGGGATAAGGGGTTTTATCTCGAAAATGGCTTGTTGGTTCCAGGGAACCGACAATCTAGTTCTTTGTTCAGTTGTTAGTTATGCGAAACTCACAATCTAATTTCTGCATAACTCCTCTTGCACGACCTGGCTTGCTCCAAATATCGCCAGTGAATTGACATTCTTTCTTTGACGCTCCAGATGGACTTTTTCTCCTTCTTTTTCTCCAAAGGACTCCATTGCACCTAAAAACTCAAAACTAAACATAAGATACATATTTTACAAAATAAATAGAAAAGAATGTATAAATACTAGATATAGAATTAGGTGTTTTACAACACCTATCAATTAGTTGTTCGGGGGAAAAAAAACCACAACATTATGTGGTGTCATAGCCACAACACTACGGCTATAAACATATATCCTTTGATAAACTAAAGCAATGTTTACACCCTTCATGTTTTTAAGGTTACTGACTCAATGATGGACATACTGACATGTTACGTTTATCCTGAATATACTCATCGGGCAGAAGATGTATACCACTATAGTAGTATCTTTGAGCAGTTATTGCCCAAAGTGAACTTAACCGGTTTTTGCTTTCTACATTTTTTTTGTACCCTCGTGTCGTTATGAACCTTCAGTATTTCAGTATAAGATGGATAGGTAAATTTGTGATTCTTTCCTCAGTGGATAGGTATTTTTCCTTCTACCTTTAACAATCTTCTACAATTTTTTTTTGGCTGGACTGAAAGGCTCTGTTATGGACAGAATGCTGCCAGGTAAACTTTCCCAAACTAGTGTGGCATGATGTACAACTAGAGCAATGGAGTGGAATACAGACTCGTTAGAGAACCCTAGTCCATCTTTCTGTGCAGCTCTTGCAGTTCATTCTAATGCTTATGCAGACGTAAGACATATTACTTAGTACTTTAGGCATAGTAGTTTATTTATAAGGAACCCGAGTTGTTTCAATAATTGTCTGTTGATCCGTTAAAATAATTGTATGTTAATCATTTTTTGTATTGCTACTCGGTTGCCGCTAAGATGACATTCATTGATATATTTCCAGTGTTGAAGGTTTATTTTAGAGTAGTATAGACACGAGATTAAACTTTGTGATATGTTATACCTGGGTTTTTCTTTGCATTTGTGTTAGGACACACTGATGCCAGCATTTTTATCTTCAAGGGATTTTTCAACTGCGGGAATACCCAAGGTGCAGTCTCTGTTGCAGGATTTCTTTGATGGTAAGGAACTGTGCAAGAGCATCAACCCTATGAGGTTGTGGCTTATGGTGTTGTTGTCCAAACTGCTATTTGAGTGGTGAGGGTACTGAGAAGGTGCAGGGCTTGGTGTTTTTGGATATCACCCCCTCCTTCTCTTGGTATACGAAATTATATAGCTCCAGAAGCATTTCTGAAGAAAGGCACCTTTAACTCAGCGAGAGAATTTAAATTCGCCATCATGAAAGATCATTTTTATTTTGAATGGTTTACTTAGTTTTCGAGCATTTGTTTTCATAAAATATACAGCAAATAGCACAACATGTAGCATAAAATAAACTGGGTACTCCTTTTGTATAAAATAAATTGGAAACCCCTATAAGGTCATTTAAAATAAACTGGGTACACTTGTTTGTTGGTCGTACAAATTAAAATGGGTAACTGATAATAACGGTCATGTAAATTAAAATGGAAAACGGAGTTGGTTGATATATATTCAAAACACAGGAAGATATAATATACATCATTATCAGAATCAATCAAGCAAGAAATGTTTCCTTCGGTTGATATATCAACTTCTTATAAAATTAAAAATATTGAAGAAATATTGAACAACATGGTGAATCTTCAAATATCAGTAGCGATATGTTCCCTTGGAAGAAGTTGTTGTCCACCAAAAAAGTGGCTCCTAAAATCAAAATATTCATCTGGAGAGCCATTCGGAATGGTCATGCCAGTCTTCAGAAAATAGACAGATTTGTTGAGGGGGTATCTCCTGAATGTAGATTGTGCTACAGCGCTGTTGAAAGTGTTGATCATCTTCTTATTCACTGTCCTTCCACCCTTGCAATATGGTTTGCTTCTCCGTTGGGACTGCGACTTCAGGATCAACACCATTTGAACCTTGCTAACTTGGTAACTAAATGGATACAAGCACAAGATGATGAATATTTTTTTTTCTATTGGGGAAACCAAGTGCTGGGCAATCTGGAATGCCCATAATGACCTGTTTTTTTAGAATAAACAAGCAAAAATATATGGGATTTTACGTCATGCTTCATACTGGTTCAACTTGTACTATAATCCCTTTAATGAGATAGAGATGGAACCTACTGAAACTTCTCAAAAAATCACTAACACACAGGTTAGTTAGCTGCCTCCTCCTCAACATATGTTGAAAGTTAATGTTGACGCAGCTCTTCGTGGGGGTCATTACGAATGCGCTGTTGTTGCTAGAAATAGTCTTGGTATGTGCTGGTACGAGACTGGGAAATTCACCTTATCCGGAGGACGCTGAAGCTAATGGTTTCCTGCTGGCTCTTCAGTTAGCTACTCGTCTGGGAGTCGACTCAGTCTTTATTGAAGGCGATTGTTAGGTTGTGGTGAAAGTCCTCACTGGTGATACTCGTGTGCCTCCCCGGAGAATTAGAAAACTCACTGATGATATCAAAGTTCTGATCAGAAGATTCAAAGAGGTGCAATTCAATTTTGTCCCCAAAAGAGCAAATACAAGTGCCCATTACTTATCCAGTTTTGCTATCGACAACAACGTCCAAGATCTGTGGACTAACCATCCCTTTCCGGCTTGTTTACGCCCCCAGTTGTGTTCTGAAGCAAGTTAGTTTTTTTGTTTTCTTTCTTTTTTCACTTCCTTGTACCAAAAAAATAAAAATAAAAAATGATATATCAACTTATCTCCATATAAAATTGTTCCAGTAACAAAGAACTGACTTAAAGTTCCCTCCATCAATTGCTAACGATACTCAATTTTGTAATCATGTAGGCATCGTGATTTGCTGCATCTGTCATAGTATATAATATCCATATAGGATTCGGATCTTCAAAGCTATCCAAATGGAAAACCTATTGGAAGTGTAACTACGGTCGACATATTAACTGTGGTTGGGGTAACATTGGAAAGAAAAAATTAAACTTAAAGAAATATAGAAGGACAACTGATTTTGTCCGTCAATTATAGTTGAATAGAACATTATCTTTCTATTAGGCTTGACTAGGGGTGAACAAAAAGTCCGGAACCGCGGATTTCACCCGTATCCGTCCGCAAAATTGCGGGTGAAACCCAATCCGCAAGATCCATAGGCCGGATATGGGTGGGATTTTCAAATCCGCACTTTTAGCGGTTTGGTTGCGGTTGGACATTGAAATCCGCGGATTCACCCGCACCGTAGGGAAATAAGGGAAATTAATATATGTATTAAGGTTATCTCTGCGACAATTTTACCACTGTTCTGGGGTGTGCTTCTGATCATGCATCAAGCTGAGGAATCTCCTTGTGTAGCCATTTTTACACCTGAAACAGACGTCAATTTAAGGTTATCACTTGCCTATCAAGTAAAGTGAGAAGAGATCTTGCTGAAGTGTTCCAGAACAGCGGAATCAAATATAAATAGAACCACAGTCAACAGATATAACACCTGAATATGGGTATGACTCTTGAGCATACGTCTTTTCATTCTAATAAACTTTTAGCATAAAAACTAAAGATGTAGGTCGGATCACAAGATTTAACTAGGTCATACGTACTGTCATAGTGTATTAGTGTCATCATGCAAACAGGAAGGCCAAAAGACAACCAAATTTTGAGTTTCAGTCTCAAAATAACAAAGATGTGCAAGAGTTTGTTTGGGCCAACTATCTGTTTCATCTTTTAAATTGGGTACCTTTACGGTATTTTGCTATTTCTCTTCGCGAATTACATGTAAATGGTAACTTTATTTGTATTTGGGTTTTAAATTTCTTATATTTTGATGTTTTTTTTCTTGTAAACAATCATGTAATCACCTTTTTGGATTGAATGAAATGTGGTCTGATTGTTGATAAAAAAAAAATGTTTCATCTTTTCATTGTAAAGATCCTATGTTTTTCTGTTTTTTTTTTAATACTAAATCCACGGTTAATCCGCATCCGGTCCGTATCACCCGCTGATCCGCGAACGTCAAATCCGCCGGTGATTGGGCCGGACACGGTTGAATTTTCCAAATCCTCAACTTTGACGGATTGGACACGGGTGACCCCTAATCCGCA
This sequence comes from Papaver bracteatum, assembly GCA_023529315.1. Lineage (NCBI taxonomy): Eukaryota > Viridiplantae > Streptophyta > Magnoliopsida > Ranunculales > Papaveraceae > Papaver > Papaver bracteatum. The sequence continues at coordinate 524,276 of JAJJWX010002809.1, forward strand.
TCCGTCCGTCCGTTGCACGCCCCCTGGGCTTGACCCAATTCACTGGATTTCCACGACAATAGCCCAAAATTCAACTAAGGGCAGATATTTAAGATCCGTTTCCTATGGGCACCAATTGAAACAACTTTCGATCCAAATAATTCTGGACCGTTAAAAAAAGAATCCAACAGTTGTATATGCATTTTTTAAAACCCCACAACCCAAACCCTAGATTAGCATTCAATGAACCATCCTTTTCATCAAACACTCGATCTTTGTTAGGTCATATGGGTCCCACAAATAATCGAACGGCTAAGAATAGCCATCACCAACCACAAAATCATTATCTCTTCCTATATAAACAAAATCTTTTCTCAGTTCGATCTCCTCTCCATTTTCTCACTCTAAAATTTCTAGAGAGAGAAACTGAATCTTCTTCTTCTTCACTCTTTTTTTCAGTTCAGATCTGAAACCTGTTCTTCAGCCATGGCTCTTGTAGTAGAGAAGACCTCATCAGGCCGTGAATACAAGGTCAAAGATATGTCACAAGCCGATTTCGGTAGACTCGAAATCGAGCTTGCTGAAGTTGAGATGCCAGGATTGATGTCTTGCAGAACTGAATTTGGTCCATCACAACCATTCAAGGGAGCCAGGATCACTGGATCACTTCACATGACCATTCAAACCGCCGTCTTGATCGAAACTTTAACCGCACTCGGTGCTGAAGTTCGGTGGTGTTCATGTAACATTTTCTCAACTCAAGATCATGCCGCCGCTGTCATCGCACGTGACTCGGCTGCTGTTTTCGCCTGGAAAGGAGAGACTCTACAAGAGTACTGGTGGTGTACCGAGAGATCTCTAGATTGGGGTCCAGGTGGTGGTCCAGATTTGATTGTTGATGATGGTGGTGATGTAACACTTTTGATCCATGAAGGTGTTAAAGCTGAAGAAGAGTTTGAGAAAACTGGGAAAGTACCTGATCCTACTAGCACCGACAATCCTGAGTTTCAAATTGTATTGAGCATTATTAAAGGAGGATTGAAAGAAGATCCTAAGAAGTACAGTAAGATGAAGGAGAGATTAGTTGGTGTTTCTGAGGAGACCACCACTGGTGTTAAGAGATTATACCAGATGATGGAGAATGGTACTTTGTTGTTCCCTGCTATCAATGTTAACGACTCCGTCACCAAGAGCAAGGTATATTTACTTTCTTGAATCTTATGATTTCTTAAGATTGTTTTTGGATCTGGGGTTTATAGTTCAGTTTTCTGAGCTTAAATTATGAATTATGCTTTTGTGGTTGTTTTCTGTTTGAAATTTTACAGTTTACATGAGATTAGGGTTTAAGAAGGGTTTTTGTACTTGTGAGATTATGAACTGATTGATAACCATGTTGCTTGATAGATCTGTAGATTGGGATATGATGTTAACAGTTACTGAATTGAGATAAGGTGGACTTTCGATTTTGTTAAGTAGAAGTTTGATTTTTAAATAGAAATATGGACCAAGGCGTTTAGATTTGTTGGTTTGATTTTTAAATAGTAATATGAAATGGGTCATTCAAATTTGTTATGTGCAGTTTGATTGTTTTCGATCTGGATTATAATAATTAGGGAGTGTTTGGGTTCAGATGAGTTGCTGAGTACTCTTATTACTTCATGTTTTACAGGATTCTTAATATATGTCCATTTTTTTGTTTTCTTTTGAATTTGAATAATCATGCAGTGTAGTCCAACATGTCAGTATGACTGTAAATATTGTTTGATAACCCAGGGTCTGTAGATTTTGTGATGGAAGTCCTCAATGGATGTCCTTTATTGTCTATGCCGTGGTAGATCTTGTAAATTTAAATAATCATGTAACTAGCATACGAGGTCTGACATTTTACTACTATTTTGAATGTAGTTCGATAACCTTTATGGATGCCGTCACTCACTTCCCGACGGTCTCATGAGAGCGACTGATGTAATGATTGCTGGTAAGATCGCTGTTGTTGCTGGATATGGAGATGTTGGAAAGGGATGTGCTTCTGCTCTCAAGCAAGCTGGTGCCCAGGTCATTATCACCGAGATTGATCCAATCTGTGCCCTTCAAGCCCTCATGGAAGGTATCCAAGTTCAGACCCTTGAAGATGTCGTAGATAAGGCTGATATCTTTGTCACCACCACTGGAAACAAAGACATTATCATGCTTTCTCACATGAGGAAGATGAAGAACAATGCCATCGTCTGCAACATTGGACATTTCGATAATGAGATCGATATGGCCGGTCTTGAGACATTCCCTGGTGTCCAGAGGATCACAATTAAGCCCCAGACTGACAGGTGGGTATTCCCAGACACTAAAAGTGGAATCATCATTCTTGCTGAGGGTCGTTTGATGAACTTGGGATGTGCCACTGGACACCCTAGTTTTGTCATGTCTTGCTCATTCACCAACCAGGTCATTGCGCAGTTGGAATTGTGGAATGAGAGAAAGAGTGGAAAGTATGAGAAGAAGGTTTACGTTTTGCCCAAGCATCTTGATGAGAAAGTTGCAGCTCTCCATCTTGGAAAGCTTGGAGCCAAGCTCACCAAGCTCACCAAGGATCAGTCTGACTACATCAGTATTCCTATTGAAGGGCCATACAAGCCAGCTCACTACAGGTACTGAGAAAAGAAGGAAGGGATTGATGTTGGTTTCATTCGGCATGCTTGGTCTTTTATGATTTTTGTTGTCTTGAGATGGTAGGTTAAATTATTTTGTTAAGCTAGCAATGTTTGGAGGAGAGTGCTTGGTTAGGATTTTGGTTTCTTCTTTATGAAAATAACGCAGGATTGTAGTACTACAGTTGTTTTATGCCTTGTGTTGATTATTGTGATGGATACAGTTGCGTTTGTTTTTAATTTTGCAGTATTTTTGTGCTCGATTTCTATAAATTTTTGTTAAATTATCAACTGCATTAAAATTGGTAACACTAAAAGGTAATTTTGGCGAAGAATGCCATAAACAATGGGATTTGGAGGGCACAAATGCCATAAACAACGGGATTTGGAGGGTAGTTCCTATGGGATGAACAAACCTAGAGTTTGTTCATTTTGATCCCACTATGGGATGAACAAACCAAAAAAATGGATGTTCAAATGAACAAATTTGTTCATTTGAACATTGAGACACTCTACCAGACGCGCGTCTGGTGAAATGATGCGCGCCATGTCTAATAATTCGGGCGACATCTAATTCGGGCGACATCAGAGCTGACGCCCAAGATTTCCAATAGAGCGCGCGTTTGCAGAGAAAACGCTAGAGTTACTCGGCCAAACACTCCAGCGTCATCTTACCTGTTGCCAACGGCTATGTTTGAACGGTTGCAAACATTTCTTATCCAACGGCTACATTTTGTTTAATTATATAAATACTCTTACTTTTAACTCTAAATTCACACATTCTACTTTCAACTCAAAATTCACTCTCAAAATGCCTCCTACAGTTCGTGTTGGATTCTCACAACAAGAGGATTTAGCTATTTGTAGAGCCTTTGTTTTTCACACACAAGAAGCTGTAATGCGTAATGTACCCGATTCGATGTTCACTTTCTGGGACAAATGTTACAGAATGTTCACCACTGAAATTGGGAACATCCGTGGGCGTGGTTCTCACGAATTGGTCCATTTTAGTGTAATTAGAACGAAAGTATCGGAGTTTGTCGCCCAACTAATGTTGAATCACCAAAATAAGCTGAACGGTGAAGCCGAACACGAAGTGTTTTCCAGAACTCTAGCGATGTGGCCAGAATCTCACCGCGGTCGTCCTTTCGCCTTCCATGCTTGTTTCAACATTCTTAGGGTGCTCAACAGATACAATCCCTACATCAACCTAGAAATTCCACCACCCGCTGAGAATTAGCGCATATGTATTAGTTATTTTAATTTAATGTATTTCTTGTATTCTCATATATGATGTGGTTGTTCAATGCAGTATGTTTTTATTTATGATATTGATGGTTTTAGATAATCGTAATAACACCTAATAAACAACAAATTAAATAACATAATACCACAATGAATCGATTTGTCCTACAACTTCAATCAGCCCACTCCACCAAAAAACACCTGGGACATTCCCAAAAATGCCTTCCATATGTGTCTTGTTCAGAAGAAGTCCGCAAATGCATAAAAGTCTTGCAACCGGGCTTTGAGCATGAACTGATTCTCTGTGGACAATGTTTGTATTCGTGATTTATATATCCACAATGATTGCAGTGTAATAACTCTTTCTTCAATTTGGCTTTAAGTTTGAAGTTTTTGCACATTGTTGCAATATTTTCTTCTTCTTCTTTTTTAATCTTCATAGCATCATCTAGCATATGTGGTTCCTCTGGACAATTGGGATCCTGACATTGCAAATACCTGAGCTTTTCGGGTTGTGATTCAATCACCATTTTTATGCGTGAACAACCTTCCTGCGGACACTTTGAATACATTCAAGGACATTGCATAAGACTGTGGTTATCCATGAAACATAATGGGCAAACCTCTTTTGCTTCGACACATAATATTTGCTTCGCTTTGCCTTTAGAAAACATGGTGGATGATGAGAGAGAAATCGGTTGTTTTGGTTTCAAATAAAATCTAGTGAAGTATTTATAACAGAAAATAGGCGTAGGAAATTCTTGGGCGACTTTACAAATGTCGCCCGAGGCTTTACTAATGTCGCCCGAGACTTTATAGCAACCGCCAACGGCTAAATTTCCAATCCCAACGGAAAATTTTTCGTCCTCAAATCCTATAAAATGCATTCATTGTATCTCAAAAATCACATCTTCTTCTTATTCTTCTTGCTTATATCTATCCTCCTCATTTACAGAAATGTCTCTTAGAAATCGTGGTCCCAAGTTTACCGAAGAAGAGGATATAACTCTATGCAAAGCATATTTCTTTCATAGGGTAATCACTGGTGTTGTTATTTCTCATGATAATTTTTTTTGGGAGAACGTGTTTTCAATGTTCGTCTCATTGACGGGAAACCTAGGAAACCGAGATGCTCGTCAATTGCGTTCGCTTTTAGCGTATTAGGCTTGCAGTCCAGCCATTTCTTGAACATGTAATGGAAATTGATCGAGAAAAGTTCATCGGTGTAACTGAAGAAGAAGTGATCCAAACAGCTCTTGATAATTGTGAGGAAGCTCACGGTAAGGCTTTTCGTTTCGAAGCGTGTTTCAGAATTCTAAAAGATGGCCCATCTCAAGTACATCGTTACTGCACTCAAGTGCCGCTGTCGGTATTTACAATGGAAGAAGATGTTGCTCTAGTTCGATGTTGGTTACATCGTATGGCGAGACCAATGAACCATGACCATTTCTGGGAAAGAGTATTGTGACATTTTGTATTTTTGCGGAACGAAGCAATAAGAAACAGTAAGAGCCTAGAACTAAGAATTGCATTCATCATAAATGAAATAAAACATTATACGGAAATATTGTGGATGGTTCATCGTAGCAATTCTGGATTATCCAACGAAGAACTGAAAACCATTGCTCTGACCAAGTTTACCGAAGAAATCGGGAGAGAGTTTAGGAATTTTGAATGCTATGAACTTTACAGAGAGAATATGGCTGGATTTGATGTAGTTTGATGTTTTTGTTGTGGTTTGTTAAAATGTAGTTTGTTGTTATTTGCAAGTTTAAATAAATGGTAATAAATTTCACGTAATCTGAAGTGGAAATCTATTTTAAAATATAAACATTTTCATTCATTGATATTACTGCCAATTTTACAAGATATAAACTTCGATAATATTAAAAACTTTAATAAAAATCAAGTACAAGTTTAGGCCTCCTGTTTATCTTCATTTGACGTATTTTCCATTCAACGCGCTCTTTGACTGTTTCACCTTTGTTTTTGAATTTTTGGTTGTTAAGTTTCAAAACAGGAGTTTTTCTTTGCCTTTTACCGGAACATTTTCTTGGACAAACTTCTAAAATTTGCACTTCCCTTTTATAATTTTCAATCTTTTTAAAACTCCCACATATCTTAAAAACAACAGCTTCAAGTTTTGCATCGCAGAAAAGTGTGATCTCTTTTTCAGCCATTTTTATAAGAGAAATTCAGGTGAATTTTGGTATACTGAATTGTTCGAAGATTACGGCAATTTATAGAGGGAAAGGTGAAATTCGAAATTTTAAAACTACCCGTAGGCGCCACCAGTGAAAACTCCGACGACACTGAGTCTGACGCGGGCGACAACCTTCATGTCGCCAGCATTTTCTCCCTTGACTCCAAAGTTTTTCTTCTGAGCGCCACCGTTTTCCTAAATGACGCGCGCCTAGTTGGATGACGCCAATGTTTTTCCATAGTGGAAAACCCACTTTGGCCATCCACCTGGCTGAACAAAATTTAGTTTTTGGCCATTGCCATAGGAACTGCTCTAAGTGACAAACGCTTCATATTGTGTACTAGATAATTACATGTGCTTCGCAACTTAATTCCAGTTCTGCTAAAATGGCTTACAATATTTGTGAGAGCCGATGCTAGGTAGTCAGAATTCATAACCAACCTTTACATTCCAATAGTTTGTGCTAAGATGTACATGTACTCGAGAATGCAAGATAGTAACTCAAATTCTCTAATATAAAAACAGAATTTTTTCAAGCGACGTGCACGGACGCTCCGTTTTTGGAGTCGTGTCCGCGTCCGACTCGCGTCGGACTCAGGACGCGCGTTTGACGGTGACACGACGCGTGTCCGACACACCAATATGCGCGTCCCGTGCGTGTATTTTTTGGACGCACTGATGACTCGGGTTTGAAGCATTTTTTTCCATTTTCATTTAAACTTGTTCCTTTATTTTTACTATTATTAACTAAATGAAGAAAGACAAACATTTAGATTAACAATTTAAGTCTTTATTAGGGTTTTGTAATTGGAAATACATCACACATATCCTTGGTTGGGCATGTGTTATTCTAAGAATGCAATTTGATTGTGCCATGTTTTTAATAGTGATTGATTGCTTGACCTTTGGCGTGTATAAACAAATGATCCTTCCTTTTCTTTTGAAATTTATACACATATAGCATTATTTTCTAATTTTTAGGATCGAAACACTTGACTTTGTTGTACAAATACATAATTATATATATAAACTGGGTATCACCCCGGCCTACGGCCGGGGCTCAACCATTTTCTAATTTTATTTGTTGTTTGGCCGGTCGGCAAGTATCTTGCCATAAAATTTTAACCTCCCTGAAATGGTCGAGACCGTGTTTAGGTGGATGGATCGTAGCAATCGGGGCCTACGACCCCGACCATTAGGGACGGTCCTAGTATTTAATCAGTCATGTCATAGTATAGTTTGTTAGATCATAGTACTCGGGTCTGCGACTCGGGATTGAATACATTGGTTGGCTAGGGGCATATGGCCACGGTGTTTAGTTAGTTGTGCCATATTCGTCGGCGCCGTAAGAACCTCATTTTCGAGGTTTCTTTTTATGTTGTTTGGTAGTCTGGTTTTTATCCTCACAAAATATTTTAGCCCACATGTAAGTAGCCAGGTTATGATGTCGTGTTTATAGTTAGCCAGGCCATAGTAGTCGAGACATATGGATCATGCCATTAAAAACTGGCTAGTTCTTAGCTAGGGCATGAGGTTATGGTGTTTCATCCGACCATGTAAGTAGTCAGGTTATGATATCGTGTTTAGTTATCCGGGTATTTAGTCCATATGCTAATAGACATGTTATGCCATCGTGTTTAGTTAACCAGGTCATAATAGTCGAAATGTGTGGATCATGCCATTAAAAACTGCCCAGTTCTTAGCTAAGGCCTGAGGTTCTGATTATTGCTCTGGTAAAGCCTAGCCGTGGATTATAATATATAAAGTCTAACGTATTTCTTACCAACAGAAGAAAGAAAAAAAGTCCAACCTATTTTCCATAATAGAATTGGCTACGCTTTGGTTGAAATATAGAGGTCGAGGGTATACTGGTCCCCGTCTCGACCTCTGTCCATTAGAAGAAAGAAAAGATTGAATGATAGTGTTTATTTAGTTCGAAAAGTAGGAGAGTAAGGCCGATTTAGAACCACATTTTGTCTGTCGGTATTTCCGTTAATAAATCTATAAAACTAAGGGTATTTCTGTCATTCGGGCTAATATTTTCTTTATTCAAGATTTCCAAAAATAATCTTCTATATCTTTCTCGAATTCTTAGAAATGGATTTTACCGTAACATCTCTATACACACAGTGGAGAGGTCGATTATCCTGTCAAATGAAGTTTTCAATTTATTTTATTACATCATCTTTCTCATCTCCCTCATTCTCTTAAATAATTTTCTTTAAATCTGAAAGTACCTCCAAATTTTTTCACATACAAAACCAAAATCATTTTCTTATCAATTCGTCGGAAAAATCAATCACCCATATTGCATCTTAGATTTTTGGAATTAAGCTTTACCCTATTGAATATAGGAATCCTATCAACTACTTGTTTGTCAGGTATGTCGATTTTTGATGTTGGTCAATTTTTTTTGTTTGTTTAATTTTTATTAATTCATTATATGAATCAAGAAATTTGACATACATTAATGCATTCCTAACATTTTTATGAAGAAAATATACAGAGAACATTAAATGCAGTTTGAGGTTGCATAAATTGAGTTTCTACATTAAGAATAAACTCGGCGGATGACTCTTAAGCATCAAGATTTTCTATACGCTTCTGAAGGCGGAAACCCAAGTTTATTACCCTTCGGGAGTGATTCCCTATTAGTGTCTATTTTATGTGTAGAGAGAGGGGATGAGTACAGAGTTTATTAATAATGCTAGGCTAGAGGTCAGATGAAGAGTAATCTTTGGATTCTTTGGTCGGTGATAAGTAAAAGTAAACAAGCAATTTCTGTGGTCCAAGAAAACGGATGCGCGTTCTAACGCGCAACGGCTTTATAGGTAGGAGTCGTTTCTTGTTGGGCTTGTCATCTTCTCCAGTAATGTATGCAATGAAGGAATTAAAAAAGGGGCCAGGCATGCTGCTTCTACAGCAGCTGCGGAAGAAAAAGCAAATACCACTTCTCTTGGCCCTAGCTCTTGAAAGACAACATATCCAAGCTTTGCTTCGTGCCAAATGACATCCTTTCGAAATCTCCTTTTTGTGCAATTGAATGTGTCTCGATCTCGCCTTGAAGGATAATTTCGTTCTATCTTGTTCCAAATAGCCTTTCTGCAGATGACCGACACTTTGAAATCATATGTTTCCATCTTGATATCGAACCGCGCCTTATATGAGCATCTTTTCATCATTAAAACGTACCAAAGAAGGATTAATTGCAGTTGAAGTTTATTGATGGTGTGATTTTTAAAGTTTATCTTCCTGTATGGTATCTGAACATTTGGCTAGTATGTTGGATGTTGGTTGACATGTAGTGAGGTTTCATCATTTTAATTGGCTCAAAACAGCAGTTCATACAGTACATTGGTGGATCTAGATTATAAATTTTATGGTCGAAATGTCGACACTGGTGTTGATTGTTGGGATTATTTGTTGAGATCAAATGGGTACTGTGTACCAAATTTATGTTACATTTTGTGTGTTATGGAACGTTTAGAATTGGGGGACCATGGAGATATACACCTTACTTCCTATCTACCAATCATTTCACCGTTATGAATCATATATGGTGACTTGGAGATACTAACACAATGCAAATGCGAAAATGACTTGAGTTTTGACGTCAGTAAATGTTAGATAACTATATAATCCAAATACAGATGCATATTTAACATTTGCATTATGAAAACCTTTGGAGGATACTAAGTGCAGTCTATGAGTATTCAACTTTTGAGGGTAGTGTGATTTTGAGTTTATGTTTTTGTATCCCTGGATCATTTGGGTCCCTGAACATCTGTAGTTAAATTTAGTTTTCTAAATTCTTTTGATTTTTGTCATCTCACTCAAAAAGTTCCTTCAACGGTTGAGGAGGTTCAAGGAGCGGTGGTAGATTAACTTTTCCCTTGTGGCAGCATTTACTGAATTCGGGTTTCCTGAACGATGAAGAGGATGTTTTCTCATCTATCCAATGAAGTGCACCATAATAAGGGGTACGTCCATTTTACCAGCGTAATTTTTTCCAGACACAGTTTAATCTGTACGTTTACCAATTGTGCATATATTTCCAACATTTATATGTACGTTGTTTTTTTCATCTTCAAAACTATCATATGAGGAATAGCAGACATCAGTGTACTCATCAGAAGATATGTCTGCAGCTGGAATAGACCTGTTTTAAAATAAACATCAAAATTCATAATTAGAGCTAGAGATGACTGTCATCATTTGTATAACAAAAGGAACTTTAAATTAGCTGTATTACATTTCGTGTTCAAGTGGTCGCATTGCTTCCCACTTGTAGTGTGTTCATCTTCAATGAAAGAAAAAGTTAACGTAATACTCATTAGTCTATAACAGTAAAGAGTCTATTCCGGTACAGTGTTTAGGACATTCGCAATAACTGTGAATAATCCACTAAAATGTAAAATCTAGCAGTGTTAGAATAGACAACAAATGTCAGTTTATATTTTTTGGACTTTGTTTATGAGGATTGCTGAGAATGATAGACAATTATTGTGTTTTGAAATTCCTTACGGATCACTTGAAAATTTTCGTACCTGATCACCACATGTAGCTTCATTATCAGGATTGAAGAAATGTTCAACTTTATGCTTGTGACAGATAATAGTTTAGCACGTTTGCACCAGCTGGAAATAATCCACTATAATGAAAACTTAGCAATGTTATAACAGGCAGCAATGGTGAGGTATAGTGTCTACTTTTTTTGGCGATGAACTCTTTAATCCATGTTAATTATATGATTTCACATTTCAGTATTTTGTAATCTCGCAGTTTCTATAAATCATCCTTGTTTATTTCTGTATTAGTGAAGGTTCATGTAACTTTGTTTTTGTTTTCAATTTCAGTATGCATGGCATAAATAATATCTTACCCGATCGCCGCAGGGAGCTTCAGTCTCACGATTTGTTGTCTCTCTGTCTAGCTTAACATGTTTTACATTTTTTTTGTTTTTTTTTCCTGCGATTAGGAGTATCCCGCGAGTACAAATAAATATGAGATTTTAGACAAAAAAAACATTATTTTGTTAATTTTGGGATTTTCTTACCTGCAAAGATTTCATTTGCTCATTCTCGTTTTTTTTGTTTTCTTCCCCGGATTTGCATTGCATATTTATCCATTGGACCAAATTACTCGTTGGCATTATCACCATGTGATCGATATACTTGTGCAGACTGTATTTGCGCACCTTCGTTCATTATGGATCCTTCCAGACAATTTTTTTTTTTGTTTTTCCATTTGTCTACGTGCTTGTTGTGCCAAGCATTGTGCCTGTCAATTTTAGACAACGATTTTTTTCATAGTTAGTTTTTTTTTTTTTATATATAAACAAAATATTGGATGCTATTGTTGATTACAATGTTACCATTGACGGTTCTTTTTTTGGTCGATTGACTTTTTGCTCTCTCTCTATTTGTCGATGTGCTTGTTGAGCCAAGAAGAATGCCTGTAAATTATAAGCTTAAGAAATCAGTATGGTCTAATATCAATCTATTTGTTAGCGGAATATTATTGTGGCTATGAATGCTAGCTTTACCTTTGATGCTTTATTATCGGATCGGCTGCGACGTTCTTGTTGGGACCTTTGCATCCTTTCCTGTCAATTCAATTAAGTAAGTAATTAAACGTTTGAAAGTAGAGGTGTTTTAAAACGTAGGATTGAGTAGTTTCTTGAATGAGTAATCACCTTAGCTCTCTGAATGGCGAATTGATTACAATGTAATACTGTTTCCTGAGGTTGCCTAGCCTGTAATTCTTTCATCTATATTTCTTGACGTTCCTTCTCTTGTATCTCATTTTCTCTACGTGCTCGCTGCGCAGTAATGAAATCATGTTATACAGAAAACAAATATGTGTAAACTAAACAATACAAAGAAACAGATAGGTATAACTTAACTAATGTTGAAAATTCCCGTCAAAGATAACTTTCTAACGTTGTAATTGTGTGTGCTATGTTCCCTTTAGTCATGTCCATGCAAGAGCAGTCTACTTTTTTTCTTTTAATATTTTTTTGCCAGTCTTTGGTTTTTTTTTACTTTAATGATTATAATTTTTACCTGTGATACCTCCTTTCTTGGACGCTTTATTCATGAACGTTCGATTTCGCAAAGTAACTTTTTTTGTATTTCCTTTTCTCTACGTGCTCTTTGTGCATCGATAAAGGCATGTTGAATGAGTGAACAATGGTCGGTATAACTTAATTTGCATATGTATATCTGATTTTATTTTCTCGGTGATTAGAATTTTTACCTAGGATGACACCCTTTTTGAACATTGTCTTTTATTTGACACAGGTTTTGGAGTTGTAGGATGATTTTCTAACGGAGAAGAATTTGAAGATGCCTGTTGTATAAGTTAGCAAAACATTAACGACAACAATAATCAGTAAAACGTAGATTTTATTTTCTTTGTTTGATTATTAATTTTTTTACCTGTGATGAAATCCTCTTTGAACATTGTATTCTATTTAGCATATTTTCTGAACTTGTAGGATGATTTTCTTATGGGGATGAATTGGTAGATGATCTGAAAGATACGATTATTTTCATAACAAAATATATTTATTACAGTAAATACAGAAATTGTAAGCACATAATTCATACCTCATATTTTTTACAGAAAGAACCAATATCTGGATTGATGAAGAAGATTAGCTTAATTCAGAATTCGCAACCAATATCTACAAAACAATCACTGAGGAGATCAATTATTAGAGGAAACACTATAAAACAACAAAGAAACTTGGGAACACAGATGGTATTGGTTTTATAAGCGGAAATCTAGTTGGTTTTATAAGAGGACTTTCCTCATTATTAAGAAGTAGAGTTGTATTAGGAAACGTCTTTCTATTTGTTAATATATGTTAATATAGATATGAAACCCAAGAGATCGGACGGACGTCTATATAGAACATATAACAAACCGATCCGCACCGTAGGATAACGAAATCGATGGTCGGATTTAACAGTTTATACAGACACCACTTCTTTTTATAATATAGATAATATATAAATAAAATATGTATATACTTGTCCGCGTCCTAGTTTTTTGAGAATTTTGTAGTGTTTGCGTCCGCGTCATGTCGTGTCCGCGTCTACGCGTCCGCATCTGTGCAACCCGGTTAACCGGAGCTTCTGGCCCCACCAACATTTTATTTTGGTAACGTTATGAAATTTCGAGCAATAAATTTGGAAGAATATCTAAATTCCCCACAATATTTATTTCACCCACTCACATGTTGCCAAAAAGAATAATCAGAAAATCAATTTGTACATATATTTATAATCGTAAATAAAATCTAACTCTAAAATCACATCAAGATATTTGATGATCATTGCAATTTATCATAAAATGAGAATCAATTGCAGACTTAAAATAAATAAAAGTGAAAATCAATTGCATAATTAAAATAAATAAATAAATGTCCAATGTCCGGTTACATTTCTTATAATTAAGTTAACCCTTATCAAAATTCCAATCTACAATTTCAATTGTAGAAAGATTTTTTTTTCCCGTATGGTAAAATGAGCATCATTTAAGATACACTTTCGTTAGAAGAACTATATTTATTTTATTTTTTTAAATATCCTAAAGTTTCTCCGAATATCACCTATTTTGGAGAGATTTTGTTTAAGCCTTTTATGGTATATTTATTTGTGTGGGAATTTCATTATTCCATGTAGGTGATGCTGTTTTGGTGCATTGGTTTATTTCCCGGATAAGAGTAATGATTAGCGACCAGCTAAAACTTCAATGTGCACGAAATAATAGTGCAAGAATGTTATGTACTATTACAACACGCTTTTGATCATGTAAGAGATCACAAAACTTGCAAGATTATTCATGTAGCCTTCTGCTTCGTTCTCTCCCATTTGTTCCAAAGTTCGCAATATCTTAATATGCACAAAAGACCAAAATAGAGATGAAATCATTAGAGCTTCTCCAATGGCATGTGTATGGAGATAAATGTCAAAATCCACCTAGGATGTACATCCAATTTCTTTAAAATCATTCTCCAACCCGGATGTCATAAATCAATGTATGCATGACTTTAGGTATAAAATGTCAAGGGGAATGTCTAGTTTCTCACATTCCCCTTGACATTGTTTACCATCCTAGTCAGCTTTTTTTAATCAAAAATATATTTTATTTACTAAAATACAATACATAATCATATTTAGATCTAATAAAATCTTAAAATTACTAAATATAAAATTTACATTTAATAAGAAAATGATCACAAACAACATCATTGGAGATGAATAACTTTTTTCACCTAAACTTAAGGAAAATTTGGAATAAGAATGTCTTGTTTGTGTTGCCACATAGAAAATACATACAACAACCATTGGAGAAGCTCTTAGTAGGTCTATTTTGTGTCAAATGGACTTTGGCTATGTTTTTGATCTTATTAATGACAAGGAAGGAAAGGAAGATCTTATTTTAAGAAAAGAACCATTGGTGTAATGGTGTAAATTGGCTAAAAATGTCAAGAAGAATTTCCTCTATCTTTTCGTGTGAACATGCTAAATATGCCAGATGTAAACGGGATGAGGTCGGCTACGGGTAATCCCGGAACTTAGTTATGCAGGTCCCCACCCCATACTCGCCCTGTACCTTTTATATATAAATTTAGAATTTTATCAAAAGATAGGGGTAATTTGCATTACCTCCCCTGACAAAGATCATAATTTGCGTTACCTCCCCTACAAAGATAAAATTAGTAAAATCTCCCCTCGTCTAATATCCAGTTATTCTCCAGTTAGCTGACCTGGTAGTAGCACACACGTGGCATAAAAAGAATTTTTTTTGGTGAAGTACCTAAAATGTCCTCATTTTCCCCATAAACTAAACCCAGAAAATAAAAAACCAGTCGGTCTTCTCTCGACCATAACCAGTTATTCTTATCTCGACCATGTTAGATCTAGTACATGGGATACGGTTTAGATTGAAAGATGAATAGATCCGTTGATGCCAATTTATTGTGAATGATCTCAAGCTTGATTTGGATAAGGAAGATGCGAGTTATGAACTGATGGTTTAAGGGTTCTCAAGGCGAAGGAAAGGGGATCTTTAATGGGTATTAAATCTGTTCTATGGTGATAAGGTCCGTGAGTTTCTTCTCAAATACAGGAAGGAAAAAAATAGAGAAAGTTATGTCTCCTTAATGGAAAAAGCAAATTGCTACGGGTCTTTGAAAATCCGCAAATATATCAAACGGTTTGATTTAAACCCATTCTCTATGTTTTGTCGAAATTTCCGTATTAATTTTGTCTGAAACATGGAATACCAATTTGACATTTAGGGTTCATCTAAAATTTGGGTTTTTTTGTGATATCATGTAGTTATGGATTAAAATTGATAAATTAACTTTCTGGTTGAAGTATTAACAAGTTGCAAAATTTGATTGATCTTGTTCAGTGATGATTGGTTGGTAGAAGATGATCAATGTGATGATATTGTTGTGAATTTTAAGGAAGAATGAGATATTTGATCTCCCTGTTACTATTCTGTGAATATGATTTTCAGCTCCACTAACTTTTGATCTCCCTGTTACTGAATATTTGGATGTTGATTTAGGTTTTGGATATTATCAGTTGAAATCACTCGGTATTCATCACGATTTTGATAGACACGGAAAAATAAAGGGTATTTTCGGAAACTAAAGTAGCACGTGTATATTTTTTTCCACATGTACAAAGTTGCTGACTAGACAACCAGTCTTAGACGGAAAATGTTTTTTTTTTAATACGAAAAATAACTATATTGAAATAAAAGTTAAACAAAGTTCATATCCTTGTGGATTTTTTCAGAAATCCATTCTGGAATTTGCTCCTGGGTTCCCCATCTAACAGATTGCACTAGAGTTTTAGAGAATTTAGCTAAAGAATGAGCCACATCATTGGCTTTTCTGGGTGTATAAGTGCATACCCAATTATTAACACTACTATTTAAAACGCCTAAGATATCTGATATGATGCTATTCGTCATCCATTTCACCGCATCCCTGGTACCATTTATGGCAGAGATTACAGTTTGACAGTCCCCTTCAATATGCAAGTTCCTGCTCCCCATAGTCTGTGCCCAAATGATTCCTTCGTATGCTACAAGTGCTTACGCTTGCTCTGCATCTAAAGCTCTCCCTGGCTTGCATCCAATTCCATGTTGTTCACCTGCATTGTTTCTGAATATTAGTCCTAAACCAGATTTTTTTGATATTTGATAAAATGCTGCATCAAAATTTAATTTTGTATAGCCTTCAGATGGAGGAGTCCATTTTTCCTCCTGAGAAACATTATGAGTATTTCTTCTCTGATTAATCCATGTAGTGCAAGTCATCCAATCAATGCAATAGGTTTGAATTCTGTTAGATATGCTAACAACATTAACCTGGAGGTTATCAAAGATAACAAAACACCTACTCTTCCATATGTGCCATAGAACTATACAAACCTTTTGGTAGCATTTGAGATCATCTGCATTCATTTTCTGACTGTTGAGTCTAAACTTATTGGACAACCATTCATCAATATTATAATTAATGATTAAATTATCTAGAAGAGAATCAGTATCCATCCAGATATTTCTAGCTACTACACATTCTACAAGAAGGTGTTGCATATTTTCCATAGAACTATTACAGAGAGGGCAATTCACATTAACATTATGGACATATCTAGACATCTTTCCATTGGTAGGAAGAATCCCACTAAGAAACTTCCAAATGAAGTGTTGCACTCTTGGAGGAAAATCAGTTTTCCAGAATAGAGTCCAATTCAAATCTCTATTTATAGTTGAGCCTACAAGAGTGTTATTTAAGATCACTCTATAAGCAGATTTCACAGTGAATTTCCCACTATTTTCAGGGAGCCATCTAAGGATATCATTACATGTAGCTGGAAGTCTAATATCAACAATTTTCTTAACAGTTTGTTGATCAAAAAGGGCATTAAAAGTATTAACTTTCCAATCTTTACTATTGGCCTCTAGCAGCTGACTAACAGTTGACATGTTTGAAGAGAACCTAGTGCTATCAAGTAAACTATCATGTCCTGGCACCCATTTATCTTTCCAAGTAGAAACATCTTTTCCATTACCTATTTCCCAGCAGCTGAAGGTTTTCACATGAGCTAAACCTCTAGTTATGCCTTTCCACACCCAAGATCCATGTTCAGAAAAATCACCATGTAAAGGATTAGAATTATGAAAATACTTACCTTCAAGAAGTTTGACCCAAAGTGCATCCTTGCAAGTGACCATCCTCCAAGCTAATTTAGTTAAGAGGGCTTCATTCATGATAGAATATTGTTTGATACCTAGACCTCCTAAACATTTAGGGAGAGCAATGTTGTTCCATTTTTTTAGGTAGACACCTTTAGTATTTTTATTTTTGTTCCACCAGAATTTACTTTGAATAGATTCCATCTTGTTAGTAAGGGATTTAGGCATTGGGAACACAGACATATGGTGAGAAGAAAGGGTACCAATAACTGATTGAACTAGCACAATTCTTTCTGGTTGGGATAGAAATTTGGATTGCCATGGATCAAGCTTACCATCATATCTATCCATTAGCCCACTAAAAGTTTGGGTCTTATTTTGCTGTATCAAAAGTGAGACTCCTAAATACTTGTCATTTAGAGAAAGTTTCTTGATGCCTAAAATGTTGCTGATTTCATTCTTAACACTATTAGGCACTTTGGGACTAAAAGACATACCTGATTTGTCATAGTTGACAGCCTGACCAGAAAAAAGGTTGAATTGTTCTATAATAGAAGCAAGATGTCTAGCTCCCTTAGCATTAACCCTAGTGAAGAGGATACATTCATCTGCAAAGAATAAGTGAGACACATCAGGACAAAACTTATTAGCTTTCATTCCCTGAATTTTATTATTTCTTTCAGCTTCCATAATGGCTCTTGAAAAAGAGTCCATACAAAGTATAAAAAGATAGGGAGAGATAGGATCTCCTTGTCTTAAACCCCTTTGAGGAGTGAAGACCTCACCAGGAGATCCATTTAGCCATAAGACATTGTTCAATCATCCAACCAAAATCCTAATTTTTTTAAAGTAGCTAACAGAAATGGAAATTCTATCCTATCAAAAGCTTTAGACATGTCCAGCTTCATATCCATCCACCCATTTTTAGCTTTGCATTTCTTCATTGAGTGAATCAGCTCATGAGTAATCACAATATTGTCTGTAATAAGCCTGCCAGATAAGAAAGCTGTTTGGTAAGGGGAAATAATCTTATCAAGGAGACCCTTAAGTCTAGTTGCTAGAAGCTTAGATATAATTTTATAGGCTACATTGCAAAGACTTATTGGTCTAAAACCAGCAACATTTTTAGGGCAATTATACTTGGGAATTAAAGCAGTAAAATTGTGGTTCATTTGTTTTAGCAGGAACTTAGACTGAAAAAAGGATTGAACCATACTCACAGTGTCATTACCAATTGTTTCCCACATTTCTTGATAAAATCCAGGTGGGAACCCATCTGGTCCTGGAGTAGTCCAAGGTTGCATTCCAAAAACAATATTCTTAACTTCATCATGAGAATGGATTCTAGTCAGCATTCTGTTATCCTCATCAGTCACACAAGGAGTAATGAAGTGGAGGTAATTACTAGCATCAGGAGGATTAGAGGATCTACTCATTTTTAGGAAGTGAGCTTTAAGATTGTCAGCAATCTCATTCCTATCAGTGAGCCATAAACCAAGCTCATTTTGAATACAATCAATATTAGTTCTTCTTTTCCTAAAATTTGCTTTATTATGAAAGTAAGCTGTGTTTCTGTCTCCAAACCTGAAAGCATCCTCTTTACCTCTTTGTTTCCAGTAATCTTCTTCTGCATCATACCACATGTTCAAAGCTTTACTCAACTCAACAACATTAGGAGAATTCATGTGATGTCCATTAGAAAGAAGATTATTAATTTGGTTTTCCACTTTGATAATTTGGGTTGGTATATGACCAAAATGATTGTAATTCCAATTCTTAAGAATTTGTTTAGTTGCAAAAAGAGTTTTAGCATGTCTATAAGGGGCAGACCCACTACCATTATACTTCCAGTTATTGTCAATACGGGTTTTACAAGAAGAATCCCTAAACCAAGTTCTATTAAACCTAAAAGGTTTTTGGGTTGAGGTCTCATTTTTAGAAGTACATAGCAGAATGGGACAATGATCACTAGCATTGGGAATCATGTGGTAAAAAATTTCTTGAGTGACATGGTTACCTCCCTCCTTGTCTTCTCTATTAATGATGAAATTCAAATCTCCAATAACACACCATGGTATGTTAAAAGAGGTAGAAACATCATTCAAGTAATCCCATTGAGCATCTTTTCTACCAGCATCAAGAGAACCATAAATGAAAGACATTAAGGTGTCATTGGTTCTTGCATCAATATTGACAATGCAGTTGATGATATTTAGATTACTACTTTGAACTTTGATATCAATAACATCTTTCCACATAAGACAGAGCCCTCCAGATTGACCTATAGGATTCACAATATAGAATTTTGGGTAGTTGTATCTAGATATATAGGTTTTCATTTTCTTAGCATAGTTCTTAGTTTCAATTAGGAAAATGATATCTGGGTTATCTGATCTCAGTAATTCTTTGAGGTGATCTCTAGTATATTTGTTTCCAAAACCACATACATTCCATGAAAGAATTTTCATGTTTAGTAAATTGTAGTGCAAAACAGTAATCTTATCAAGAGACTGAAAGTAAACTGATTGATAATGCAAAAGAATAAATTGAGACTCAAAAGAATATAAAGTAAAATAATAGAAGGTTTGAGTAATGTTTAATACCTGATTCTCCTTATTTGTAATTTCAGACTGTTTCTCTGTTGTGATGACCATTTGAGTATTCTGGAAGTTTGCATATCCATGGCTCCAATTTGAGAAGATGACTCAGTGTTGGAATGGTTGGTGTTGTCAGCTTTAGAGCTTCTGGGCCTCTTCCCAAGTCTTATGTCCTCAGCTTCTTCATGTATACTCTTTTTGATAAGGAAATCCATATTTATATTCTCTCCATCTTTAGGTGGAACAAAAACAGTAGCCTTAGCAAACTTATCTTGTTTCTTTATAGAAGTAGGAGCCTCTCCAGTTTTGATTTTTGAGACATTCTTTCTGAGATTATTAGGATTGCCAAAGAAATAAGGTTTTTCATGGGCCTTTGCCAAGAAATTAGATGCATCTTTGCAAGCCCCTTTACAGTGATTTATCACATAACAGTCAGTGCAAATGATACATGGTTGTCTCTCAAAGAAGAATTTCTGCCACTTTGTAATTCCTGCATTAGTTATGCACTTAACTCCTCACCTTAAAGGCATACTGAGATCCACATTAATACAAACTTTGACAGGATCAGTTCCTATTGGAATAGCATCTGTTGGTTCAATAGAAGTAACTTCACCCACAATTTCTCCAATTTTAGTAACAGATGACACATTCATATGTTCAGGAAGAAGGTATTTTAGCTGGAGCCAGAACTGTTGAAATCCCCAGTGCTTCTCTGTGTAAACCATATCTGGAATATAGTCATGAACAACCAATAAGTGTTTATTAATACTCCATGGTCTGTGATCAATTACCTTGTTTAAGAAATCCCAGTTACTGAATTTGAAGATCATCAAATTCGGCTCCAGCTCAACAATTCTAATATTTGTAGATGCTATGAAAGGCCAGGTATATTTGATGAATCTCTGAACTGTGTCATAGTTCATCCTGCCTTCAATAATAACTTTACCAATTGCACTTGCTTCCCAATTGTTTTCTTCATTAACAACCTTATCATTATCCTTCTGAATAACTTCAACTTCTGATGTATCCCCAAGTTCCAGTAAGGCTTGCTTAAATTTATTAACCAAAGCACCAACATTTTGAGAGCTTTCTCCTTCCATAACTATGTAGATTTTTTGGTTTACTGTAGTTGAATGGAGTTTAGAGGTCGATGATAGAAGAAGTTTTATAATGGCTAGGGTTTTGAGAGGATTTTAGTATTGAAGGGAATAGAATATTATGACTATAATTATGGTAACAGAATGAACGCGAATCTTGGGAATTTTGATGACAGAAATAGCTGGAAATAGACCAAGCAAGTAACCCAAAATAACAAAATTTCCAAAAATAACTGACCATTCGAAATTTGAATTTTGAAGACCGAGATTGAGAGCGGGATAATTTTTTGAATCGGGAAAACGAATCGGCAATGCACTGAGTCTTCTTCTTTACAACATTGTTGAATCCATGGATAACCGTACAAAAACTTCCTGCAAGCAAAAGCTTAGTATGATACTCAGCAAAAGCTATAATCATAACACATGAAAAGGCAAAAGCCAATAGAGAAAAATCAGACTGTAAACACATTATGGAGAATCAAATAAAAAGGACTAGTTACTCATATTTTGAAAATCAGAGATGTAAAAATGGGAAATCAATTGAAGGGAGATTGAGAATACCCAAGTTTTAAAGCATAGTAAAGAAAAAGAAAAAGAGAAAGCAGGAAATGAATCAGAGAAAGATAAAGAAACCAAAAACTTGATTAAAATCAAAGGGAAATCTAACTGAGTTGCTCGGATATTATTATTGATTGATTTTCTCCTCCTTCTCTATATTCTTCTTCCATTTTTTGTTGTTGTCGAAGAAGAAAATTCTGTCTTGTTAGTTTGATTCATATGTATGTATGAATTTCAAACTTCCCAATTAATGTGTTTTTCATTGAAAATTATTTAAAGAGATAGAAACACATATAGAAAATGTAACAAGGGGAGGTTTCACTAATTTTATTTATGTAGGAGAGGTAACGCAAACTATGATCTTCGCCAAGGGAGGTAACACGAATTACCCCTAAAAGATATTATCATAGTTTTTCTTTATTATTTCGTTAAATGTTCGTACAAATTTACCAACGATACGATACACATAAAGAATTTCTGTAACTCACTCATACAAATTATACTAGAGATGATCGATCTTGCAATGTTAACTATATTTTCTTTTAGTCCACATATATAATCAATCTTATTGGATTATAACCAAGATTGAGAAGAAAGAAAAAGCTTTATACTTGATAGTTTTATTGTCCATATAATTTCTTTTTGCACTTTGGCTTCAATGTGGATATGTTTGGCAGCAATTTGTTGGATTCTGACATAGTTTTTTTCCGTAAATCATGGATAACTCATAGGAAACTCGTCCCCTACGGGTATTTCCCATACCCGTCACTGCCCCAGTTCTTATGGTAACGGGTAAGGGATGGGTTTTGTTTTTTTGAACGGGGTAGAGGATGGGATTCAAGGTCCACGCCCCATTTCCATCCCTAGCCAGATGTAAAAACTTCTCTTGAGGTGATTATTGTTCTGTTCTGTAAGCTTTTATAAGAGTTGTCCCTTTTAGCGGCGGAGCCCGAAAACATTGAGAGGTAGGGCTGGACTTTTTTATTATTATATTTATTTTCCTTAAAAATATAGGGACTTGATGGACTAAAGACTAGCTAATTGGTAGACTAAACATTAAATACCAGATAAAATGAAGGGCGTATACATGGTTTATGAATATTTAGATAGAGTCGGGGTTAATCAGCTCCTGACTCCACCATCGTGGGTGACTATAACATGTACCACAACAACATTGACATGATTTGATATTGGAACAATTATTTTTTCCCACTTCCAATCACTCAAATTCATAAAAATATATAATATTTCTTTATGCACATAGAATTAAGGGTGGGATTTGGGTTGGTTGGACGGGTTAGAAGGCTTGACCGAGGCAAACCCGAGCTAAGAATTTTTCGCCCAGATTGTCCATTAAATTCGTGGAGCCCATTATTTAAGGTGCTGCCTAGGTCCGCTCAAGTTATGTTCCTCGGATTGGCCCAAGTTTCGTTGGACATACAAGTTTGTTAATATGATAATAACAAATTTTAGTAATAAGAAGGTTTAATTGCTCCATTCATCTCAAATTTCCTAATAACCGAAGATTATTCACAATAAATATAATTTATATTTTCATTAACTGAAAATAGATAATAATGTGAATAATAAAAATAGTTTTATATAACAATATCAAACTTTTTCAGGTTGGGCAGGTTGTTTGGGTTAGAAATATTTGTGCCCATGCTTGCCCAAATTTAACTCGGGTTTATGAAATTTATGTCTAAACTTGCCCAAAGTTTCGAAATACGTTTCCCGTGTCAGCGCAACATTCAGGTTGGGTATGAGTTGGGTGGGTTAACCCAACCCAAGTCCCACCCTTATAGAAAATCAACCCATTCACAGTAAAGCTTCGATAATTTAATAGCTTTGAGAATGCTAAATTTTATCAATTTAGTGAAGTCTTAATGTATCGATAAATTAATAATAATTCATTAATATATCGAAACATATCAAATTTAAATTCAAATTTCAAATATAAGTGAATACTAACAAATATGTAGAAATTTTATTTTTAATTTAAATTTTTTTGTAAGCATAATATATGATAAGATGCTGCATATTATGAATGCAAATGTATTTACTTTGATTTTAAAATCTAAATAATAAGAACAACAACACAACAAATTAAGTCACTTCGGAACTTTTCAAAGGTTACAAAAATTTAGAGATGAAGTCTAATGTTATATAAATGTGAACAAAGAACATAAAACTTTGTAATTTTGTTTTAATAAGGCACCATAATATGTTGATGTTACATTTATTATTAATTTACATATTAGTTGGGCCCTATTGGAAACTTAATTTTTTTGTTATCTTAAAATTTGGTGGGGTTATTAATTTAGCACACTGTCCCAACTCGCGACTCGTAAAAGATATTAATTTAGCGAAATTATTAAGTTATCGCAGATTAATTTAACGAAATTCTACTGTACATCAATAATAAATCAACAACCAAGTTAATATGCTTCGCTTCCCATCAATTTCACCTGTACACAAAGATACATATTTGGCATTTTTGTAATCTGTGTTTTGGCCAAATGCAGTGTCGCTACAGATACCATGTATTGAGAATGCAAATCTATGCACCTCCTCAAAACCAGAATGCACATATTTTATTATCGTGTTTATTATGATCCTAAAAGATCTTATTATCGTATTTGTAAACGTAATAGATATCACACACATATTTTTCTTTTGGTTTGGAATTTGATATCTTCTAATATCTTGAGTCATGAGGTAATCTACTTATTATTAAATTCGTACTGGAAGATGCTACAAACACCACGGCCTTCAAATGTATTTCTAATAAGATGAGAGATAAGTAATTAAGCAAAACAACTATTTATCCGTATTTAGGCTTTGGTTGTTTTTTATCTATGAAATTGTTCGGTGGTATATCTTCTTGGTCTATTTTACAGGTTTGTTACCAAACAACTATATTATTTTATGCAGTTTCCTTTGAATAGCTTAATTCAAGTACACGGTGACTATCAAAAATTATTAACATTATCCAAATTCCCCCTAAGAATGGTAACTATACTTAACTGTAGTACTAAACATGATAAAAAAATCCGAACCCGTTGAAATGTATGTAAAGCTATATAATAAGGTTGACCAAACAAGACAAGAGTATATTAAAAATACAATCAAAATATTCAAAATCACTATTATCTCAAATAAAAGACTATCAATCAAAATTTGAAAAGAGACATGAATGATATAAATTTTAATCAATTCATGAAATTGGATAAGTACTATACTATACTTTGGAGATGTTACATGCGTCGCAAGTCCTAAATTTTTCTTAAAATAATATTTCAATCGTTTTGATTAATTTGTCAAATGTTTGATTCGTTTTTTGATTATGAGTTTATTAAATTTGTACTAATTTTTTTAATAATTTTAGTTAAAAATAAGTATATATAACAAGCATCCAATATTCCCATGAGCAGGAGCTAGACCCGTGCATTGCACGGGTGATAAACTAGTTATGCTAATTTTTAGAGGCATTAAACATAGTAAGGTAGCATACACAATCAATTCTTAACTAATGAGTTCTGATTTCTATAATCCCAAAAAAAAAAAAAATCTGATTTCAAATCGATTTATTAGCCATTTACATGTATTTGCACCATAACCGTCATAAATAGTTGAGGCATGATCCTTGTTTTGGTAAGGTTGTGTCTGCAACCCGTAGGACATCCAAAAACAGATGAAGAAGAGATCAGAACCTGCGACCAAAAAGAAATACAGTTGGGTCACAATCTTTGTGAGAATACTTAACGCCCCCTATACGGCTATATACATATATGTGCATTTGGATGTTACATTCCAACCATTACTTATCTCAATAAGTGCTCCGTCATAACCGAACATCTGATGAAGCTCCAAGTTTCATTAGCGCCAAAAATATTCGAAAAGCAGTTCCGTATACTTCGGAACCTGTAAAATGTTCTCAGGTTACTGCAATTTCAGATTGTAACAGGGATATTTGAGAGCAATTTCTCCAAACTGCTACCAGAATGGCTAGAATCACACCGCCTCATAATCTTAAATGGACCAAGGAGTTGTTCAAAAATAATAGACTCCGGTGGACAAATGACATGCGGTGAAGTAGACTCGGTTGGAATCTTAACTAAAACAACACCAAAAGCATACGCACTTGTTTTATCGCATTTGGCTTCGTTACAATATTCATTTCCTTGGATTCAGGTTCATTTTGCTTCTCAATAAGAACAGACCAGTTGCAATGGCTTAACCCAGTGTTACCACATGTGTCATAAATAGATAGGGGCGGGATGTAGTGTTAAACTGGAAATTGGTATTGTGCCGTCATGTTGAGATGAATTGCTCCAACCGATATTGTTGTGTCAATTAATCTATGAAAACGTCAATTGTATAATTAACAAAAATAAAAACTACTGCAAATGCATAATGTTTATCGTAAAAAATTCCAAAATATAATCACAAAAATTTGTGAACCAAAGCCTATCAAGAATTACGTTTATGAAACCAATCAAACATATAATGACCAACAAAATTAGTTTTTTTTCTTCTTCTTTTCTTTTTGTAAAATTTAAGTACTTCACCACCACCTGAACTAAATCAGCACATACATAGATAACAGTTGCAATGCCTCTACGATAGGAAATTTGACCAACCAAGCAAAAATCTCCCTAGAGCTTTACGTTTTCTTTTTTTTTTTTGATGAAAAAGGGCAGAATTTATTAAAAAAGAAAGGAAAAACAACTTGAGTGATGGCTCAAGCCCAAACCAATTACATCTTGACTGATTGCTCAAGCCCAGTCCAATTACAAAAGAAAGACATTACAAAGCATTACATAGTCCCAATGAGAAATTAACTCCCTAAAGGTGTGAAATTTGAACCAGTTTTGAAGCTCTCCCCATTGAAATATCCTTCGCTTAATCTCTATTATTACTTCGTCGGTATCCCTGCCGCGCTTTTTTTCCATAACTCTTCTATTTCTCTCGGACCATACTGACCAAATCATGGCAAACAGATGAATTGGCCATACTTTACGGCCAATTTTGCTTCCTCTCCTGCACTCCCAACTCTGCAATTGTTCTTTTAGTGTGTCTTTATGAGTCCACTGTTGTTCCATTCTTGCCAGAAAATAGTCCCATATGGCCTTTGCGAAAGGACAGAGAAGTAGAATGTGATCTACTGATTCTAGCTCATTGTTGCATAGACTGCAGCTAGTGTCAGAGATATTGCAGCCTCTATGATTCAAATTATCAGTTGTAGGTATTGAATTTTGAACCGCTAACCAAGCCATCACCTGAGATTTAGGCGGAACATGTTTTCTCCAGACATAGCCTAAATCCTGAGGTTGAGGTATCAACTGTTTCAATATGATCTGGTAACCTTCTTTTGCGGTGTAATTCCCATTTTGAAAGCAAATTTGATCAGTCGCTGTTGTCAGGTTTGGAGGGTTTCCAATTGTATCAATGAGATTACATAGTTGAATCTTTGCTTCTGTCGATGCTGTCTATTTTAGCTGAATGCACCAGTTCCCATTTTGAATAAGATCTGCAATTTTTGCTCTCTTGTTTGATACAAATTTATAATCTAAGGTGAAGATTTGACACAGTGGTGGTTGATCTGTCCATGGATCAATCCAGAACTTCACTGAGGTTCCATCTCCAATAGAGAAATGAGAGTTTGTTTGCATCAGATTCCCTCCATGTTGTATTCCTTTCCACATACCTCTTCCATGAGGAAGATTATATTCCATAGGACACAAATCTTCATCATCTGAGTTAGACTTTAGTTGAACAACTCTTCTCCACAGAGCCTCCTTCTCTTTTGCATATCTCCAACTCCACTTTGATAGAAGAGCTCTATTTGTGGCTCTCAAATTTCTGATTCCCAGCCCTCCAATTTTTTTGGAAAGTTTAATCTGTCCCAGGCCACCCAGTTAATTTTTTTTCCTATCTGAGCTAGCCCCCCACAGAAACCCCCTCATTATTTTCTCCATTTTTTTCCCACTGCCACAGGAATTTGCAGTAAAGACATGAAGTATACCGGAAGGCTTGCCAAAGCACTGTTTATTAAAATGATTCTTTGATCTTTAGATAAAAATCTCCTCCTCCATTTTGCTATTTTTTTTTCTGAAATTTGTCCAAGATGGTATCCCACACTGACACTTGCTTCAAAGTTGCTCCAAGAGGTATCCCCAGATACTTTAATGGAAGTTTTTCTACCCTGCAGTGCAAGATTCTTGCAATATCATCAATTTTTCGGTCTGCCCCAATGCTGATGACAGTGCTTTTCTCCAGATTAACTCTTAAACCTTTAATTTCTTCATAGACTTGAAGAATGAGCATGAGGTTTTCAACCATCTCTTCCTTGGCATCTAAGAAAATTAGTGTGTCATTAGCGAATTGCAAATGAGACACACTGATTTGGTTATGAATATTGAAGCCTTTGAGCTTTACGTTAAGAAGAAGATATAAGGTTAATGGATACTGGAAGTTTGGTCTTTAATTATAAGTGTCAACCAAACTAAATAAGCACATACATTTTTGGTCTTTAATCTCAACTAAAATATGAACTTTCATTCGATTTCTATATAATGGAACGTCTCTAAATGGACTGATCGAAATTACGCTGTAAATTCTCTAAGTCATTTTCAAGCCTTTTCTGTAAAATTTATTTAAGCAAAACAAAAATGAACAACATAAGCAAGTAATACCGAGATTCTGACCGACAATACATGCCAAGTAAGATAATACATGCAAGTAATACCTCATATTAGTTCCTTATTCTCATTCTTCATATTGTGTTTCTCAAATGCCTGATTAAACCAAACAAAAGAAACACAAAAAAAAAACTCCCAATCAAACAAATCTTGAATACTTGTTAACAAAGATTGAAGAACGTACCTGTAAAAATATCATTTTCTTAGAATTTTCTTAGAGTCTGGATCACCCGTCAACTGCAAAATATAGCCGGAGAGAACACAAAAACAAAGCATTATCATATCCTTTTGATTTAGGATAAACCTTAAGTTTTCAATCACTATTTCTGAAATTGAAGAAGAAATAAAAACTAAATAAGAAAGGATAAGCATCTAAGTTAACCCAAAATAGAAATTAAAAGTAGGATAAACATTTCATATCAAAGTGATAAAGAAAGGCATAATGACTTCTACCACATATTTTATATTTTTAACTGAATCGTCACCCACACAGTAATTATAGGAAAAGTGAATTGCATTAATGTAGAAGTATAATG
Source organism: Papaver bracteatum (assembly GCA_023529315.1). Lineage (NCBI taxonomy): Eukaryota > Viridiplantae > Streptophyta > Magnoliopsida > Ranunculales > Papaveraceae > Papaver > Papaver bracteatum. Next base: position 553,069 of record JAJJWX010002809.1, read on the forward strand.
ACCAACGTGTTTTGCCATTTTGCATATCCATGTTGAGCATAAAAACATGAAGTTTAATGACCAAGGTATTTTACTTCGATAAAAGTCGCATGTATCAGCAAGAGGATCCTTCGGGGGGATTAAATTCACCTCATCTACATCTTACCTCAAAATCCTGGGTTTGAAGTGTCTTCATCATCACACTCAACGATATTACCATTAACCTCCAATGAACTTATACCCTATTGTTTATTAACTGAAAAATTACAACAACTGATGTACTGTTAAAAAAAAAACTGATTAAGGTATTTTATCAAATAAGTTATATGCAATTTGAGGGGAAAAACAACTTACATGCATCGATGTCAGCATTTCAATTTCTGTATCTGAGATATATTAATTTTCTATTTTTCGTTGAGGTTTATCTTTGATTAATACAGAGAGTACTGCTGAAGAATATGGAATCGGAGTTTAAGAAACTGGATAACTAAATACGATTCACCCTTGAGAAGTGAAAGGAGAGATAATAGTGAGCAATATAAATGTGAACTTACCAATTGCTCTTCGGAATTGATAAGCAGTTGGTCAATTCGAGAAGATCAAACTCATAATTATAAATACTCAATTGCGATGAGGTAGGGACAATGGATTTCATATGAGATGGGATCGAAGAACAAAAACTTTCCATTATGGCGTTCAATTTTTGCGATTAAAAACCAAAAGAGAGCGTTACAAACGGACTACATTTTGGCTCCAGTATGAACACTAAAGGGACTCCCTTCGGTCATCCCAATTATGTTAGACTAGATTACTGCTGCAACAGTGTGGTGACGACCAAAGTTTGGAAGTGACTCCATGGGAATGTAGGGGAGGTTTTTATTTTGTGACAGTTTTGTAAAAGTTTTGCAACTATTTTTGTAACAGTTATTTAATAACAATTATAAGTGTAATATTTATGTGATACTTATTATCTAACAATTTTGTAACACTTATTTGTAACAATTTTGAAATAACAGCAGAAACTTTAGATCCGATGGCCGAATTTCGTTGGTAATACGCGCATCGATGTTAGCATTTCAATTTATGTACCAGAGATATATTAATTTTCTATTTTTCTTTGAGGTTTAGCTTTGATTATTATAGAGAGTATTGCTGAAGAATCTAGAATAGGAGTTAAAGAAACCGGATAACAAAATACGATTCACCCTTGAGTAGTGAAAGGAGAGATAATAGTGATCAACATAAATGTAAACTTACCAATTATTCTTCGGAATTGATAAGCAGTTGGTCAATTCGAGAAGATCAAACTCGTCATTCTAAATACTCAATTGCGATGAGGTAGGAACAATGAATTTCGTATAAGATGAGATCGAAGAACAAAAACTTTCAATTATGGCGTTAAATTTTTGTGATTAAAACAAAAAAAGAGAGTTACAAACGGACTACATTTTGGTTCCACTATGAACACTAAAGGGACTCCCTTCGGTCGTCCCAATTATGTTAGACTAGATTACTGCTGCAACAGTGCGGTGACGACCGAAGTTTGGAAGTGACTCCGTGGGATTGTAAGGGTCCTTTTTTATTTTGTGACAGTTTTGCAACTATTTTTTGTAACAATTATTTAATAACAATCATAAGTGTAATATTTATGTGATACTTATTATCTAATAATTTAGAAACTTTAGATCCGATGTACGAATTTTGTTGGTAATGCAACTTGCATGCATCGATGTCAGCATTTCAATTTCTGTATCGGAGATATATTATTTTTCTATTTTTCTTTGATTAATATAGAGAGTACTGCTGAAGAATCTGGAATCAGAGTTAAAGAAACTGGATAACAAAATACGATTCACCCTTGAGTAGTGAAAGCAGAGATAATAGTGAGCAACATAAATGTAAACTTACCAATTGCTCTTCGGAATTGATAAGTAGTTCATTAATTCGAGAAAATCAAACTCATCATTCTAAATACTCAATTGCGATGAGGTAGAAAAAATGGATTTCGTATAAGATGAGATCGAAGAACAAAAACTTTCAATTATGGCGTTGAATTTTTACGATTAAAAAAAAAAAACGTTACAAACGGACTACATTTTGGCTCCACTATGAACACTAAAGGGACTCCCTTCGGTCGTCCCAATTATGTTAGACTAGATTACTGTTTCAACAGTGCGGTGACGACCGAAGTTTGGAAGTGACTCCGTGGGATTGTAGGGGGCCTTTTTTTATTTTGTGAAAGTTTTGCAACTATTTTTGTAACAATTATAAGTGTAATATTTATGTGACACTTATTATCTAACAATTTAGAAACTTTAGATCCGATGTCCGAATTTTGTTGGTAATGCAACTTGCATGCATCGATGTCAGCATTTCAACTTTTGTACCGGAGATATATTAATTTTCTATTTTTCTTTGATTTATATAGAGAGTACTGCTGAAGAATCTGGAATCAGAGTTAAAGAAACTGGATAACAAAATACGATTCACCCTTGAGTAGTGAAAGGAGAGATAATAGTGAGCAACATAAATGTAAACTTACCAATTGCTCTTCGGAATTGATAAGCAGTTGGTCAATTCGAGAAGATCAAACTCATCATTCTAAATACTCAATTGCGATGAGGTAGGAACAATGGATTTCGTATAAGATGAGATTGAAGAACAAAAAGTTTCAATTATGGCGTTCAATTTTTGCGATTAAAAACCAAAAAAGAGCGTTACAAAAGAACTACATTTTGGCTCCACTATAAACACTAAAGGGACTCCCTTCGGTTGTCCCAATTATGTTAGACTAGATTAATGCTTCAACAGTGTGGTGACGACCGAAGTTTGGAAGTGACTCCGTGGGAATGTAGGGGTCGTTTTTATTTTGTGACAATTTGGTAACAGTTTTGCAACTATTTTTGTAACAATTATTTAATAACAATTATAAGTGTAATATTTATGTGATACTTATTATCTAACAATTTTGTAACACTTATTTGTAACAATTTTGAAATAACAACAGAAACATTAGATCCGATGGCCGAACTTCGTTGGTAATACAACTTACATGCATCGATGTTAGCATTTCAATTTCTGTACCGGAGATATATTAAGTTTTCTTATTTTTCTTTGCGGTTTAGCTTTGATTATTACAGAGAGTACTGCTGAAGAATCTAGAATCGGAGTTGAAGAAACCGGATAACAAAATACGATTCACCCTTGAGTAGTGGAAGGAGAGATAATAGTGAGCAACATAAATGTAAACTTACCAATTTCTCTTCGGAATTGATAAGCAGTTGGTCAATTCGAGAAGATCAAACTCATCATTCTAAATACTCAATTGCGATGAGGTAGGAACAATGGATTTCGTATAAGATGAGATCGAAGAACAAAAACTTTCAGTTATTGCGTTAAATTTTTGCGATTAAAACAAAAAAAGAGTGTTACAAACGGACTACATTTTGGCTCCACTATGAACACTAAATGGACTCCCTTCGGTCGTCCCAATTATGTTAGACTAGATTATTGCTGCAACAGTGCGGTGACGCCCGAAATTTGGAAGTGACTCCGTGGGATTGTAGGGGGCCTTTTTTATTTTGTGACAATTTTGCAACTATTTTTGTAACAATTATTTAATAACAATTATAAGTGTAATATTTATGTGACACTTATTATCTAACAATTTAGAAACTTTAGATCCGATGTCCGAATTTTGTTGGTAATGCAACTTGCATGCATCGATGTCAGCATTTCAATTTCTTTACCGAAGATATATTAATTTTTTATTTTTCTTTGATTTATATAGAGAGTACTGCTGAAGAATCTGGAATCAGAGTTAAAGAAACTGGATAACAAAATACGATTCACCCTTGAGTAGTGAAAGGAGAGATAATAGTGAGCAACATAAATGTAAACTTACCAATTGCTCTTCGGAATTGATAAGCAAGTTAGTTCAATTCGAGAAGATTAAACTCATCATTCTAAATACTCAATTGCGATGAGGTAGGAACAATGGATTTCGTATAAGATGAGATCGAAGAACAAAAAGTTTCAATTATGGCGTTCAATTTTTGCGATTAAAAACCAAAAAAGAGCGTTACAAACGAACTACATTTTGGCTCCACTATGAACACTAAAGGGAATCCCTTTGGTCGTCCCAATTATGTTAGACTAGATTAATGTTGCAACAGTGTGGTGATGACCGAAGTTTGGAAGTGACTCCGTGGGAATGTAGGGGACGTTTTTATTTTGTGACAATTTGGTAACAGTTGTGCAACTATTTTTGTAACAGTTATTTAATAACAATTATAAGTGTAATATTTATGTGATATTTATTATTTAACAATTTTGTAACACTTATTTGTAACAATTTTGAAATAACAACAGAAACTTTAGATCCGATGGCCGAATTTCGTTGGTAATACAACTTACATGCATCGATGTTAGCATTTCAATTTCTGTACCGGAGATATATTAATTTTTCTTATTTTTCTTTGCCCGTTTAGCTTTGATTATTACAGAGAGTACTGCTGAAGAATATAGAATCGGAGTTGAAGAAACCGGATAACAAAATATGATTCACCCTTGAGTAGTGAAAGGAGAGATAATAGTGAGCAACATAAATGTAAACTTACCAATTGCTCTTCGGAATTGATAAGCAGTTGGTCAATTCGAGAAGATCAAACTCATCATTCTAAATACTCAATTGCGATGAGGTAGGAACAATGGATTTCGTATAAGATGAGATCGAAGAACAAAAAGTTTCAATTATGGCGTTAAATTTTTGCGATTAAAACAAAAAAAGAGCGTTACAAACGGACTACATTTTGGCTCCACTATGAACACTAAAGGGACTCCCTTCGGTCGTCCCAATTATGTTAGACTAGATTACTGCTGCAACAGTGCGGTGACGACCGAAGTTTGGAAGTGACTCCGTGGGATTGTAGGGGGCCTTTTTTATTTTGTGACAGTTTTGCAACTATTTTTGTAACAATTATTTAATAACAATTATAAGTGTAATATTTATGTGACATTTATTATCTAACAATTTAGAAACTTTAGATCCGATGTCCGAATTTTGTTGGTAATGCAACTTGCATGCATCGATGTCAGCATTTCAATTTCTGTACCGGAGATATATTAATTTTTTATTTTTCTTTGATTTATATAGAGAGTACTGCTGAAGAATCTGGAATCAGAGTTAAAGAAACTGGATAACAAAATATGATTCACCCTTGAGTAGTGAAAGGAGAGATAATAGTGAGCAACATAAATGTAAACTTACCAATTGCTCTCGAAATTGATAAGCAGTTGGTCAATTCGAGAAGATCAAACTCATCATTCTAAATACTCAATTGCGATGAGGTAGGAACAATGGATTTCGTATAAGATGAGATCGAAGAACAAAAACTTCCAATTATGGCGTTAAATTTTTGCGATTAAAACAAAAAAAGAGTGTTACAAACGGACTACATTTTGGCTCCACTATGAACACTAAAGGGACTCCCTTCGGTCGTCCCAATTATGTTAGACTAGATTACTGCCGCAACAGTGTGGTGACGATCGAAGTTTGGAAGTGACTCCGTGGGATTGTAGGGGGCCTTTTTTATTTTTAGATAGTTTTGCAACTATTTTTGTAACAATTATTTAATAACAATTATAAGTGTAATATTTATGTGACACTTATTATCTAACAATTTAGAAACTTTAGATCCGATGTCCGAATTTTGTTGGTAATGCAACTTGCATGCATCGATGTCAGCATTTCAATTTCTGTACCGGAGATATATTAATTTTTTATTTTTCTTTGATTTATATAGAGAGTACTGCTGAAGAATCTGGAATCAGAGTTAAAGAAACTGGATAACAAAATACGATTCACCCTTGAGTAGTGAAAGGAGAGATAATAGTGAGCAACATAAATGTAAACTTACCAATTGCTCTTGAATTGATAAGCAGTTGGTCAATTCGAGAAGATCAAACTCATCATTCTAAATACTCAATTGCGATGAGGTAGGAACAATGGATTTCGTATAAGATGAGATCGAAGAACAAAAAGTTTCAATTATGGCGTTCAATTTTTGCGATTAAAAACCAAAAAAGAGCGTTACAAACGAACAACATTTTGGCTCCACTATGAACACTAAAGGGACTCCCTTTGGTCGTCCCAATTATGTTAGACTAGATTACTGCCGCAACAGTGTGGCGACGATCGAAGTTTGGAAGTGACTCCGTGGGAATGTAGGGGATGTTTTTATTTTGTGACAGTTTTGTAATAGTTTTGCAACTATTTTTGTAACAATTATTTAATAATAATTATAAGTGTAATACTTATGTGACACTTATTATCTAACAATTTAGAAACTTTAGATCCGATGTCCGAATTTTGTTGGTAATGCAACTTGCATGCATCGATGTCAGCATTTCAATTTCTTTACCGGAGATATATTAATTTTTTTATTTTTCTTTGATTTATATAGAGAGAGTCTTTGAAGAATATAGAATCGGAGTTAAAGAAACTGGATAACAAAATATGATTCACCCTTGAGTAGTGAAAGGAGAGATAATAGTGAGCAACATAAATGTAAACTTACCAATTGCTCTTGAATTGATAAGCGAGTTGGTCAATTCGAGAAGAACAAACTCATCATTCTAAATACTCAATTGCGATGAGGTAGGAACAATGGATTTCGTATAAGATGAGATCGAAGAACAAAAAGTTTCAATTATGGCGTTCAATTTTTGCGATTAAAAACCAAAAAAGAGCGTTACAAACGAACTACATTTTGGCTCCACTATGAACACTAAAGGGACTCCCTTCGGTCGTCCCAATTATGTTAGACTAGAATACTGCTGCAATAGTGTGGTGACGACCGAAGTTTGGAAGTGACTCCGTGGGAATGTAGGGGTCGTTTTTATTTTGTGACAAGTTTTGCAACTATTTTTGTAACAATTATTTAATAAAAATTATAAGTGTAATATTTATGTGATACTTATTATCTAACAATTTAGAAACTTTAGATCCGATGTCCGAATTTTGTTGGTAATGCAACTTGCATGCATCGATGTCAAGCATTTCAATTTAAATGCACAGGAGATATATTAATTTTTTATTTTTCTTTGATTTATATAGAGAATACTATTTGAAGAATCTGGAATCAGAGTTAAAGAAACTGGATAACAAAATACGATTCACCCTTGAGTAGTGAAAGGAGAGATAATAGTGAGCAACATAAATGTAAACTTACCAATTGCTCTTCGGAATTGATAAGCAGTTCGTTAATTCGAGAAAATCAAACTCATCATTCTAAATACTCAATTGCGATGAGGTAGAAACAATGGATTTCGTATAAGATGAGATCGAAGAACAAAAACTTTCAGTTATGGCGTTAAATTTTTGCGATTAAAACAAAAAAAAGAGCGTTACAAACGGACTACATTTTGGCTCCACTATGAACACTAAAGGGACTCCTTGGTCGTCCCAATTATGTTAGACTAGATTACTAACAACAGTGTGGTGACGACCGAAGTTTGGAAATGACTCCGTGGGATTGTAGGGGGCCTTTTTTATTTTGTGATAGTTTTGCAACTATTTTTGTAACAATTATTTAATAACAATTATAAGTGTAATATTTATGTGACACTTATTATCTAACAATTTAGAAACTTTAGATCCGATGTCCGAATTTTGTTGGTAATGCAACTTGCATGCATCGATGTCAGCATTTCAATTTCTGTACCGGAGATATATTAATTTTTTATTTTTCTTTGATTTATATAGAGAGTACTGCTGAAGAATCTGGAATCAGAGTTAAAGAAACTGGATAACAAAATACGATTCACCCTTGAGTAGTGAAAGGAGAGATAATAGTGAGCAACATAAATGTAAACTTACCAATTGCTCTTCGGAATTGATAAGCAGTTCGTTAATTCGAGAAAATCAAACTCATCATTCTAAATACTCAATTGCGATGAGGTAGAAACAATGGATTTCGTATAAGATGAGATCGAAGAACAAAAACTTTCAGTTATGGCGTTAAATTTTTGCGATTAAAACAAAAAAAGAGCGTTACAAACGGACTACATTTTGGCTCCACTATGAACACTAAAGGGACTCCCTTCGGTCGTCCCAATTATGTTAGACTAGATTACTGCTGCAACAGTGCGGTGACGACCGAAGTTTGTAAATGACTCCGTGGGATTGTAGGGGGCCTTTTTTATTTTGTGACAGTTTTGCAACTATTTTTGTAACAATTATTTAATAACAATTATAAGTGTAATATTTATGTGACACTTATTATCTAACAATTTAGAAACTTTAGATCCGATGTCCTAATTTTGTTGGTAATGCAACTTGCATGCATCGATGTCAACATTTCAATTTCTGTACCGGAGATATATTAATTTTTTATTTTTCTTTGATTTATATAGAGAGTACTGCTGCAGAATCTGGAATCAGAGTTAAAGAAACTGGATAACAAAATATGATTCACCCTTGAGTAGTGAAAGGAGAGATAATAGTGAGCAACATAAATGTAAACTTACCAATTGCTCTTCGGAATTGATAAGCAGTTGGTCAATTCGAGAAGATCAAACTCATCATTCTAAATACTCAATTGCGATGAGGTAGGAACAATGGATTTCGTATAAGATGAGATCGAAGAACAAAAACTTCCAATTATGGCGTTAAATTTTTGCGATTAAAACAAAAAAGAGGGTTACAAACGGACTACATTTTGGCTCCACTATGAACACTAAAGGGACTCCTTCGGTCGTCCCAATTATGTTAGACTAGATTACTCTTTGCAATAGTGTGGTGACGACCGAAGTTTGGAAGTGACTCCGTGGGATTGTAGGGGGCCTTTTTTATTTTGTGACAGTTTTGCAACTATTTTTGTAACAATTATTTAATAACAATTATAAGTGTAATATTTATGTGACACTTATTATCTAACAATTTAGAAACTTTAGATCCGATGTCCGAATTTTGTTGGTAATGCAACTTGCATGCATCGATGTCATCATTTCAATTTAATTGACCGGAGATATATTAATTTTTTATTTTTCTTTGATTTATATAGAGAGTACTGCTGAAGAATCTGGAATCAGAGTTAAAGAAACTGGATAACAAAATACGATTCACCCTTGAGTAGTGAAAGGAGAGATAATAGTGAGCAACATAAATGTAAACTTACCAATTGCTCTTCGGAATTGATAAGCAGTTGGTCAATTCGAGAAGATCAAACTCATCATTCTAAATACTCAATTGCGATGAGGTAGGAACAATGGATTTCGTATAAGATGAGATCGAAGAACAAAAAGTTTCAATTATGGCGTTCAATTTTTGCGATTAAAAACCAAAAAAGAGCGTTACAAACGAACTACATTTTGGCTCCACTATGAACACTAAAGGGACTCCCTTTGGTCGTCCCAATTATGTTAGACTAGATTACTGCCGCAACAGTGTGGCGACGATCGAAGTTTGGAAGTGACTCCGTGGGAATGTAGGGGATGTTTTTATTTTGTGACAGTTTTGTAATAGTTTTGCAACTATTTTTGTAACAGTTATTTAATAATAATTATAAGTGTAATATTTATGTGATACTTATTATCTAACAATTTTGTAACTTATTTTAGATCCGAAACTTTGATCCGAATTTTGTTGGTAATGCAACTTGCATGCATCGATGTTAGCATTTCAATTTATGTACCGGAGATATATTAATTTTTTATTTTTTTTCTTTGATTTATATAGAGAGAGTACTGCTTGAAGAATATAGAATCGAGTTAAAGAAACTGGATAACAAAATACGATTCACCCTTGAGTAGTGAAAGGAGAGATAATAGTGAGCAACATAAATGTAAACTTACCAATTGCTCTTCAGAATTGATAAGCAGTTGGTCAATTCGAGAAGATCAAACTCATCATTCTAAATACTCAATTGCGATGAGGTATGAACAATGGATTTCGTATAAGATGAGACCGAAGAACAAAAAGTTTCAATTATGGCATTCAATTTTTGCGATTAAAAACCAAAAAAGAGCTTTACAAACGCACTACATTTTGGCTCCACTATGAACACTAAAGGGACTCCTTTCGGTCGTCCTAATTATGTTAGACTAGATTACTGCTGCAATAGTGTGGTGACGACCGAAGTTTGTAAATGACTCGTGGGATTGTAGGGGGCCTTTTTTATTTTGTGACAGTTTTGCAACTATTTTTGTAACAATTATTTAATAAAAATTATGAGTGTAATATTTATGTGATACTTATTATCAAACAATTTAGAAACTTTAGATCCGATGTCCGAATTTTGTTGGTAATGCAACTTGCATGCATCGATGTCAGCATTTCAATTTCTGTACCGGAGATATATTAATTTTTTATTTTTCTTTGATTTATATAGAGAGTAGTGTTGAAGAATCTGGAATCAGAGTTAAAGAAACTGGATAACAAAATACGATTCACCCTTGAGTAGTGAAAGGAGAGATAATAGTGAGCAACATAAATGTAAACTTACCAATTGCTCTTCGGAATTGATAAGCAGTTCATTAATTCGAGAAAATCAAACTCATCATTCTAAATACTCAATTGGGATGAGGTAGAAACAATGGATTTCGTATAAGATGAGATCGAAGAACAAAAACTTTCAATTATGGCGTTAAATTTTTGCGATTAAAAACCAAAAAAGAGCGTTACAAACGGACTACATTTTGGCTCCACTATGAACACTAAAGGGACTCCCTTCGGTCGTCCCAATTATGTTAGACTAGATTACTGCTGCAACAGTGCGGTGACGACCGAAGTTTGTAAATGACTCCGTGGGATTGTAGGGGGGCTTTTTTATTTTGTGATAGTTTTGCAACTATTTTTGTAACAATTATTTAATAACAATTATAAGTGTAATATTTATGTGACACTTATTATCTAACAATTTAGAAACTTTAGATCCGATGTCCGAATTTTGTTGGTAATGCAACTTGCATGCATCGATGTCAGCATTTCAATTTTCAGGAGATATATTAATTTTTTATTTTTCTTTGATTTATATAGAGAGTCTGTTGAAGAATCTCGGAATCGAGTTAAAGAACCGGATAACAAAATATGATTCACCCTTGAGTAGTGAAAGGAAAGATAATAGTGAGTAACATAAATGTAAACTTACCAATTGCTCTTCGGAATTGATAAGCAGTTGGTCAATTCGAGAAGATCAAACTCATCATTCTAAATACTCAATTGCGATGAGGTAGAAACAATGGATTTCGTATAAGATGAGATCGAAGAACAAAAACTTTCTGTTATGGCGTTAAATTTTGCGATTAAAACAAAAAAGAGCGTTACAAACGGACTACATTTTGGCTCCACTATGAACACTAAAGGGACTCCCTTGGTCGCCCCAATTATGTTAGACTAGATTATCACTAACAGATGCGGTGACGACCAAGTTTGTAAATGACTCCGTGGGATTGTAGGGGGCTTTTTTATTTTGTGACAGTTTTGCAACTATTTTTGTAACAATTATTTAATAACAATTATAAGTGTAATATTTATGTGACACTTATTATCTAACAATTTAGAAACTTTAGATCCGATGTCCGAATTTTGTTGGTAATGCAACTTGCATGCATCGATGTCAACATTTCAATTTCTTGCACCAAGATATATTAATTTTTTATTTTTCTTTGATTTATATAGAGAGTACTGCTGAAGAATCTGGAATCAGAGTTAAAGAAACTGGATAACAAAATATGATTCACCCTTGAGTAGTGAAAGGAGAGATAATAGTGAGCAACATAAATGTAAACTTACCAATTGCTCTTCGGAATTGATAAGCGAGTTGGTCAATTCGAGAAGATCAAACTCATCATTCTAAATACTCAATTGCGATGAGGTAGGAACAATGGATTTCGTATAAGATGAGACCGAAGAACAAAAAGTTTCAATTATGGCGTTCAATTTTTGCGATTAAAAACAAAAAAAGAGTGTTACAAAACGGACTACATTTTGGCTCCACTATGAACACTAAAGGGACTCCTTTGGTCGTCCCAATTATGTTAGACTAGATTATCATGCAATAGTGTGGTGACGATCGAAGTTTGGAAGTGACTCGTGGGAATGTAGGGGTTTTTATTTTTATTTTTGTAATAGTTTTTGCAACTATTTTTTAACAATTATTTAATAATAATTATAAGTGTAATATTTATGTGACACTTATTATCTAACAATTTAGAAACTTTAGATCCGATGTCCGAATTTTGTTGGTAATGCAACTTGCATGCATCGATGTCAGCATTTCAATTTACATCTGACTAAGATATATTAATTTTTTATTTTTCTTTGATTTATTATTAGAGAGTATCTGCTTTGAAGAATATAGAATCGAGTTGAAGAAACCGGATAACAAAATACGATTCACCCTTGAGTAGTGAAAGGAGAGATAATAGTGAGCAACATAAATGTAAACTTACCAATTGCTCTTCGGAATTGATAAGCAGTTGGTCAATTCGAGAAGATCAAACTCATCATTCTAAATACTCAATTGCGATGAGGTAGGAACAATAGATTTCGTATAAGATGAGATCGAAGAACAAAAAGTTTCAATTATGGCGTTCAATTTTTGCGATTAAAAACCAAAAAAGAGCGTTACAAACGAACTACATTTTGGCTCCACTATGAACACTAAAGGGACTCCCTTTGGTCGTCCCAATTATGTTAGACTAGATTATTGCCGCAATAGTGTGGCGACGATCGAAGTTTGGAAGTGACTCCGTGGGAATGTAGGGGATGTTTTTATTTTGTGACAGTTTTGTAATAGTTTTGCAACTATTTTTGTAACAATTATTTAATAAAAATTATGAGTGTAATATTTATGTGATACTTATTATCTAACAATTTAGAAACTTTAGATCCGATGTCCGAATTTTGTTGGTAATGCATCTTGCATGCATCGATGTCATCGATGTTAGCATTTCAATTTCTGAGGAGATATATTAATTTTTTATTTTTCTTTGATTTATATAGAGAGTAGAGTATGCTGAAGAATATAGAATCGAGTTAAAGAAACTGGATAACAAAATACGATTCACCCTTGAGTAGTGAAAGGAGAGATAATAGTGAGCAACATAAATGTAAACTTACCAATTGCTCTTCGGAATTGATAAGCAGTTCATTAATTCGAGAAAATCAAACTCATCATTCTAAATACTCAATTGCGATGAGGTAGAAACAATGGATTTCGTATAAGATGAGATCGAAGAACAAAAACTTTCAGTTATGGCGTTAAATTTTTGCGATTAAAACAAAAAAAGAGCGTTACAAACGGACTACATTTTGGCTCCACTATGAACACTAAAGGGACTCCCTTCGGTCGTCCCAATTATGTTAGACTAGATTATCTTTGCAACAGTAGTGTGGTGACGACCGAAGTTTGGAAGTGACTCCGTGGGATTGTAGGGGGGCATTTTTATTTTGTGATAGTTTTGCAACTATTTTTGTAACAATTATTTAATAACAATTATAAGTGTAATATTTATGTGACACTTATTATCTAACAATTTAGAAACTTTAGATCCGATGTCCAATTTTGTTGGTAATGCAACTTGCATGCATCGATGTCAGCATTTCAATTTCAATTTCATCGGAGATATATTAATTTTTTATTTTTCTTTGATTTATATAGAGAGTACTGCTGAAGAATCTGGAATCAGAGTTAAAGAAACTGGATAACAAAATACGATTCACCCTTGAGTAGTGAAAGGAGAGATAATAGTGAGCAACATAAATGTAAACTTACCAATTGCTCTTCGGAATTGATAAGCAGTTCGTTAATTCGAGAAAATCAAACTCATCATTCTAAATACTCAATTGCGATGAGGTAGAAACAATGGATTTCGTATAAGATGAGATCGAAGAACAAAAACTTTCAGTTATGGCGTTAATTTTTGCGATTAAAACAAAAAAGAGCGTTACAAACGGACTACATTTTGGCTCCACTATGAACACTAAAGGGACTCCCTTGATCGTCCCAATTATGTTAGACTAGATTACTGCTGCAACAGTGCGGTGACGACCGAAGTTTGTAAATGACTCCGTGGGATTGTAGGGGGCCTTTTTTATTTTGTGACAGTTTTGCAACTATTTTTGTAACAATTATTTAATAACAATTATAAGTGTAATATTTATGTGACACTTATTATCTAACAATTTAGAAACTTTAGATCCGATGTCCGAATTTTGTTGGTAATGCAACTTGCATGCATCGATGTCAGCATTTCAATTTCTGTACCGGAGATATATTAATTTTTTATTTTTCTTTGATTTATATAGAGAGTACTGCTGAAGAATATGGAATCAGAGTTAAAGAAACTGGATAACAAAATATGATTCACCCTTGAGTAGTGAAAGGAGAGATAATAGTGAGCAACATAAATGTAAACTTACCAATTGCTCTTCGGAATTGATAAGCAGTTGGTCAATTCGAGAAGATCAAACTCATCATTCTAAATACTCAATTGCGATGAGGTAGGAACAATGGATTTCGTATAAGATGAGATCGAAGAACAAAAACTTCCAATTATGGCGTTAAATTTTTGCGATTAAAACAAAAAAAGAGTGTTACAAACGGACAACATTTTGGCTCCACTATGAACACTAAAGGGACTCCCTTCGGTCGTCCCAATTATGTTAGACTAGATTACTGCTGCAACAGTGCGGTGACGACCGAAGTTTGGAAGTGACTCCGTGGGATTGTAGGGGGCCTTTTTTATTTTGTGACATTTTTGCAACTATTTTTGTAACAATTATTTAATAACAATTATAAGTGTAATATTTATGTGACACTTATTATCTAACAATTTAGAAACTTTAGATCCGATGTCCGAATTTTGTTGGTAATGCAACTTGCATGCATCGATGTCATCATTTCAATTTCTGTACCGAAGATATATTAATTTTTTATTTTTCTTTGATTTATATAGAGAGTACTGCTGAAGAATCTGGAATCAGAGTTAAAGAAACTGGATAACAAAATACGATTCACCCTTGAGTAGTGAAAGGAGAGATAATAGTGAGCAACATAAATGTAAACTTACCAATTGCTCTTCGGAATTGATAAGCAGTTGGTCAATTCGAGAAGATCAAACTCATCATTCTAAATACTCAATTGCGATGAGGTAGGAACAATAGATTTCGTATAAGATGAGATCGAAGAACAAAAAGTTTCAATTATGGCGTTCAATTTTTGCGATTAAAAACCAAAAAAGTGCGTTACAAACGAACTACATTTTGGCTCCACTATGAACACTAAAGGGACTCCCTTTGGTCGTCCCAATTATGTTAGACTAGATTATCTAGCAATAGTGTGGTGACGATCAAGTTTGGAAGTGACTCCGTGGGAATGTAGGGGATGTTTTTATTTTGTGACAGTTTTGTAATAGTTTTGCAACTATTTTTGTAACAGTTATTTAATAATAATTATAAGTGTAATATTTATGTGATACTTATTATCTAACAATTTTGTAACACTTATTTGTAACAATTTTGAAATAACAACAGAAACTTTAGATCCGATGGCCGAATTTCGTTGGTAATACAACTTACATGCATCGATGTTAGCGCATCGATGTTAGCATTTCAATTTCTGTACCGGAGATATATTAATTTTTCTTATTTTTCTTTGCCCGTTTAGCTTTGATTATTACAGAGAGTACTGCTGAAGAATATAGAATCGGAGTTGAAAAAACCGGATAACAAAATACGATTCACCCTTGAGTAGTGAAAGGAGAGATAATAGTGAGCAACATAAATGTAAACTTACCAATTGCTCTTCAGAATTGATAAGCAGTTGGTCAATTCGAGAAGATCAAACTCATCATTCTAAATACTCAATTGCGATGAGGTAGGAACAATGGATTTCGTATAAGATGAGACCGAAGAACAAAAAGTTTCAATTATGGCGTTCAATTTTTGCGATTAAAAACCAAAAAAGAGCTTTACAAACGCACTACATTTTGGCTCCACTATGAACACTAAAGGGACTCCTTTCGGTCGTCCCAATTATGTTAGACTAGATTACTGCTGCAATAGTGTGGTGACGACCGAAGTTTGGAAGTGACTCCGTGGGAATGTAGGGGTCGTTTTTATTTTGTGACAGTTTTGCAACTATTTTTGTAACACTTATTTAATAAAAATTATGAGTGTAATATTTATGTGATACTTATTATCTAACAATTTAGAAACTTTAGATCCGATGTCCGAATTTTGTTGGTAATGCAACTTGCATGCATTGATGTCAGCATTTCAATTTCTATACCGGAGATATATTAATTTTTTATTTTTCTTTGATTTATATAGAGAGTACTGCTGAAGAATATGGAATCAGAGTTAAAGAAACTGGATAACAAAATACGATTCACCCTTGAGTAGTGAAAGGAGAGATAATAGTGAGCAACATAAATGTAAACTTACCAATTGCTCTTCGGAATTGATAAGCAGTTCGTTAATTCGAGAAAATCAAACTCATCTTTCTAAATACTCAATTGCGATGAGGTAGAAACAATGGATTTCGTATAAGATGAGATCGAAGAACAAAAACTTTCAGTTATGGCGTTAAATTTTTGAGATTAAAACAAAAAAAGAGCGTTACAAACGGACTACATTTTGGCTCCACTATGAACACTAAAGGGACTCCCTTCGGTCGTCCCAATTATGTTAGACTATATTACTGCTGCAACAGTGCGGTGACGACCGAAGTTTGGAAATGACTCCGTGGGATTGTAGGGGGCCTTTTTTATTTTGTGATAGTTTTGCAACTATTTTTGTAACAATTATTTAATAACAATTATAAGTGTAATATTTATGTGACACTTATTATCTAACAATTTAGAAACTTTAGATCCGATGTCCGAATTTTGTTGGTAATGCAACTTGCATGCATCGATGTCAGCATTTCAATTTCTGTACCGGAGATATATTAATTTTTTATTTTTCTTTGATTTATATAGAGAGTACTGCTGAAGAATATGGAATCAGAGTTAAAGAAACTGGATAACAAAATACGATTCACCCTTGAGTAGTGAAAGGAGAGATAATAGTGAGCAACATAAATGTAAACTTACCAATTGCTCTTCGGAATTGATAAGCAGTTGGTCAATTCGAGAAGATCAAACTCATCATTCTAAATACTCAATTGCGATGCGGTAGGAACAATGGATTTCGTATAAGATGAGATCGAAGAACAAAAACTTCCAATTATGGCGTTAAATTTTTGCGATTAAAACAAAAAAAAGAGCGTTACAAACGGACTACATTTTGGCTCCACTATGAACACTAAAGGGACTCCTTCGGTCGTCCCAATTATGTTAGACTAGATTATCACTGCAACATGATGCGGTGACGACCGAACTTTGGAAGTGACTCCGTGGGATTGTAGGGGGCCTTTTTTATTTTGTGACAGTTTTGCAACTATTTTTGTAACAATTATTTAATAACAATTATAAGTGTAATATTTATGTGACACTTATTATCTAACAATTTAGAAAATTTAGATCCGATGTCCGAATTTTGTTGGTAATGCAACTTGCATGCATCGATGTCAGCATTTCAATTTCTGTATCGGAGATATATTAATTTTTTATTTTTCTTTGATTTATATAGAGAGTACTACTGAAGAAACTGGAATCAGATTTAAAGAAACTGGATAACAAAATACGATTCACCCTTGAGTAGTGAAAGTAGAGATAATAGTGAGCAACATAAATGTAAACTTACCAATTGCTCTTCGGAATTGATAAGCAGTTGGTCAATTCGAGAAGATCAAACTCATCATTCTAAATACTCAATTGCGATGAGGTAGGAACAATGGATTTCGTATAAGATGAGATCGAAGAACAAAAAGTTTCAATTATGGCGTTCAATTTTTGCGATTAAAAACCAAAAAAGAGCGTTACAAACGAAATACATTTTGGCTCCACTATGAACACTAAAGGGACTCCCTTTGGTCGTCCCAATTATGTTAGACTAGATTACTGCCGCAACAGTGTGGCGACGATCGAAGTTTGGAAGTGACTCCGTGGGAATGTAGGGGATGTTTTTATTTTGTGACAGTTTTGTAATAGTTTTGCAACTATTTTTGTAACAGTTATTTAATAATAATTATAAGTGTAATATTTATGTGATACTTATTATCTAACAATTTTGTAACACTTATTTGTAACAATTTTGAAATAACAACAGATACTTTAGATTCGATGGCCGAATTTCGTTGGTAATACAACTTACATGCATCGATGTTAGCGCATCGATGTTAGCATTTCAATTTCTGTACCGGAGATATATTAATTTTTCTTATTTTTCTTTGCCCGTTTAGCTTTGATTATTACAGAGAGTACTGCTGAAGAATATAGAATCGGAGTTGAAGAAACCGGATAACAAAATACGATTCACCCTTGAGTAGTGAAAGGAGAGATAATAGTGAGCAACATAAATGTAAAATTACCAATTGCTCTTCGGAATTGATAAGCAGTTGGTCAATTCGAGAAGATCAAACTCATCATTCTAAATACTCAATTTCAATGAGGTAGGAACAATGGATTTCGTTTAAGATGAGACCGAAGAACAAAAATTTTCAATTATGGCGTTCAATTTTTGCGATTAAAAACCAAAAAAGAGATTTACAAATGATCTACATTTTGGCTCCACTATGAACACTAAAGGGACTCCTTTCGGTCGTCCCAATTATGTTGGACTAGATTACTGCTGCAACAGTGTGGTGACGACAGAAGTTTGGAAGTGACTCCGTGGGAATGTAGGGGTCGTTTTTATTTTGTGACAGTTTTGCAACTATTTTTGTAACAATTATTTAATAAAAATTATGAGTGTAATATTTATGTGATACTTATTATCTAACAATTTAGAAACTTTAGATCTGATGTCCGAATTTTATTGGTAATGCAACTTGCATGCATCGATGTCAGCATTTCAATTTCTATACCGGAGATATATTAATTTTCTATTTTTCTTTGATTAATATAGAGAGTACTGCTGAAGAATCTGGAATCGGAGTTAAAGAAACTGGATAACAAAATACGATTCACCCTTGAGTAGTGAAAGGGGAGATAATAGTGAGCAACATAAATGTAAACTTACCAATTGCTCTTCGGAATTGATAAGCAGTTGGTCAATTCGAGAAGATCAACCTCATAATTTTAAATACTCAATTACGATGAGTAGGAACAATGGATTTCATATAAGATGAGATCGAAGATTGAAAACTTTCAATTATGGCGTTCATTTTTTGCGATTAAAACCAAAAAAAAAACGTTACAAACGGACTACATTTTGGCTCCACTATGAGCACTAAAGGGACTCCCTTCAGTCATCCTAATTATGTTAGACTAGATTACTGCTGCAGCAGTGCGGTGACGACCGATGTTTGGAAGTGACTTCGTGGGATTATAGGGGGCCGTTTTTATTTTGTGACAATTTTGTAACTATTTTGTAACATTTATTTAATAACATTTATAAATGTAATATTTATGTGATATTTATTATCTAACAATTTTGTAACACTTGTTTGTAACAATTTTGAAATAAAAACAGAAACTTTAGATCTGATGGCCGAATTTTGTTGGTAATCAACGGTCAAGATCAAAATTGAAAGTATAGGTGACGTTTTTTTTGCCATTTTCACGCCGGAAATACCGCCAATTGGTTCGACTTCCGATCATTTTGAATGCGCCTAACCGTAGTCGTGGTTGATGACTATCCTATTTTCGATCCAATTTTGTGGAAAGAAAACTAATGGCGTTCAACTTTTGCGATTAAAAACCAAAAAAGAGCGTTACAAACGGACTACATTTTGGCTCCACTATAAACACTAAAGGGACTCCCTTCGGTCGTCCCAAAAAATTGTGAACCGGTTAATAAGGATGAAGAGGAGAAGTGGGGGAACGAAGTGTGGATAGTTTTGGTCCATGAAGAAGAAGTGGGAGGTGTAAACAAGGTGTTAATGAAATTTTTTTAGCTTATTTTGTAGGGCCATAATCAATGAGAAATCTCTATTCTCTAATACTCTCATAATAGCACTCAACATCATCAAAAAGTGGGTCCAAAATGAATGAGAATTGAGTATTTGGTTTCAATTATCATATTGTTATATAGATAGACTAGATTTGTGCCCGTGCTACGCACCGGGCATATTTTTTATTTTAACTTAGTGTGTACATGGCTTCTCCCCGCCCCGTGACAATGCATTTTGGATTTGGTGTGCGCGGGTCTTCAGACCTCCCCGTGGCGACATTTTTGATTTGGTGTGCGCGGGGCTTCCCCCAGCCCCGTGGAGATGTATTTTTGATTTGGTGTGGCGGGGAAAATACATTAAATAGGTGGAGAATATGTACAAGTTTTTGGGCATTTTATTCATTTAACTTGGTGTGCACGGGGCTTCGGCCCGCCCCGTGGCAATGCATTTTTGATTTGGTGTGCGCGGGGCTTCGCCCTACACCGTGGCGATGCATTTTTTGATTTGGTGTGCGCGGGGCACATACATTAAATAGGTGAAGAATTTGTGCAGATCAATTAGGAGGTGATCAAGGCGATTTTGGGGCGAAAAGTCATGCGACGCTGACTTAGTCAATCTCAAATTTTTCTTCAATCTCCTAAACAATTCAAGATTTCTCTCTGCAAATTATCTAGATTTTCATGTTCTCCTCTTGATTTTAAGCCGATTGATTAACTTTTTTCTTTTTTTTGGTTACTTAATTTTGTAAATCGAAGTATTTTTTGTTATGACCTAACCCTAGAAATTTTCTGAACCTTTCTATCTTTGCTCTTAATTCGAAATACGTTATGATTTTTAAAACCTCCTAGTATTGTGTCTTTGATTTAGCTTTATCTTATTTCTGCTTTGGTTTAATTCAAAGTTTATTTCTCTTTGTTTCTAATTTAGGTCATGAGCTAATGGAAGTGCAGACATAGGGATTCAGAGGCATCATCATGAGATTTTCAAATAAAAAATTACTTGAGATGACAACTCTTCTTTTGATTTTGGGTATGGTTCACTGATACTTCTCATCTGGTGTTATATCTTTATGCAAAATATTCTAAATATGATAAGGGTTAAGTTATGAATTTTAGTCAGTTGGAGTTTTTTCCGGGGGTTTGAGATCCTACCTAGGGTAGGGATTTGATTATGCTATTCTTACAAAGATTCTTATTCTCTGTCAAGTTTAATCTTGGAAATGATCTTAGTTGGTCATGTTTTATTCTCATTATGATTGTCTCTGTATGAAGGTATACTATGGATGGCTTTAATCTCTCTGGTGGTTGCTTGTGGGAGTTAATCTTCTGCTCCACTGCATTAAAAGTTGTGTTTAACATTTTTCAATTATATATTAATATTTTTTAATATAAAGCTGATATGAAGTAATTAATAGACCACTAATGATATCACTGATGATGGGTGGCTAATTCAGAATTATTCCAACACTTGGCATATCTCTTCTTATTCGCTCCCCTGTCATTTCGATCTTCAGAGAATGGAGAATAAGTATTTTAGTCTATTCAGTTTCTTACACTTAATTGTTATTCCTAAAATAAAGTGTTGTCAAAATCATAACTGCATGCATGCACTATCCTTAGCATTCCCAGAATTAATATTTACATATTTTTTGTCTCTCCCTTTATATTCCTCTATATCCAATTTCCTTTACACTCATCTTTATTAGCTGTTTTATCTTCATACTGTCTGAATCTTTCTTTTGAGTTTGTCAATGGAAATTACTGCTGCTCAAGTTAGAGTCCTTGACTTAGATGAAGATGTTGAGGAATTTCCATTTAGGTTTGATTCTATGCTATGTGATGATAGTCATAATTATCATAAGACTTCTGTTAAGCACCATTTCAACATAATCTGGACAATCAATTCTCCAGATTTTAAGCTTGCTAAGCCTTATGTACAAGGAATGGGTATTCAAAATCTGTTTGTAGTTATGTTTAAGAAGAGTCAAGATATGGATTTAGCTTTTCTTGCTAGACCCACGCTTCTGTTTGTTCAACTCTTTGCAGTTCAACCATTAGGTGATTTGGAGTCTATTTTTGATTTGGTCTGGGATAAAACTTTAACGCCAGTCCAAATTCCTATTCATTCTGATCTAGTCCAAATTCCTATTCTGATCTAGTTAACAAGGTGAGAACCTGGGAATCTTTATGAAGCTAAAGTGATGGTACCTTTGAAATATCCTTTGACAAGAAAAGTTGTTATCAACACCAATATGAGAACTTATTATATGACTGCTTTTTACCCAAAATTGCCTTTTCGTGCTTGCAAGAAATGTTTTGTACTTTACCATGATGATGATAGGTGCAGGGAGATTTAGATGAGAATATTTGTCAGGGCTTTTCCTGCTCTATCTCCTAGGGCTACGCATGTCACTGTTACTAATGTGATGGCAAATTATGAAGATGTCCAGAGTTCCAATGCTATGAAGGACAATGCTGTTGTTGCTACTGTTGTTGATTCAGATGAACACTCGAAGCCGTCTGCCTTTTCTGTCAGTCTGCAACCCTCTGCATCTCTCAGAAACAATGGTTCTTCTTTATTTGCTCTTGTTTTTACAACTGTTAAGCCTAGGGTTTCTCCTCTGACAATTAGGGAGCCAGTTACTTCTCAACCAAATTCAGTTATGAAATCTCAATCTCTTATGAGTTCAGCTGGCTTTTCGTCGTCTTATGAAAATCTTTCTTTTGATGTTGATGGTCTTATACATGACAGGAAAGGGAAAAGATCTAGGACCGCATTCAAATATGTTTATCTTGGTTTTAGTTCAGTTTCTTCTTCTTATTCAATGATGCTTACTCCTCGTTGGCCGCCATTTAATTTAGTGTCCCCTTTTACTCCTCCTATTGAGGTTTCTTTCAATGCGGGTAGTTTAGGAGTTACTACTAGACAGGGTATTTATGATGCTAACATGTTTTGGTCTACTTCATGTACTGCTTATGCTTAGACTGTCTTCACTTCCGTAACTTTTTTTATTTATTTTCTTGTCTTTTTGATATCTTCTTATTTCAGTTTCTCAATTTTTTAGTCTCCTCCAACTACTTTTACTTTTTGTTGCTTTCTTTGATTGTTTGCCTTGTTCATCTTGAGCTGCTCAACTTTATTTTATTAAAATGAAATTCTTGTGTTGGAATATTAATGGGTGTTGCTCTGATAATAAATGGCGTCATCTGTTAAATCTGGTTAGGAAATATAAATTAGATAGTGTGTGTCTCTTAGAAACAATGGTTGATGCTGATTCTGTTAAAAAACACACTTTCCTTTTGATTCTTGGATTATTATCCATTTTGTTGGTAAATCTGGTGGTCTTGCCTTTGGTTGTTTTGAAAAATCGACTATTGAAGTGCTTGGTAGTTCCTTAAATATGATTCACATCTTGTCTGACATTACGCCTGCAATCAAGAATTGTGTTATTTCTTTTATTTATGGGTCTTTAAACTTTCCTAGTATGAGAAATCAATGGAACTTTCTTAGTAATATGAATGACAACAACAATAATAATACTTGGTTATTAGTAGGAGATTTTAACTTCATATTGCATAGCTATGAGAAACAAGGTGGTAACCCTGATAGATATTTTCCACCTAATTTTGTTAGAGAAAATCTTTTAAAGATAAATATGAATAAAGTTTATTCTTATGGTAATCCTTTCACATGGTGTAACAGAAGATTCAAAAACCCATTAGAATTGATTTTTGAGAAGTTAGATATGGGCTTTATGAATGATAAGTGGGTTTCAGTCTTCCTCAAACTAGAGTTACCAATTTAGGTCGTATCTACTCTGATCACTGTCCCGTCTTGGTTAAATGTTTTCATTGGGAAAGAAACATCAATATTCCCTATAAGTTCTTTAAATGTTGGCAGCTAAATCCTGAATTCAAGGACATTCTTCATAGTTCTTGGTCTAAAAGGGTGAATGGATCTCCTGGTTTTGTTGTTGTTAACAAACTCAATAATGTGAAGATTGATTGCGGTTCATGGCTCTTTCTCTTCGCGATGTACTTGCAATTGA
Source organism: Papaver bracteatum (assembly GCA_023529315.1). Classification (NCBI taxonomy): domain Eukaryota; kingdom Viridiplantae; phylum Streptophyta; class Magnoliopsida; order Ranunculales; family Papaveraceae; genus Papaver; species Papaver bracteatum. Next base: position 577,099 of record JAJJWX010002809.1, read on the forward strand.
TGTCATCATTTGTATTTGGATTTTGAATATCTTGTATTTTGGTAGTTTTGATAATCTTGTAATCATCATTTTGGTTTGAATGAATTGAAATGTGATTTTACCAAAAAAAAAAAAAAAAACTTTTAATCGACGGAACATCTTATATATGTAATCATATTTAGTATTATTTCATCGGACGAAACCACCATATCATTTTAATTGGGATAAAGAGGATGTACTTGCTACTAATTCAATGGTAATATTTAGTTTTTCTAAATATTATTTCTTTTCTCTAACTAAATCACTACTATATTTTAGGGAATTTAAGATATGGAGTATATTACCATTCCTTTTCTAAGATTAAAATTAGGTTTACATTAAAAAAATAATTTAAATTCAATAAATAGAAAACGGTCGTTTTGGAATAGCCAATAGATTTCTTTTGTTTTGTGCACACTCTTTAAAGGAGTGTTCACAAAATTGGGCTCACTTTTTTTGCGGACAAGTGTCATGTGGACCATTTCACTTTACTTATTTTATTGACAAGTGTCATGAGAACCACTTTCAATGATTAATTCTCTTAATTTCCTTAATTTTATCTAAAAACAAAACCAACCTATTAATTAGGAACGGAGAGAGTATGTAATAAGGATAGTTGACCAAATGCGTATGTTAGTAAAAGAATAACAACAAATAAGACCATATTTTCCACTATACTCATGTACTCAATGTGTAATCTTTTACTAAAGTCAGAATACCGTAAGACTAGTAAGTAAAACAACACGCACATGAACAAGTGCTAATTTTTGCTTTGGGGAAGAACCGCACTGAGGTCATCTGAGTGTTTAATGCGTCGGTATTTCACAAGAGAAGTCTGCATCACCGTTGGCAGTGAAACACGTTAAGAACTTGAGATGCGGCCCATTCTAAGGATTTCTAGAACAATTATCATTTAATGAAACAAATTTTACACAACAGAACAAAAGCACAATAGCAATTGTGGTTGGTAAGTTTTAAACACAGTTGACCGGGACTTAAAACCGTGTGCTCCAACCCACCAGAGGGATTTTACACCCAGCTTCAATATTGAGCAGTGTTTACAAAAGCATAATGCACTGTTTATCCCTCATTTAGGATTGTATGCAGTTTAGAAATAAAAGTAGCATATGTATTATGTTTTAGATGTGGTGATTCCTAGATGGAGTGTTAATCCACAATCCCCCACCGCTGTGGTCATGCAATTGGGTTCGAGATCTGGATCACTCTTCTCAGATTTTAACTACCACTACGTAGGCCTCATTCCCCCACATGAAACTACAAAAGAATCCAAAGAACGATTGTTGTTTTTTTTTTTTTTTTTTGATAGTTCAAATCATCTGAGATAGTATCATGCCTTGGAGGCATGATAATTCCAATTTTGAGCTATGTGACTAATAAATTCTACCAACATCACTCACAATCTTGACACTAAATCCCTAACCTAAACCTTGGGAGGCCTGGTAATTTCAATTCTAAAATATCATAAAACTGCCAAGAGCAAAAAGAATCACAAAGTTAGACTTAACTACCTAGTACCAAATTTTTGCACCCAAACAATTTTCATTTATTTATAAAGATAAATCTATAACCAAAAATAGGAATATTAATTCCAAGTTTCAACAACAATCAAATCTGGTTCTGGTTCTGATCTTTGTTTAGATACCAAAATATATTCCAGGTTCCATGGGTTGACATATTTTCAAAGAAGAAAGTATAACAGAAAGAAATCTTCAGAAGGAGATAAAGTGAAATAGACTTACTTGAAGAGTGATAAAGCCACATAAAGCTTCAAAAGGAGTAATAGCTAATGCCATCTCTGGTTTATGATTATCATCTCTGTAATCACTTGGATTTGATTCATGCAGTACCTTGGCCAATTCTTTGTCTGGGTGTGCTTGTATTGACAATGCTTTTGATACTGATAGCACCTGTAATAATTTTAAACAGACTTATTAGTACCATGTCCTCTGTATTTTATAATTTCCATATCAAATATTCCGAGAGAAAACCTTAATTATACTGTATTAGAATTAAGAAGGGAAATTTTACCTTAAACAAGAAAGGAAGATCAGTTCCCCACTTTTGGACAACTTTATCACCGAGAAAGTGCGGGTTTTCAGAAATCCATGATTTCAAGGTTTTATTATTATTCGAAGTCTCTGAACTTAAACCCACTTTTTCATCATCACTTTCAATATTACTACGAACAAAAGAAGGGCCAGAATCATGAGTACCCATCCAAAACTCTGTGTAGGGTATGTTTCCATCAATTTTTTCTAAACCAGAATTCATTGAATACAATCTAGCAACTTGTGAATTTTCACCAATTCTTCCCCAATCATAGTTCTTAACAGAACATATTAACTCCACAACATCCTTGCTGATTTTACTCGCTTCTTTCTCTATCACAACTACTTCTCCCATCTTTTTTCTGTAAAGAAGTCCACACAAATTATATTTGGATTAGAAATTTCAGCGAATGCTCTGTTTTCTTTCTCAAGTAGAAGAAGCAACTATTTATAACGAAAGGAGGGAGAAAAAAGAAGAAACCCTTTTGTGATAAAACCGTTTTGTAACCGATTATTGAAATTATTGGATGCTGATAAACTGAATATATCGGTCGTATTTTTTTTTCGTAATTTTTTTTTTTTTAGTTTTGTTCCGCGTTTGTTTTGATAGTGACCGTACAAGGGTCCTAGTCGTACTATAATTTCTCCGTATCTAAATACGTCTTCGGCTGTTGAACATGATATTCGGTAGAAAGTGAAGAGAAATTTCATGACATAACAAAAACAAAACTAACCCGCAAGAGAGAATGCTTCTGATGAAAATCAAGTATTTATTTGAAGTATAAATTATAATAAATCACCGTACCAGTAGTGGTATACTGTTTAACAAAGGATTGACCCCAGGAACTCTCTTGTTCTTCTATAACTCTTTAAGATTGATCCAGATTAATTTTGCTGATCTATTTTCTTCTGATATCTTATGTCTTCTTCTATAAGCATCTGGTCATCACTCCACACGTACCCTGCAGTAATATATGTGCCCACTCTTTCGCCCATTAATATATGCCCACTCTTTCGCCCAGTAATGTATGCCCACTCGTAAAGCAGTCAACTACCTTAAACCCGACTTTTGAGTCTTTGACATGTGTAACAAGCCCTAATATTCAAACGGGACTTAATGCATGATTTTTCTTTTTTGGTCCGACTGAAATGATCTGACTCATCTGGGTCTGGATCAATATGTTTTATCTTTTAAATAAGATCTGACTCATCCGATTCAAAAATTTGTGATTTAGTAGCTTGGTCCTATAAGAGCATCTCCAATAGAAGGTGTTAGAAATCCCATGTGGAAATTTTATTAGAGCATCTCCAACAGAGGGTGAGAGTTTTACTTTATTTTAACACATAGGATTTTAGACCCTCGTTTAGATCAAATCCATCTCCAACAACAGGTTCAATAAAGTAGGAAGGTGTCAAAATGAAGGTCTTAGAGAAAGTCTTATTTAGACCTTGAGAATGACCTCCATGTCATCTTTTTGACTATTTTTTTAATTATTATTTTTAAATAAATTTTTATAAACCAATAGGAAAAAGAGTATTACATTACTAGTTGGAAGTCTAACAAGCTAAGCTCCAACAACATACTACTACATTAATTGAACAGGTTGTTGTGCTAGCCTACCAACGAGCCTCATGAGTAACCTATCCAAGGGAGTCGAAGCGGATGGGGGGCAAACTAACTCTACCTAAATAGATAAAATAGAATATACCACTTTTTGTTGGAAAAATAGCTTCCTCTATCGCCTCAGCAATGGGGTTTAGCTCCTCATATTAACCATTATCTCAAAATATGTGTTTATGGCTCAAAAGATGATTAAAAGAGTGAAAAGGTATAACACATACTATTTCGCAACAGTGTGAAAGTGTTACAAATCTCTGTTACAAAGAAGAAACAGTTTCTAAGGACCTATTCTATCACTGTTGGTAAACGATATATATTTTCTGATGTTGAATAGTGATAGTTCTCGGCGACAGATGCTTGTGCGTCTTATGTTCTTCGTGTTCTTAATATTGCTGCAGCAGAAATAAAACTCCAACTTGTGATTTCAGCTTCCTGTTCTCCTCTAAACTTCCCCAAAGTGAACGTAACCCCTCCTGGTACACGAATAAACCTTTTTTTATATCCAACAGCCCGATCATAACTCAATGAAATCTTGGTTTAACCTAACTTCTTTCTTAGCTGCCAAGGTACGGGATTTTCTCTTCTAAATCTTGTTTATTCCTCCTGCGAACCAAATCCAACGTCCCAGATACTCTCAAGAATATTGTGGAATCAGCAGGCTACCGTTCTTCCCTTATCTGTACATAAAACCCATGTATAGAACCAAGAAAATTATAATAATAATTCTTCCATGTTTTGCTTCTCACACATCTCCTGAGTTACCCAAACTTTCCAAACTCCTATCAAGGCTCAAACAAGACCAGATTCATCCATATTCATCGTAATAACTTCTCCCTAATCTCCAACAGAAGCCCGAGCATTTATATTCCCCTGTTTCCTTCTTCCGGCTTATCCAACCCAACTCAGTTGATTATAATGACTATACCAAGCCTGTTTAGTGTTAACAGGTCCAACCAAGCTAAATTCGGCGATTGAATCTCTTTAATTCACGACCAAAAATTCAACCCTAAATCTGTTTTTCGCTGCACATGTTTTCCAGCCCTTTTTGATATTTGAATTGTTGAAGATGAGGTGACCCCTATCCATAGCAGGGGTGCCGATAGCAGGTGCCTTATGGGTTGTCATGGAGGTGCCCCTTATCCAAACTGCGGGTGCCAATAACAACTCCTCCAGGTGCATTAGACAACTTTTCGAGCCGATTTTTCCAAAAATGTTTATTGGCCAAAAATACCTACACACACATAAAACACCATAATAAGTACAAAAATGAGCACTATCAATATATAGAAGCGAGACAAATTAGACACAAAAATGTGTCTATCAAATACCCCCAACTTATTATTTGCTAGTCCTCGAGCAAATCAAATCTAGAAAATAAAATCCTAACTCAATGTCGCAGGCATCGTCAAATGCATTTAGCGTATGCAATAAGCCTTTAAACCCCTAGGTGTCCCTAGTGGCCGAGTTTTAGTCTCGGGAGGGCTTACCAGAGGTATACCCACAAAACCTTTATACTCCAGACCTTATCTATCTACGCAGAACCTTGGAAGGCACTAAAGAATCTCCTTGGTTGGCATACTTATTGACTACAAGAGGAAGTACCCTGATGCGAAATTCCAATTGTTGTACACGAGTTTGCACTCAAGCATACTAAAATTCATATAAAGTGACAGAGCTCTACTCAGATAGTTTCTGGACATCATAAAACGGAGTCAACCAATCACATGGATAGATTAAGAAGATAGATATAGAGAAAAACGTGGATGATGTTGACTAAGGTGAACCTATCCTAATGGACTGAGATACTACTCTGGACTAATATCAACACACTGTCATATACAAGGGGACTAGTGGTCGATAATCCTAACTCTAGGTCAACACAACTGGCATATACAAGGGTACCAGTGGTCGACTTTATTGAGCACTTTATTCCGGTTGGTCTAATGGTCTGGTCTAAATTTTCTTTTTTCTTTTTCAACTTTTTTTTTTTGGGTATCTCAATCACTCTATTTCACCCTAGCAATGGTAAAAATAAAAAATAAAATAAAAGAAGTGATCAGGATTCTTTCGATGTTTCCATCACGAGGATATGGCGAAACTACCATGTTTTCTTTTCTAACACCTGAGCTCTGTGATTTTATGAATAGACTCTTCTAGATGTTTCTATCTAATCAAATTGGTTCCTCAACTCCTACAACCAAAATGCTTCCATCCACTTACATTGGTTAGTGCCATCCTAAATAAACATAAATTTCTAGGCTCTGGAGTTTACTAATGCAACTAACAAGTTTCTCCCATACCCCCAAACTTAAATCTAACATTGTCCTCAATGTTCTAAATATAAAATTAAAAGCATGAACAATGAGAAACTGTTACCATTTGAAGCAAAAGAGATAAGGAAAGATATTACCGTGTCGCATGAATATTGGGTTACCTCCCAAGAAGTGCTAAGTTTAAAGTCTTCAGCCAGACTAAGAAAGGATTAGTCGCCTCATAGAATCATAGAGTAATAGCCGAAATTTCTGTGGGGTCATCAAAACCAAATAAAGCTACCACAAGTAAAAGGAATCTGCAACCTGCCAAGAAAATGAACAAATAAAGCATACCCTTGTCTAGTTTCCTGTTTAAGACCACTATATCTAGCTGTGGTTCAGGTTCAGGCTCTATGAAAGGGTCTAGATAAAATATTTTCATGGGTTGGATTTCCTCATAGCTAAGATCCGAATGTTCAGGTTGTAAAGTTTGGAAAAACTCAAATAAGAATTTAGAAGCACATAATAATAACCTGAATAATTGAGGATCCTTAAAGTCAATCAGTTTTGACTCACACTATTGACCACAATGAAAGTGGCGGTCAATCTTAAGCAAATGTGTCAATTCTATTTTCCTAAAATAATTAGGTTTAGTCTCAGAACTTAATAATTGGCACATCTGAAATTTATACGTTCCCACAATTGGTTGAAAAATATTTGGCGGGAAAACAAAATCAATCTGGGTATCATAGTCTGGGCTAACCACATCAACCATAGGATGGGTTTCTAACAACTGAACTGCTCTATGAAGATACTCTTGTGAAATGGTAGAGGTATATATTCCAAGTCCACCCCCAAACTTAGAATTTTGGGTGTCTCTAAATAGACTAATCATAATATCCCTAATTTCCATTAGGTTCCTGAAAAAGGTCCATTGTTTTATCTAAGTTATAATCAGGTGGTTCATCCTCTAAATGCATCTGATGCATACACAAAGTAGGACTTATGTCCTTAATATCCGCTATGGTCCACCATAAAGCTTCCTTATTATCTTGAAGCACGGTCACTGGCCTACTCTCCTGATCACTATCCAAATCGGAAGCTATAATAGCAGGGAAAGTCTCAGATGGGCCTAAAATTGCATAGTTAGGGTCCAACTTAGGAGGCTCTTCTGAACAAGGGATTAAGGTAGACTCGAAAGATAAAATTGGTTCAAACCTAGCTTTCCATGTATCGATATATAACATAGGAATAGAATCCAACAAAGAATTTACTTTTTCAATGTTTCTATCATCATCGAAATCCATGCTAAAATGGGATAGACAACTCTCTAATGGATCTTCCGATATGATGTTTGGTAATGACTCATGAACTAAGGTTCCTATCATGTTCAACTCTTCAATGCATGTGTCATCTATCTCAGAATGTAGCTTATTGACATTAAAAATATTCAACTCAATGGTCATATTACCAAAAGATAGATTCATAAAATACCACTTCGACAGTTTATGATCGCATTAGACATAGCTAAAAATGGGCGACCTAAAATCACAAGTATCTGGTTCTCTGGGTTAGGGACAGGTTGGGTATCTAAGACCACGAAATCCACAGGGTAAATAAACTTGCCGACCTCAATTAGAACATCCTCTATCATACCACAAGGAATTTTAACCTATTAGCTAACTGGAGTATTATCTTGGTAGGCTTCAATTCTCCAAGTCCTAGTTGTAAGTACACATGGTACGGCAGTAAGTTGACACTAGCTCCTAACTCAAGTAAAACTTTATCTACCCGATGTTTTCCTATCGTGCAAGCAATGGTAGGGGAACCTGGGTCTTTATACTTAGGAGTTGTGGTGTTCTGAATGATCGAACTTACATGACTAGACAAAAATGCTTTCTTAGGGACACTAAGTTTGCGCTTTCGCGTACACATATCCTTAAGGAATTTTTCATAAGCCGGCAACTTCCTAATTGCTTCTAATAAAGGAAGGTTTATGGTAACTTTCTTAAAAACCTCCATTATGTCATTAAAGTTGGATTCACTCTTTGTTGGTACTAATAGATGGGGAAATGGGGCTCTAGGCACAGAATCAGACCTCTCATGAACATAATTGACATCATCGGAAACTTTATCAGCCCCATCATCTAGTGGTGGTCCTGAGGAGTGAACTACCGTACGTTCACCATCGGGCATGGTTACCTAATTGTCTACTACTCTACCACTCCTAAGGGTTCTAATAGCATTCAGCTGATTCGATGGTTTTGCACCTACTTCATGAACTCCTTTAGGATGAGGATTAGTCTGACTAGGGAACCTTCCATTATCTCTCTTACTTAGGGTCTTAGATATTTGTTCGACTTGAAGTTCTAACTTAGCAAGATTCTGAGCATTAGTTTGAAAGTTCTGCCTGGTTTCCTGTTGAAAACTAACTTGGCTCTTTAATAACATGTCGTGGCTCTGTGCTAACATATCCTGGCTCTAAGCTAGTCATTCTATTCTCTGAAGAGTTCTGAAACTGACCTGAAGAGTTCTTATTTGAACCAAAACCTGGGGGAGCATTAGAATTACTAAACTGACCTTAACTCTGGCCCTTAGACCACGAAAGGTTTGGATGGTTTTTCCAACCAGGATTATAGGTTTCTGAATATGGGTCAAATTTCTGACGGTTGTCGAATCTAGTGTTATTATAGAGACATTGGCTTGCTCTTCATTATCCTGGCCTTCCCAAAAAGGCTCCAATCTACCACTAGTGTGACCCACTTCTAAAGCTTCTAACCTTTTCGCTATAGCAGCAATTTTGGCATCTAATTCATAACCTCCTTATACCCTATCAACGTTTCCTCTTCCTAGAAGAATTATTTTCTGGGGTCCCCTATTATTTTCCCATTGTTGGGTCTTTTCGGCGATTTCACTCAAAAATGTCATCGCCTCATCAACTATTTGGTTTTCAAATCCACCTGTACACATAGATTCTAATGTGGTTGTAGTGGAATAGTCTAAACCCTCATAAAGGATCTTAACTAACCTAACCTTTTATAGACCATGATGAGGACATTGGGCTAATAAATCATTGAACCTTTCCAAATACCTATACAAAGATTCTCCCTCCTGCTGAGAAAATGTGCAGATTTGCGTCCTAATAGACGATGTTTTGTGCCTAGGGAAAAACTTGTTCAAAAAGGCAGATGTAAGTTGTTCATATGTTTCAATTGAATTGGAAGCCAAACTATATAACCACGATTTAACTTTATCTTTCAGGGAAAAAGGGAATAACCTAAGTTTCAAAGCATCATCATCAAGGTTTCTAATCTTTAGGGTACTACAAATTTCCTCAAAGTTCCTAACATGGAAATAGGGGTTTTCATTTTCTTTCCCTAAAAAGATTGGGAGCATCTGTAAGGTCCCTGGTCTAAGTTCATAATTTGCTTCCGTTTCAGCTAACCTGATACATGAGGGACGATTAGTCCTAGTCGGATTCAACAAAGTTTTCAAAGTTTCCATTTCTGGCGCTATAAGGATTCTCTCCTCAGTAAAAGACGGATGTTCAAAACTGGACTTTTCAAAAATCGGACTCTCTAAATTAAGGTAATCAAGACGCTTAGAACTACTAGGTTTCCCTTTAACAAATCTACCTAGGGCGTCTCTTTTACGTTCAGGCATGCAAAAGAATAAGGAAGGGGATTCTATGCAATCACAAATCAAGGCCGACTCAACCAAAGCGAACCTAGAGATTTCTAGCAAACAAAAAGCATGATGGCTCCACTTAGATTGTTTCTAGACCATCTTCTAATCCTTCGAAAGGGAATTCGTTATAATTTAAGCAAACCCCTTTGGAATCAATTCGAGTCAAAGTAAGTTGAATAGAGGCGAGGGAAGCTCGGCGGAGCTTTGATACCCAAGGCCTTACCGGTATTACAAGGCAGTGCAGTCACGCATTCAACTCATACAAACCATCATGAACTTCGAAGTATGCTTAAAAGAGTAACCAATATTTTTCGAATGAATTCCTATTAAGCTCGTTACTCTATCGGTCTTGTTCTAGTCAGTATTTTAAGCTTAGGTTCGCGTTTGGTATCGTTTCCCTAAGGCGGGCAAGAAGAGAACAGTGATGAAATCCGAAACCTTATCTTGTATGGCCAGTCCTTTCCCTTTACTAGGAAATTAAAGCAGCCGTATTCAAGTCCTCAGCATATATGCAAACGAAGGAAGACAGTAACTCGCTGACAGGGGATTCGCGAGTGTTTAGAATCTTACCTCCCGTTACAGACGGGGGATGAATCGGTTGTAGTCGACTCGGGCCACTAACTCCTATGTCAGTGTACGAACCCAAGGTGCAGAGACAATATCGTAATTGTCCTCCATCTGCAAACAATTTATATTTAAAGTACCCTTCCGTAGGGTAAAAATAAAAATAATGTCCCAAAGTCCAAAAGTCCAAAAATATCCAAAAAAAGAAAAGAAAAAATTACAAAAATAATAAACCTAAAACAGTTTTTTTCTAAAAATAAACAAAACCCTAAAAAAAAACTAAAAAAAAATGTCTTCTTTTCCGTTCTCTTCGCTTTAATCTTTATCTCCAAGTCTTTACGAAATCACCAAACTCCTTGGCTCAATTTTCTTTATGATCCATAACCTGTAGACAAAAGATAAATACCCAACAACGTAAAATAGAACAAAAAAAAAATTAAAAAAAAATATATCTAAAACCCTAAAAACAAGTCCCCGGCAACAACGCCAAAAATTGATGTGATTTTGAAAGTTGTTGTAAAGTGGTAAGAAAGATGTCGTTCCTCTCAGACTTGTGAAGGATTTTTTTAGACTTAAATTCAAAACTTAAATAGAAAACACACTAAAAATTATAGCAAACTCAAACAAAGTTGATATCAATATTAAAAGAACATTGAGGCTAAGATTCCACTATTTTCCAAGTTCAAAGTGATTTAATCCAATATTTATATTTATGCAATTTTCTCATTCAATTTGATTCGAAACTATTGCAACAAGTAGATTGTCCAAATAACAAGTGTAAATCCAAAGCATAGAACATCAAAAACCTAGGTCCAAGTATGCTCTATCAAAAGAAATAACAATTGCTTAACAAAAATCATTCAAACAATTTTTAATCAAGGCAAATAATCATATAATAATTGAAAATAAATAGATAAAATAGAATATACCACTTTTTGTTGGAAAATAGCTTTCTTTATCGCCCCAGCAATGGGGTTTATCTCCTCATATTAACCATGATCTCAAAATATGTGTTTATGGCTCAAAAGATGATTAAAAGAGTGAAAAGGTATAACACAGACTGTTTCGCAACAGTGTGAAAGTGTTACAAATCTCTGTTACAAAGAAGAAACAGTTGCTAAAGACCTATTCTATCACTGTTGGTAAAGGATATATATTTTCTGCTATTGAATAACGATAGTTCTCGGCGACAGATGCTTGTGCGTCTGATTCTGTGCGAGGTTTTTCATTTGCTAATCCATGGAGGATTAATTACCTAGTTTTCCTAGGGTTAATTTTGACAAGCAAGGTATAGTATGTTACGCGAGGCGTGAAACCCTAACTTCTACAAGTTAGTAAGGTTGATTGAATTCTATGTGTCGACACATAACTCTTTTAAGTTTATTACCAGATAACAACGTGCTTTTCTGACTGAAATCGTCATGCCATATCAACATTAAGAGTTCATCCAGAGAACATAGCATAGAAGGCATTCAGAAGAACTTATATTAAGTGAATATGCGCGAGGCGCCGAAATTTACAGGAACATCTGGGATTTGCCAGTCTGGATAAATTTCATGTAAGTATATTGAGCGGCTCAATAAATTTTCCAGTGGAGAGTTTAGCACACGTGGCTCTATTTCCTTGCAGAGTGACGTCACATCGGATGCAAGGTTTTACAATTTTAACCCTAAGGTAAAAACCACTATCAACATTAAGTCCTTTGCTTAGCACGTAACGGTGGAGTTGTTGCGGGGTAAGCATGAGATGGTGACGGTCAAGAGAAAAACCGAAGGGGGGCAAGATGTGGAGAGTTTGCCAGGAAAATTGAACTAACCTTTAGTGGAAGGCATGAGGAATCCATGCTATTTGTATTGACGACTTGGCGCATTTCCGTCTCGACCAGGGGGTGTCGACGTAGAGTCTTGCTTCCCGGAACATTGGTGCCAATTTGGGCCATAGGGTGGTGAAGATGGTTCTTCGGTCTGGGAATGGCGGACGCGCGGCTTTTAACGGTGGAGATTGCGTTATCTTGAACGTCGAAGATGGTGCTTCAACCTTGGCCGAGTGGATATGATGCTGCGGAATGGCGAATATCGCGACTAGCTTGGAAAATCCGATGGTACGGCTAGCTCGTAATAATGCTATTAGCTTGGGAGCGGACTTCGGGCATAGGCCTGGTGTGGCTGACTTGGAGAAGCGGTTGGCGCATCTAGCTTGGCATAGCATATGGCGCAACTAGTTTGGAGTGGCGGATGGACACGGCTAGCTTCGAAAGCCAATATAGCGTTGGCTTGCTTGGAAGGCCGATGGAGCGTTGGCTTGCTTGGAAGGCCGATGGCGCATCTATCTTGGAAAACCAATGTAGTGGATGGCTCGGAAGGGCCAATGGAGCATTTTCTTGGAAAGGCCAACGACATGGCTGGCTCGAAAGGACTGATGGCTATATCCGTGGCCTGATAGATGGCACAACTTTGTCTTGGAGTGGTTGATGACGCGACCAGCTTGGAATGGCGCTGCTAGCTTTGACGCGGACTTCTGGCACGGGTGTGGTGCAGCTAGCTTGGTAAAGATGAGGCCATGGGTCATTGGCGTAGTGTTGGCCTGGCCATGGAGATTAGCTCCATGGAACGGCAACACCGTGGGCCCGTCTGCCTTCTTTCGTGCGTGTCCAAAAAAAGAAACATTTATCTATTCGAACTCCAAAAACACCATTCTTATAAAAGGTGTTACCCATCTTCCTTACTTTCATATTGTTTGATTTGTTTCCACATCTTGGTATTAGCAACAAAGGTTTGGATCTGCGGAGAGAGCAGCAGAATAAGTAGGAGAGCGTATTTTAGGTATGTTTCTCAACGCTGCTTCTAGGAACAGTGATGATAGAACTAAAACTTTGGCTACCAAGCGGTAATGATGTCGTTGATGGCTTCAGTCTGTGGAACAGTGGAAATGGTACTTGAAAGATTTGCTAGATGGATTACGGAATGCTGGATCATTGGCGCTAACTTAAACATGGAACACTGGAGCTATGGAGAGTTGGCTTGACCAAGGAGTGATGGATCCATGGAGAGTTGGCTTTACCACGGAGTGCTGGAGACATGGAGAGTTGGCTTTACCACAGAATTCTGGAGCCATGGAGAGTTGCAGGTTAAGCAACTGACGTTGCTCGTGTTGTCGCGCTGCTGGTTTGGTCATGGAGCGGAGATATCGGCACACTAATTGTTTGGCTATGGAGCATGCGTGTGGTGATCCCAGTAATCTATTCTCGTTCATGGAGCAGTAAGGTATCCTTTTTCTGTTCAAACTCTAGAAACTGCGTTCGTATGAAAAGGGGTATCGACCCTCTTCTGTTTTTGTTGTTCGTCCAGCTTCGTGCTTTCATCTTTAGTATCTGGATCCTATTCGTCATTTGTTAGCGGTATTAGATCGAGCATTAACGGTAACAAAGCAATCTCCAAATCAGGGCGATCCAGGAGAACTCAAGGTAGGTGCTCTCACATGTATCCACCCAACAGTACCATCGATCTTCTCCAGAATGTGTAATAAGGTTCTGACTCCAGAAGAATGAGTATCTGACCTCTCCAGTGGATTTCAAAATTTACCAAACTCCATTGCACTCTTGGGATGAATGGATGAAATAATATCAGGGCTAATCTTGGAGATTGTGGTTGCGTTGTTGGTTCATCCTTGACTTCAAGTTATTTGGTACCTAGACTTTTGATTGCGATAATGACATGATGTGGATGCTTGTATGGTTGAAATCTTCTAGAGCCATTGGGTGAAATAGATGAGTTGAGAGACATTCCATTGTTGATGTGCTTCTATCAAGTCTTCAAGGACTTCGCTCCAAACGACATCCTATGAACCATCTTCTGAACCTTGGACTATTGTATGGAATGAGATGCAGTGAGCATTTCCCAGTTATACTTCTGTTAGATCCGATGGTGTGTCTGGATATGTGAACGTATCTCTGTGGTGTAATTTTGGGGTTTTTGATGTGCATGTACGTCTTCATGTTGAGAAATTCTTGCGAACTTCGACTATGATGATATTGAAATCGGAAATAACCTGGTTAAGGGCAGTGAAGGCATCCCATTCTGTTAGTCCCCGTGTGTAATTATCATGAACCTATTTTCTCGTGGAAGATGTGCTTCTGCTGTATTTACTGGTAAGGTAGTGACTGCGTTTAAGCTTCTAATCATGAAGGAGGCTTCAGTCCCCAAGTGTAGCATACTTTAATTGCATCACCTTGAATCCACGTCTATGGGATTTGATACAATCTTATCATACTCTCCTGGATGTGATGCTAAGATGCTTGGAATATCACATGGACGAAACATTCTTGATAACGAAGAAGTAGAAGTGAGAGAGTCATGCCATTAATCGTGGCTCCCTCCGTCTCTTCAAGAAAAATGTTTCAGTCGCGTCACTGGAGTTATCTCATGAATGCTTGATTGTTGTCGGGGATGGACCGTGATGAGCAGTCCCCAGTCGCACTTCTATTTGGTTACGTTGTTTCCTCTGAGTAGCCTTGGGATCCTTCGTGGCCTCGTAAAGTGTTGCAGGAGCCTTTTAGACAGAGAGGTGATGATATTATTACGCTACCTTGTCGTGGCTATGACTTTTGGTTGACCGTGTCTTCTTAGCTTTGATAGTGAAGAGATCCCGTATAGAGCCTCAATCCCCAAGTGTGGTTTACATGTTTATATCCTTGTATCGGTTGTTTCTATCATGAAGCTCTGGCTGGTATCGACAAATGAGCAACAACAGTTCTTGGAAGCAGATGTGATTAGAAGATACTACATCGCGTGGGAACCAATATAGTTTGGCTGGAATTGCATGAGCGTCCATGGAAGCAAAGGAATCGGCTGGATACATAAGCGAGTAAACTTTCCATGACCACGAGGTTTGGCGAGATGGAAAAAAGTGGCCACAACTGCGATCCTTGGCTGGATGTGATCACAATCCTTGATAGGGAGGAGTGTAGTGGCTACGGGCACGAACCTTGAAGGAATAAGCGGCGTTGAAGCGGCCTCGGCTCTTGGAGAGGACGTTGAAGCTTATGTAGTAATGCGCTGAAGCTTCGGCTTTGGATCCTGGAGTATCTTAGGATAGAATGCTGAAGCGGAGCGACTTCTGGCTCTGAAAGCGGAGTGGCTTCTCGAGAAAATATTGAAGCGGAGCGGCTTATGGCTCCGGAAGAAGAGTGGTTTCCCGAGAGAATGTTGAAGCGGAGCGTCTTCCCATGAGAATGTTGAAGCGGTTTCCAAAGCGAAACATTGAAGCAGAGTGACTTCTGGCTCTGGAAGTGGATCGGCTTCCTGAGAGAATGTTGAAGCGGTTTCAAGATAAAAACATTGAAGCGAAGCGGCTTCTGTATCTGGAAGTGGAGTGGCTTCTCGAGAGAATGTTGAAGCGGAGCGGCTTATGGCCCTGGAAGCGGAGCGGCTTCCCGAGAGAATTTTGAAATGGATTCCAGAGCGAGACATTGAAGTGGAGCGGCTTATGGCTCTGGAAGAGGAGCGACTTCTGGCTCTGGAAGCGGAGCGGCTTCCCGAGAAAATGTTGAAACAGTTTCCAGAGCGAAACATTGAAGCGGAGCATCTTCTGGATCTGGAAGCAGAGATGCTTCCCGAGAGAATTTTGAATCGGCTTCTGGAGCGAAACGTCAAAGCGGCTCCTGGAGAGAACTCCAGTAAGGGAGACATTAACCATTGTCTTCGAAAAACGAATTGATACGATATGGCATATGGGAAGATGATGTAATTTTTATAGTGGTAAGAAAAGTGGTTCGTTAAAGATTTTTAGAGATTTGATTTTAGACTTAAGTTTCGAAAACTAAAAATAAAGAAAACTAAATTGAAGTTGTTATCAGGATTTTAAAAGCACTAAGACTCAGGATTCCACTATTTTCCAATTTTTATGTGATTCAATATTAATAATTATCATGCAATTCATACATTCAGTTGATTCTTAAATGTTGCCAAAATTAGATTTTCAAAATACTAGTTGTTAATCTCAAGCATGGAACATAAAGATCCCTAATCTAAGCATGCACCATCAAATGAAAATACAACGAGTTCACCAAAACCGTTATTTCAATTTTGATTCAATGCAAATAATCATAAAAATAATTGCAAAAATTAATTAAATAGATATTACCACATATTGGTTGGAAAAATAGCTTCCTCCGTCGCCTCATCTAAGGGGTTTAGCTCCTCATATTATTCACGTGCTCAAAATAGGTGTTCATAGCTCAATAGGGTGAAAAACAAGAAAAAACTAATAAAGCAGACAGCTTGCAACATTTATCGGGCGTTACAAACTGACTGTTACAGAGTAATGTTGCAATATGAACTGTTACATGAAACGATAGAAGAGATGTGCTATAGAATAAAAGTCTGTTTTAAAGGGTCTAATGTTCTTCGTGTTCTTCAGCAGCAGCAAAACCCGGTTTACTATAACTTTGATTTCTCGGCTCTGTACTGTTCTAAACTTCCCCTAACTTCTTATAAACTTCAATACCTCTCTATGGGACTCGAGCACACATTTTATACACCTCCAAACCCTCTAAAACCCGATTAAATCTCTCCTTTTTTTCTTTGTTTCCAAGGTACGAAATTTCCTCTCCAAGTCTTCTTTACGCGTTTCTGGCCTCTCCAATTCTTTCCAAACTCTTTATTAGGAAGATAAGTTTCTTAGGAAATCTGTTTCTTACCTTGAATCTCCTTAAATTTCCAAAATTAATCAAATAGGGACCCGTAAACTTCTTCCGCTGTTGTTTTGCTCCAACTCGAGTTCTAGCCAATTTGGATTCAAACAAACGACTTTACCAGGCCTGTTTAGGCCTAAGAACTAAACCCAATCAATTTCAGACTTTTATTCTCCATAGAACCCGATCAAAATCTCAACCCTAATTCTCCAGGGATGTTGGTTTCTTTTCCCGCCAAAACTGATAATTCAAATGTAGAAGATGGTCGCCCCCTATCCTATGTTGGGGTGCGAATAGCAGGTGGGTGGCCCTTAACAGTTTGGTTGCCCATTATCCAAAATGAGAGTCCCTTTAGCAGATGTCCTCTGGAGATGTCTTTAGCAACTTTTCGAGTCGAATTTTCAAAAAATGTTTATTTCCCAAAAATACCTACAAATACACAAAACACCATAATAAGTACAAAAATTGGTACTAATAAATAGAAAATCGAGATGAAAATAGACACATAAATGTGTCTATCAAATATCCCCAAACTTATTATTTGCTAGTCCCGAGCAAATCAAATCTAGAAAACAAAATCCTAACTCATTGTCGCATGGCATTTAGCGTGTCCAATAAGCCTTTAAACCCCTAGGTGCGAGTTATAGTCTAGGGAGGGCTTACTAGAGATATACCCACAAAACCTTTACACTCCATACCCTAGTTATCTACGCAGAACCTTGGAAGGAACTAAAGAATCTCTTTGGTTGGCATACTTATTGACTACATGAGGAAGTATCCTGATGCGAAATTCCAATTGTTGTACATGAGTTTGCACCCAAGCATACTAAAATTCATATATAAGTGACATAGATCTACTCAGATAGTCGCACTATGGACATAAATATCCGGAGTCAACGAATCACATGGATAGATTAAGAGATGGATATAGGGAAAAACATAGATGGTTTTGATGTTGACTAGGTGAACTGTGTTTCTCATATCTTTCTAAAGGACACTGCCAAAATGAGCCTATCCTAATGGACCGAGATACTGGTCTAATATCAACACAACTGACATATACAAGGGAGCCAGCGGTCAATTTATTCACTGAACAAATAACTTTAAACTATTTTTTTAACAACATGATTAGATCTTGTGGATCCAAGCGCATGCTTCTTGTCAGCAGATTACATGGTAATTCCCGTGGATCCCGCGTTCCACGCTTGTTGAGGCGACGGAGATAGGGAGAACACACACTTATTGTTATCCAAGTGTTAATTTTTACTTATTTTTGAGAATTATTCTGTTTGGTCTGGTCTTTTTTTTTATAGTAACCCAATCACTCTATTTCACCCTAGCATTGGTAACCACTTGATTCATGAGCCCCACCTAATCACTTAGAAAAAAATATTTTAAAAGAAAAAAAAATAAAAACAGAAGTGAAAAGGACTCAACGAGATATGGCGAAACTACCATGTTATATCTAACACTTGAGATGTGTGCTTTTATGAATAGACTCTTTAGATGTTTCCATCTAATCAGATTGGTTCCTCAACTCCTATAACCAAAATGCTTCCATCAACTTAGATTGGTTAGTGCCATCCTTAATAAGCATAAATTCCTAGGCTCTGGAGATTATTTATTGCAACTAAAAGTTTTTCCCATCCCCCCAAACTTAAATCTAACATTGTCCTCAATGTTCTAAAGATGAAATTAAAAACATGAACAAGGAGAAACTGTTACCATTTGAAGCAAAAGATATAAGGAAAGATATTACCGTGTTGCATGAATATTGGGTTACCTCCCAAGAAGTGCTAAGTTTAAAGTCTTCAGCCAGACGTTATATACCACAAAATGGCTAATTACCTTTCAAATCATATATCAATAGTCGAAACAACTGTGGATCAACAAAACCAAATAAAACTGCCACAATTATGAGATAAATGCACCGGATTAGAAAAATGAAAAAACATAGCACAACCTGATCTAATAATTCTTGCAAGACAATAGGATTTTTCTGCGGTGCCCATTTGGGTTTAATATGAGTGTCTTGATAAACAAATTCTTCCGAACTATGGGTTTCTAAGATCTGGATTTTCTCTTGGACAATATCAGGAGGATCAGGTTGTGGAATCAGAAGAGACTCAAGTAATACCTCAGGAACACTAGGCTCAATTCCCAATTTAGGGACTTTTAATAGGAAAACTTGACAATCACTACCCCAAAACTTAGAATTTTGGGTGTCTCTAGATAGACTAGTCACA